>JASXTE010000259.1:0-69775 GCA_030280995.1 Hemileia vastatrix | reverse complement strand
ACCCTAACCCTAACCCTAACCCTAACCCTAACCCTAACCCTAACCCTAACCCTAACCCTAACCCTAACCCTAACCCTAACCCTAACCCTAACCCTAACCCTTATCCTCTCAACCACAGCATGGTTGGGGACGACCCAACCGGTGAGCATCAGTCGATTGACTTTGACGTCACAGAGGAATTGGAGATAGAAGGCAGTGGAGAAGTCGAATTCAGAGGAGAGATTGAGAGAAAAGGATCATCCAAAGCAGTGGAGGAATCTTCTGATTGGGAAGAAGAAAGATCAGAATCTCCAGATCCGATCGATTTCCTTGGTCAAGAAGGTACATCCGATCGAGGGGGGCAATACGATTCTGATCATAATTCCAACTCTTCTTCAATCGAAGACGAATCAGAAGATGAACTCAATCTCCTATTAGCAAATCCAATTGGCTATGATCCAACCTCTGACAACAATCCACTTCTCTTTTCGAACTATCTGCCCGAGTTTGAACAACTCTTCTCATCTCCGTTGACCAGTGCTCCGATCCTTCAAAGCTCAGAACCAATCGAACCATCGCCATCGAATCCATCCGAGTCGTCGTCATCCGAGGATCAACCAGCAGCATCCGCTTTCAAAGGAGAGAAAGAGATCGTTCTCATCAGCATTCTCTTTCCTCCGGATGAAATTCGAATCTCAGCAAAGGAACGTCTCAATTGCGCTCATGCTGTCGTCAACTCTCAAATCTTAGCTGCTTCCTCTGGAAAGATTCTCACCAACAACACTCAAATTATCGACGACGACACAACTCATCCAGTGGAGGATTTGGTCTTCGTAGCTCCAAAGAACTACAAGATGGCAATGAAATCAGGTTCTGAAGTCTTTTGGATTGGAGCAATGGGAGAAGAGATCAAGTCTCTGATCGAACAAAAGGTCTATACCCTTGTCGATCGACCTCCTGGAGTAAAGGTTCTTGGTAGTCAATGGGTCTATGCATACAAACTCGATGCAGCCCGAAAGGAGATTCTCAGATACAAGGCTCGGATCGTAGCTCGAGGAGATCAAGAAATCTATGGAGTTCATTACCATGAGACTTTCTCTCCTGCAGCTCGTCAACAAACGGTCAGAGCCTTCCTCTCCTGGAGTCGTCATCATGGTCGATACGTTCGCCAATACGATGTCAAAACTGCATTCCTCAATGCACGACTCAACGAAGAAATCTACATCGAATCTCCTCCTGGTCAAGCTAGAGACAAAGCGAATGGAAAGGTCTGGAAACTCAACCGAGCTCTTTACGGTCTCAAACAAGCTGGAAGAGCATGGTACGAGGAACTCTCGAAGGTACTTCTCTCTCTTGGATTCAAGAAGCTAGCTTCCGAACCTTGCGTCTTCACTAGACAAGGTGTCAAAGGAAAGGTAGATGCATCCATCGCAGTCTACGTCGACAACATGCTCATCTCAACAGTCAACGAAGATGATCATCTCCAAATCGAAAAGGAACTTAGCAAATACACTCTCACCAATGGTGAACCTGTGAGTCTAATGCTAGGAGTCGACATTCGCTACGATCCAAAGGAGAAGACATGTGCTTTCAATCAGAAAGGATACATCGAGGAGATTTCCAGAGCCTTCGGAATCGATGAGAATTTCTCAAAGAAACAGAGGACTCCTCATCAAACCGATCAATTCTCCAAGAGGACAGGTTCAACCGCTACTTCTGCAGAGATTCAAGAATATGCTTCTATCATTGGTTCCGCAATGTGGGTCGCTCAATGCACTCGTCCAGACATTGCTTTTGCCGTCAGCTCTCTCTCTCGATTCCTCAACAACCCAAGTCAAGATCACATCAACGCTGCCAAACGAGTCATCGGATACCTCTACAACACTAGGAATTCCACTCTCTTCTACTCTGGTAGCTCCACCAAGCTCTTGGAAGGTTGGTGCGACTCTGATTTTGCGGGGAATCCAGACAATCGAAGAAGTACCACTGGCTACGTCTTTTCAATCAATGGTGACGTTGTCTCATGGAATTCCAGACTTCAACCTACGGTCTGTCTCTCTACTGTCGAAGCTGAGTATGTCGCAATCGCTCAAGCTTCTAGAGAATACCTTTGGCTTTGCAGCTTCTTGGAGGAATTGAACGGATCGATCTCTACTTCTCTCTCTCAAGAACAATCTCTCAAAACTCCAGACTTCCTTCAACACTCTCCGATCCACACTTCTATTCGAACGGAGGAAAACAATCATGAGTATCTTCAGACTGAGAAAGGGAAGCTTGGGATTTATGATGGTCTTCTTCATTCTGATTCTCTAGGTGCCGTTGCTCTCACGAAAAATCCTCAAGGTCACAAGAGAACCAAGCATATCGACATCAGACATCATTTCATCAGAGAGTTAGTAGAGAGTGGGATCCTTCAAGTTCAAGCAATCGCTGGAGCTGAGAACAAAGCCAACTTATTCACCAAAGGTCTTCAGTTCGACAAGATCTTTAAGTTCAAGAGTCAAGTTGGATTGGTGGAATCTCTCAAGTGGTGAACGTAGTATCAATCCAATTCACTAAATCTTGAGTGGAGGTGTTAAAATTCTAGCGAATTTGGCTTCAAGTTGCAAGATTCAGTCAATTTGTCTCCTCACTTCTATTTCGATTCCTTTTCCATTTCTTTAGTTAGTTTACAATGTTCTCTTTCATTTCTTTCTTTTGCTTTTATCTTTGTCTTTCTTTTCATTGTATTCTTTCTGTTGTTCGAGTTGTTTCCACCACAGTCGACTACCCCCGAGCCTCGGCGTTTGTCTTTGCCATTTTCTTCACTCGTCCAACTCCTCCTTCTTGTTCTCCTTGAACTTCAACTACTTACTTACTCAACTTTCTCTATTCTTTCTAAAGGTTAGTACCTAAGTAGTTATTATTATTTCTCTATCACAGTAGTTATTAGATCTTACATCTACCACATTCTTTTATACTTATATGACTCTATGAATTCGAACTTCAACTACTTACTTACTCAACTTTCTCTATTCTTTCTAAAGGTCTGAATATAGGAAAGAGTACCAAGTAACGAAGTATCCTAAAGCTATCCATTGCATTCAATCCAATCCTAAGGAGCAACTAGCTTTCATCCATTCAAATTCATCCATTCCATCCATAAGCAAACATCCATCTCGAACGAAGAGGAGATCCATCCACTCCAGAACTGAATCTCCAAAGATGAAGAGGTTTGAAGATTGAAGTTTGATTTGAAGGAGATTGGTGAAGATTTAGAGATTGAAAAGTATCTAAAGGGGTAAGGGGAAGAAAAAGAAAAGAGAGAAAGAGGAGAGAACAAAGAAAGAATAATGAAAGTGAGGTTTTTTATTGTATTTTTTTTTTTTTACGCAACAAAGAGACAGATGAAAGAGTGTGGGGTATGATGAAGAACATCAGAAATAGGACAGAGTGAAGAGAGAAAAGAAAGGGGAATTTAAATAAAGGCAAGAGACTTGGGGAAAGAAATTGAAGATTGAAGATGAGATGCCTCTTGAATCTTGGAATGTTTTGATTATCTCTCTTGATTGACAGTTGAGACTGAGAAGGACTGAGAGATAGAAGCATTGGAAGAAAGAGAGAGGTCTGAAGAAGATGAAGAGGGAAGAGGTAGAACTAATACTTGAAGTCTTTGATAAGCATTAGTCTCTTCGACAAACTTCTTGAAGCAAAGAGCTCCCAGTTTGGAATTTAGGATTTCCTTGAGAGTTAGAGGTTCACGAGTTAGACTAGACTTGAGGTACTTCATTTGATAGTAGATGAGAGATTCACAATCCATCAAAGGATGACTTCTTGAAGTCTTTGCATCTTTGCAATGAGGACAAGTTCTTAACCCTAGAGGATGATTGAACTTTTGGTGATAGAGATCGAATTCACCATGACCTGTTTGAGCTTGGATGAGTTTTGTTAGAATGGATCTCGGCCATTGAAGTTGGAGAGAAGGAATGATTGATGGAAGAGAGTCTTTGATTTGTCTAAAAAGACCCACTGATTCTCCCTCTTTGAACTTCCTACTACTGAATTGCTGAGCCCAACTAGGATTGACCCTTGATCTACCTTCTCTTTTGAGGAAAGAAAAGAAAGTCAAGTTGAGAGAGGATGATTCCGAGAGGATGACCTGAGAAGCTAGCTTTGCTTGATCATCTGCAACATCATTCCCTTTGATGTCAGTGTGAGAAGGAATCCATTCCAGACGAAGTCTGTTTGAGGGTGAAGATTCCAGCCATTGACTAGCATTGGATTCGAATTGGAGGAATTGATCTTGAGAAGAGCAGACTGGAGAAGTCATTGCCAGTTGGACGATAGAGGCATTGTCGATGAAGACAAAGATTTGACTGATCTCTCTGTGCTGCTTGATGAATTGGATAGCAGCTTTGAAGCCTAGATTGAGAGCTCTAGCTTCAGCGTCAAAGACTTCGCAATGACTTCCCATCGGTTCATTTCCAGTGACTACTACTTCTCCATCCCAGATGAGAGTGAAGCCAGCTCCTACCCCTTTCCTCCTTTGCCTCTTCCAGTTGATTGAACTTGATTGATTTGCTTGATCATACTCATCTAACAGTAATTGAGTATCATCTGAATTGAGACTTTCCCCACTTTCATCTCCCTCTTCCTCTTTGAATTCCACTTGCAGATCCGGAACCAACACTTGGCGGAGCATGAGAGAACCGTCGGTGTAGATGAGAAGGTTGGATTTGTTCCTTGATAGTCTATCTACCATCTTGTTGTGAGAAGTAGCCTTGACTCTTGAACCAGAGGAACCAATTCTTCCCTTTGAGGTCCGTGGATGAGCAAGTAGATCTGCTTTCCAAGGAGGAGATGGTCGAGAGATGAGCTGAGGAAACAGCGAACGCACTCTTATGTCGCGCATCACCCCTATTCGGCCAAATTTCTGTCTTGTCCTTTTTCTCATTCGCTTGCCCTCTTGTTCCTGTTCTTCTTGAACTTCAACTACTCGGCTCACTCAATCTTTCTCTATTCTTTCTAAAGGCTCGTATTTAAGTAGTTATCCTTTGTTCTATCTCTCCCTCTTATGCTTTACTTTCTTTTATCTTTTATCAATATGAAGTTCAACTTTCTAACCTACTCAACTCTTCTCAAGGGAGATTGAGATAGAAGAAGTCGAAAAAGCCAAGAAGAATGAAGATGAAGGGTGGAAAAGGTTTGAGATTGAAGAAGAAAGCAAAAGATGTGGAAAAGATGAGAAAATTGGAGGAAAAGACAGAAAAAGGGAAGAGAAAAGGGGGAGTGCCCAAAAAAGAATGATGCAAATGAGCCAAACTTGACTTGAGACACCCTTGGACCAACCTCTGAAATAGAGCTTGGAAAAATGTTGGGCACTGAAGGGTTCTAGCTTGATCCAACCTTGGGAATCTTGGTCAGTCTTGAATACAGCCTTTTCCAGTCTTGAGAGATCTTGGAAACATTTTCTCCAAACTTGACCCAATTAGCTCAAATCCTGCTCAATAAGCTAGGCACTTTGAGAGAGCAGATGCACACATAAGCAAAAGCAGAGGCCTTGCCCTTCAAATCTTTGCTCACCTCAAAGAAGATCTTCAGGTTGTGGACTGACAAATTGTATGCCTCTAACAATGCAGGATGTGAGTTCAGATACTCAGGCGTGTCAGAAGAGTGGTGGAAAGTAAAGAGACAAAAATAGGCGTATGGATTTTAATCTCTCTCTGAAGATTGGCTTGCACCGTCTTTTCTCTAAAAGAGTCATTCTTGATTCAATCTTCTATCAAATTGAGACTCAGACTTTGGAGCAGTGAGGAGTGAGGAGCTTGAAGAAGGAGTGTTTCCAGATTGAAAGTAGCTGAGAGTAGGACTGAGAAGTCACTAGGAATCTTGAGATTTGTTAAAGATCTGGTCAGGCTTGCTAGATGATGATTGACTAAGGGAAGAAAGTGTCTGACTGTGATACGTAGGCAGAGCAAGCTAGATGATGATTGGCTGAGGGAAGAAAGTGTCTGACTACAAGATCGAAAAGAGTACAGCTTCGACACGTGTTACACTGACTACAAGATCGAAAAGAGTACAGCTTCGACACGTGTTACATGGGCTAATGTTTTGAGCTCTGAGAATGGGTAAGCTTGATTTCAAGGCAGATTCCATTTCAGAAGAGCTCTTGAGATTGATTCAAGGTTGAAGCAAGAGTGAATCCATTTTGGAGAGCTTTTGAGCTTGGTCCTGTCCAACCTTGGTTTCACCTGCCCTTGTCAAGAAGAGGTGCGCAGGGCTGAGACTGAGGTGCAAGGGAAGGTGTAGAAAAGGTAGAGTGAAGCTTGAAGTTTGAACATGGAATTTCAGAACAATTGGTCAAATCAAAAAGCTTCCTGCAACATGACTTCTTTCAGAGAGGTCTTCATCTTGTAGTCAGATGCTTTCTCTTGTCAGTCAATCATGAGTCTTGCTCATAGTCTTAACTTGATCCTTCACAGTTTCAGTGTTGATGGTGTGAGAAAGAAGAGAGGATGAGACTCTGAATGGGGCTAGACTAGAAGGTGTGATCCCAAGGAGGTAAATCAGAAAGTGGGCCGTGATTGATTGACCATCTTGATGACTAATCAGGTAATGCGGCGGCACATGGTCCACAGCCTCGCAAGGTTGACTCAGCCTTGGTTCAGGACAGGCTCAAGATTGAGATCAAAACAATACTGATCCAAGACTGAAGGTCAATATCAACTCAATCTTGGCTCAGAAGCATCCATCAGGTGGGCGAGATGTGTCGATCTTGAGGCTTGAATGAATCTTGAAGCTTTGTCAGCTTGATTCAATCTTGAACTGTCCCTTCTTTAACCTTGAAAACCTCCTAAGTTCTCAGACTAGTTTGAGTATTGGGTCAAGATTCGATGGATCATGACTTACAGACTTCACAATGGTACACGTCAATTGCCAGTAACAGCCTTAGGCATATCTTTGCTCCTTTGATTCCTGATCCTTCTAATTCTGGATACTACTTCATAACTTGATGCTCTTTGATCTTCCACATTGTCTGCTAGAGAAGTGGGAACCAATGTCAGGGACAATTTTTCAAAGATGTCGAGATGCTGGGTATCTGCTTTTGTATACTCAGTTCCCTCTAGAAGTGCCTAAGTCGATTAGCATAATTCATGTTAGATAAAAGAGCATGCCATCCCAATCTTTAAATGACTAAACAGTGAGGTCTTCTCTTGACTTCTCCTTCTTTTGCCATCCCGTGTATCTTCAAAGACCTGACATTTCTTTTCTTTTCCTCTCTCTGTTACTTTATCTCTTCAGATTCTCAAAGGTACTACACTTCTCTACTCTATCATTGTATCTCACAGGTCAGTGATTGTAGGCATTGATGGTGTTGATGGAGACAGCTGGAAAAAGAAAGTGAAGAAACTGCTCATCACTCTATCTCATGCGTCTTTCTGACGTCTTCTTATCTTTTCTTCCAATGACAACTTTCATTCAGTACCTCTTCTTCTCCTTGTGTCCAAAATGAGGAAGTGTTGGATCTTTGCCTGAGCTTTCATCCACTCATTCATCCGCCACAGCCTTGCACTTTGATTTCTACCTTTATTCCGGCTTTCAATTGTTTATGATCAATAGATGCGAGCATAGACCATGTCAAAAGAGTCTGTGCTGTTCCATTCTTTGATCTGTAGTATAGATAATAGAAATAGAAAACATTTTTGTCACATTATTGCTTTTGAATCAAGCTGGCAAGCTTGATTTCCAGCTGGATCAGTCAAAAGGACAGCCTAGATTCAAGCTCGAGAAACAAATATCAAGAGTGACTCAAGGCTGAAAACGGATTGATTCAATTTTTGAGATCAACCCTCCAGATTGAGTCAAGCTTGAGGCTTCTTGATCAGCAATTGAACAGTGTTTTGATTAAGGCTGGTTAAAATGACTTCATCTGGTCCTGGGTATTGATCAAGATGCAACTCTACAGCGGATCAGCTCTTCGTCCAGACGTGTCAAGACTGATCAGCCTTGCCACCTACCCGTGAAGACACAAAGTTATTTAAACTTCTTTATGCATGCTTTGTCTACTGCTAGGATTGATCCAGAGCTCCTTAAATTGTGCAAAGAGTCTCAGAGTTTTCTGCTGCCAGAACTTCAAAGTCTCAGTATTGAGAATTCACAAACTTTGGACAAGAAACCTAGTCAAGCAATTTTTTGAAACACTGTAGGTTTTCCGAGAGGATCTCAACTTTCTGCTCACATTGAAGGCAAAGTTCTTACCATTGATTGATTGGAAGGAGAAGAATGGCTCAATGAAGCAGAAAAATGTGAGTGATCATGATAGAGATTGAGAAAGTTTCGAGTTCTGAGCTGAAGAAAGACCCAGAGGTGGCTGGTCTTTTCCTAGTCTTGTCCAAGACCCTAAAACATTTAAGCAATCATCATCAAAGCAATCATTATCGAAGCGGTGTGGTGTTTGGTTGAGGGTGTTTGGACCTCAATGTGTGCGGGCTAATGTTTTAGAGTCTTGTCGATGAACTCGCGATTTAATATGTGGTGGGATGCAAAAATGGCCTTTTCCAACCTCTTTTTCAACCTCTTCAACCTCGATTTTGTCATTGCTTTTAACTCTTTTCTGAAAATTCTTTCAATACATTTTGTGATTGTGTGCTCAAAATCAATCTGTCGGCTTCCTGGTCTTGAAGCTGTAATTGGAAGAGAAGGGCCAACTAGAACCATTTTCTTCATCAAAATGCCTGTCACTCTCAATAAATAATGTATATCAAAACTTGGTGTGTATTTTTCAATGACCAAACACTTTTGTTTCCAAAAAAAAAATTAAGTGGGTTGGATCAGAATTGACAGAGTTAAGAATTCTGAGATTTGGGTGGTGGGCCCCATTTTCACGTCCTACTACATAGTAAATCCCAATTCATTGACAAGACCTCCTCGCAGGCTCGTCATCCCTGCGTGCCACTTTGATGGCACCTGTGGATTTTGTGGAGACGTAGAGGAAAGGCTTTGAACAGGACTAGTCTTTTCCCTCCTTCCTCTCATTATTCTGTTCCTTTATTTTCTTGCTCTTTTCATACGGGTTGAGTTCTGGTCGTATTCGGTCTTGGAATCAGATAATGAGTTTCATAGAGGTCCTTCCGATTCTTACCTGATGATCTCTTAAAGCAAGCTGACTCCTCTTTACTTTTTTCAACTTTTTTCACAACTCTCGCAATTGACAGTCTGCCCGAGCCCCTTTTGTTTGAAGGCGAGAGCTCTCAATCTCTCAACACCACCTTTCTCGAAACCACAAGTTGTTTCTAATCTTTTCCCTGATTCTGATTCTTTACCCAGGATTTTTCTTGGTTTTCTCTGTAGGTTTCTCTCAAAGCCAAAGACTTCTTTTTACTCCCTTCGATACGAGATACAATCTTGGGAAAACTATCAACTTTGCTGCTCTTCTGACTCAAATCCGTTGTCGACTTCAAGCTTTCGCTGTTGTCTCTTTGCTCTCATTTCCCACGTCAGGATTGTTTCGTCGCTTCTCGGTGTCTTGATCCTTTGAATGCTTTCCTATCTCTGCCGGTTTCATCTCTTTGCGCCAAAGATCTCAGGGTGAAACTGCCCAAAAAATCACTCTTTTTCGGTCTGTGACATTCAATCTGTCTTTGGAAGCATGTTCTTAAGAGAAAGCAAGGCAAACATCCATCTTGGTTGGTTTCTTTTGCTCTTCCAACTTCAACATCAACAAATCAGACTATGATTTGACTCACTTTTTTTTGATTCGAAAGAAACTGTCATCACATCTTTTCAACTTGAATGGACTCGCTAAATTGGTTGCCATTGAGAACGTCTGGATAGAGACAAAAACAATTCACATCTCTCACTCTGTCCGATCCCTCTTCTCACTTGGTCCAATCCCTCTCAGCCCAATCCTCGACTTCTACCATTCCTTCTTCATCAGTATCTTTCTCGCAAACAAATTGAAAGGTTGGGACTACTAATTTCCTGCTGTTGATGACTTTCTCCACAAGCACCACATCTAGCTGTTGGGGATCCTGAATCACCAATTTGACCAGATTAGGGAGAAAAATGGATTGATAACCGATGGAGACTTGGGGAGGGAGCAGAAGCTTCTCCAGAACCAAATTGAGATGGCAGATTCCGCCCTGTCGATCTGGCAACACATCCTTCTGCCCTTCTCTGACGCTTTTCCACCCCTCTCTTTTCATCCATTCTCGTCAATACATAGACAAAAGCTAGATTGCTCCGCGGATCCAAACAACTCTGGAGTTCTAGTGATCCAATTGGGCGAAGCAACAAGATTGGCGAGATTCAAATGGCTGATAGGATTGATTCTCTTGACACTATTCTTACTTTTCAAATCAAGAATCTAAACCATTCTTTGATTAAACACAGAAAGCACAGCAAGAATGGCGTGAGCGTGAATTCTCCTCTCCTTTAAGCCTTATATCTGATCTGGCAAGATCAATCGTCTTTGCGTCACAAGCCCTCTTTTACGCTTGGAAAAATCACTAGCAAGAGAGAGACTAAAAAAAAACGAGTCTTGATCCTTGCTGTAGAGAGTCAAGGAAGATGAGTGGTATCAAAGCAAGTTCTCAATAGTTTGCAGCTTTTCGGCCTTTTTATAGAGATAATGTAGACGGAATGGAGAGAAGATCGAGGATTTCGACTATATGAAGATGGCTGCGATCCGAAGAACCAGAGCAGCGAAGAAGCGGGAGAGAAGGGATGAGATGAGAGGCCTCTACATGATAGTACACTGCAAAAGGGATTAGGTTGAGACAAATCAGAGAGAGAAAAAAGAGAGAAAGTGAGAGAAATTGAGCTCATGTTAGAAAATTGGAAAACCAAGTCCTGCTCGATGATTGATCCTCGATTGGGCCATCGAGACGAGACGGATGAAAGGAAACAAGTTCCACATTCAAGTTTGCATTCTTACTTACCTGATCTTCATCTCCACCGGCTTGTTTTGCCAAGTCTCTAGTGAAGCCAGCGTCTCTAGATCCACCTCCTTGACCTTGAAGGTTGACTACCAAGACGCCTGAATTGTGAGGATCGAGATAAGCTGCTAGATTATAGCTGTGGAATCAAGAATGACAAGAGAAGAGAGATTTGTCAGTTTGTTATTTAGATGCATCTTCAGGACTAGAAAATCATTTTCGTGATCCTATGAATGTTAAGAAAAACCAAGAGTCAAGGAAGTGAGATAGGATTTTGATGAGACAAATCACTCACTCTCTCATTAATTTCTCAACCGCAGGCTTGATGTGAGCTACGTGATCTTTTGAGTGAATTCCCTATTTGTTCAAGAAGAGAAGAGGGAAAGGGACAGAAGACCAAGCGAAAGTAAAGAGAGAATGGAGAAAGAGTCAGATCAAGGCGTGGGAAGAAGGCAACCGATACAAGGGGCAAGAGATTGATTGGAGGGAAGACAGAGAAGCTTTTCTGTTCTCGACGACGACCCAAGAGCAAAGAAGAGGAGTCTAGATTTCTAACTCACCTTTCCAACAATGATTCTCAATTCAGTCTTTCCTTGAGCCTGAGCCTGTTGGACTGCTTGTTCGGTACGCTTGATAGCTTCTTGAGTGTAGAGACCGTGCAGATCTGAATGAAAGAAACGAGAAATGAGTAAGAAGAGAGAGGGGAGAAGAAAGAGAGAGAAGAGACGAGAGCGAGTCGGTCAGACTTGTCAGCCTTAGAACTCTTTTGACTCGAATCAACGAGGGAAACCTTGACGAGCTGAAGAAAACAATCATTGATGAGCTCTCTGCATCCCCCCTTTTGCTCCTCGAGTCCATCTCAGACTTCTGTTCTTGCTACCCAATCTCCTCCTCCCTCCTTCTCCTTCTGCCACCTATCGCCACTCACCGACTTCATTCTCTCTCGAATCTTCATTGTTTGCGTTGAATATCCAATCGCTAGCCTCTTGATTCAGCTGATTCATCCTCTGCTGATGTTGATGACCTTGGTTGCTCATTTGCTTTGCTCTGGCTCCATCTCCTTGATTGTGAGCCTGATGAGCAGCGTCGAAGCATTTTGCCATCTTGTCACCTTCTGACCTGGCAGAGTCTCTCAATTCCTTGTATCTTGCATTCGCTTGGTTCACTTGGTTGTCGTCGTATTTGCCATGATTGGGCTTGACTCCATTCATTCCGTGCTGCACATTCTCATGAGGATTCGAGTATTGACCGATGGGAGGCGGTTGATTCCAGTTCTGTTGCTGTTGACCAGCATAACCACCAGCGTATCCACCACCATATGCCTGCTGTTGCTGTGGCTGCTGTTGATTGCCGTATCCTCCTTGTTGCTGCTGCTTGTTCTGGTTCTTCTTCCACCAAGTAAACGCCTTTTTGGCGTACTTGATGATCTGCGACTTGTGCGTCTTGAGGAAATAGACAACGTCGTTGGCCATGATCGGATCAGTAGACAGAGTTCAGTAGAGTAGAGTAGGGATAGGATAGATAGATCGAGGACAAGATCGAGATATCTAACTTTCCTTCTTCCCCTTCTACTCTACTCTTCACTTCGTTCTTTCTCCTTTGGTTCTTCTCCTTCCTATCTTCATCAAAGCATTAACATCAATAACTTCATTCAATCAAGCCTTTAAATTGACGATCAGGATAGTTAGTGAGGATGATAAGAATTAATAGGGAATGAATGGGGATCAAGATAGATAGATAGATAGATAGATAGATGCTGAACTACTTAGATTCCTGCACACAAAGAGCAAGTCAAACACAATGCAAAAGTGGAAGGAATGTCATGGCAAGTAGATAGGATAGATTCTTTTGGTGAAATGGATCCATGATCAAAATGCAAAAGCAATCTTTATCTACAGTATCTACAGTAGGTACGCTTTAAGGTAAGTTCTAGAATCAAAGAGTAGATGATCGAGATGGAAACAAAGAAATGGATAGAAGAATGAAATTATCAAGGTAGTAAGATTGGAGGAGAAGAGAGAGAGAGAGACATTATAGAGAGATGTCCAAAGGAATCCCAAGTAATCTTCAATTCAAAATCCGAATTAGTTCCTCCTTTTTCTCAGAATTCTACTATCTGATCTTGCGAGATAGATCCTCGAATTCTATCTTAACTTTGCCCTACGACTATCCATTCCAGTCCCATCCCTCTTGTCATTCCTTCTCTCTCTCTCTCCAACTTGTCACTCGTAACTCGCCTCGTTGAATGAATTGATTTTTCTTTACAAAACTCATTCCTAAATGAATGATTAAGTCATTCGATGAATCTCCTACGATTGGATCTGTCGAATCTAGAGCAAAAGGGGTAAGAGGTAGGATGAAATGACAAAGTGAAAAGTTGATGAGCTTTGATTTCATTTGACAACTTGCACTTTGAGCATGTCTCATCTACTTTCGAATCCTGGGAATCCGATTCTGAAAAGCAAATCCGTCCATCTTGGCACCTTGAGATGTTATCGACCAGAAAGAGAGCTCGAGTCTGGATGGGAATGGGATCTCAATGCTCTGCTCACCGAGAATGTCTCTCGAAAGTCTAAGAAATTGAGATTCCCATTCGGTTGATAGCGAAGAGTCCGAATCTGTTATCGAAAGTGGAATAAGAGAAGAGATTGAATTTAGAGAGACGAAAACGTCTTGGTCTTCCCACCAAGTCTATCTTGCGAAAACCACTGTACTGGCAGGAGCAGTCTCTTTCGAGTTCTGATTTCAGATTCTTGATCGGAAGGACCTCCTCTATCGAATGAAATGAAAATCAATCCATTTGGCTGAAAAGTGATATCCATGACTGCTACCAGCGATATGAGATCAAAAATCGAGATTTGATACTCAATCGATCCGACACTGCTTGTGATCTTATCAAGTTGATCGAAGTCAAAATGTGTCTCTCTAATAAAATGAAGAATAAGATATACACCACCATCAACCACTGTAGTACTCACACTGAACCAGCCAGACTATGCATCAGTACCCATCTCATGGTGAGCTACAAGTACATGATAACCTCTAGTATCACCGATTGAAGTATGGTATACTCTTGATAGTCAACCAAATGAACGTGAAAGATGAAGGATAGTAAAGTTAAAGTCGAAGTTGACTTTGAAGATGAGAAAGTGATGATGAATGGTATAGAGAGAAAATCGATCAAGTCAGTCGAGAATGAGAATCGCGCTTTGGCCTCGAGTGACTAAAGAATCAATGAAATCCAATTCAATTCAACCGTCTCTATCAACGACATCAACGACAGAGCAGCTAGTATATGGAATGGAATCAAATGGATCGAATAGAATGGAATTGAATTGATCATCATCCAGTAATCATCCATCCATTCATCAACACAACAAACGACAATCAACAAGTATCGGTTCACTCACCTCACTCAGTCTGCAGTCAGTCAATCCACTCATACCAATCAATCACTTCAATCAATATCAACATTCAACCTCTACTCATATCTCATCAAGATATGTACAAGTAGATATCCATATTCAACATTCTTATTCTTGCCATCTCACACTCACAATCACTTCTACCAGGCATAGTGAACAGTCATCACTTCTAACTTTCATTTCTCATTCTCGATCTCAATCCAACCTCAGATCTATCTTATTCTTGATTTCGAGATTCATTATTCATTCGATTCAGATCGATTTCTACTTTCTACTTTTACTTTCTACTTTGGATTTCTTGAATTTGGGTCATCATTCATCATCATCAACTATTTATTATTCAGTCTCTTCTACTTCTAACAGATACGACTGGCTGTTCTCCCTCACTAGTATTATGCTTAACTCCGTTGGCTACGCTCGAAGGGCACTTACAGAGACGCAGAACAGACTAATTTGATCCTGGGGAGTTATAGGGGACTGTTTGGGTCATTCTGGTAGTTGGAGACTGTATTTGGTCATTCTGTTAGCTGGAGATTGTAGAGCGGGTCTTCAACTGTGAGTACATCTAGTCAGATTCATTCTACCTCTTTTACTTGGGATGGGAGAGGGATTACTGCTCAACTGGGGTGGGAGATGAAGGGTCATTCATACAGTCCTCCTCAAGTTGGAATGAACTAGAACTACCTTGGAAATGTCATACTACCGAGCTAGACTTCGATTCTGTCTCTGTTGGAGATTGGATTGGGAGTCATCCTTCCATTTCTCAAGAAGTAGTCTTGTTCTACTCTACTCTTTCAGATCTACAATCTTCGACCTTTCTTACCCTTTCTTATTCCATCTATCCGTCCAGTAGTCTCTCGAGTACTATGTACTTCTGCTCCTTCATTCTGTCAGGTTAATAGTCTTCTACTCTTTCAGATCAGATTTCAGATTTCAGATTTCAGATTTCTACTCTTTCAGATTTCACATTTCTACTCTTTTCAAATTCTACTTTCTCACTTTTGAGCTCTCTAGTCACTACTTTAAGTCGTCCTTTTAGGAGTCTGGATTTCTACTTCAACGAACTTCCAGGCTTGCAATCTTCTCACTCTTTCAGAACTCTACTCTTTGGCTCTTTCAGAATTCTACTTCTTCGCTTTCTAGCTCTCTACTTTAGAACTTTTTACTCTCTTCGACTTCTCTCTTCTAGTCTAACACTTTTCCACACTCGAAGGACCAGTTCGACGTCTTTTGAGATTTTACTCTCCTCGGAAAGTCATTCTTTTAGTGTCTCTTCTTCAAATGATCTACTCTTTCTTCCCATCAACCCGAGTGTTATTCTCTACTCTTTGGACTGCTCAATCTCTGAACTATTCCACTCTCAGGCCTGTGATTTAATCATTTTCTAGACAAAACAGACTTTTATTCACTCTCTGACACTGTTCAGACTTTGTTTCTTCTGCCAGACTTACTTTTGAATCCTAGACTTTCAGACTTAGACCGGACAGCACTCAGCGACTAGAAAACAGACTTTTTTGGCGAAACAATCATTGTTTAGCAGTAGAGAGTAGATAGAATACACTCTGGGGAGAGCAGCTAGAAGTATTCTTGTGAGTTTCAAACTTGATCATCCGCATTCTCATCGACTTGACATTCTGGAGTCATTCTAGACCCCAACTTGAACATTTCAAATTCATTTTAGTCATTCTCATTCCTGCCAGCCGATATATCCTATTCCAATCTATTCTAATCTACTCTACTCTACTCGCAATCAACACTCTCAAACTCAGTCTTACTCTGTAGATTCCAGAGTGGGACAGAGGCCTTTCGGCCTCATTCAAGAGACTTCGTCTCTTTCACCCCCTCTTCTATCTCTTTTTTTTGCTTCGTCTTTCTTTCCTTTTCTTTCTCCTTCCTTTCTTTCTGTTTCTACTTGACCGGAGGTCAAGCTGTAGTTGGAAATGGTAATTGAAATGGTAATTGTTTGACCGAAGGTCAAAGTGGTAGTTGAATTGGTAGTTGTAGTTGTTTGACCGAAGGTCAAAGATGGTAGCTGTAGCTGTAGATGAAGATGTAGATGTAGATGTGGATTGTAGATGTAGATTGTAGATTGTAGATTGTAGATGTAGAGAGAGACTTGTTTCTTCTCAAACGCCTCTGCCTTCGATCGAGGATCAACTATTGAGTAGGACTTGATTTGCCATTCTCGCAGTGGATTCTGTGTTATCTGAAGAATGGATCAGATTCTTTAATTTGAAAAGTAAGAAACCAATCAAGAGTATCAATCCTATCAGCCATTTGAATCTCGCCAATCTTGTTGCTTCGCCCGATTGGATCACTAGGACTCCAGAGTTGTTTGGATCCGCGGAGCAATCTAGCTTTTGTCTATGTATTGATGAGAATGGATGAAAAGAAGAGCGGTGGAAAAGCGTCAGAGAAGGGCAGAAGGAATGTGTTGCCAGATTGGGATTTCGATGTCTCACTCTGAAGCCATCTTTTCTATCGCTGGTCTGAGCCTAGAGATTTGACCTTGAGAATGAATCCCCTAAAAAAAAGGGCCGATACTAGAGAGGGTCAGACATAAGGAACAAAGAAACGCAAAACAAAGGCAAAAGAAACGAGAGACTTTCTTCTACCTGCACTTTTCGGTACTTCATACTTGCCTTTCCAACGATGATTCTCAACTGAGATTTACCTTTACTTCTTGCCTTATCCATAGCCACCTTTGCTCTTTCTACAGCTTCCGATACGTATAGGCCATGTAGATCTGTCGAAACATAAGTCAGAAGGTCACGATGAGAAAACGGTGAAAGAAAAGGGAGAGACTTTGTTTCGACTCTCTCTCTCTCACTCGCTCTGGCTCACCGATTTCGATTTCGGCCTGTTTTGGATTTGAATTCCTCATCGAGTAGACTAGATCTTCAGCCTGTTTGTTGAGCTTGTTCATCTCAGCCTGATGTTCCCGAGCCTTGATTGAGAGAGACTTCGCCTGACCGTGTTTGGCATTCTTGTAAGCTCTGTCTGCCGATTTGAAATCTCCGATGGATTGTGAGCCTTGATCGTTTGCTCCCTTTCGTAGATTATCGATTCTTTGTTGTGGATCTTGAAGCAAAGGGGAAAAGAGAGAGAGCAGCCATTGGATGGAAAAGATGGCCATCAGAGATTGAGAGGGAGAGAGGGAAACGAAAAGAAAAGAAGCTAAAAAGTTGCTCGTCGACAACAACACAACGACGACACTGCATCTAATCTGCTACGTCTAATCGTCTACTCCCTCCTACTTCTAACTTTCAATCTTACATCTATCACTCACTCACTCTATTGGTTGATGGTAGACTTTACATCTCTCAAGCGCATCTTTGACAAGCTCGATCCTCCAGATCAGACTGGTGGTCAGCCAGGAGGACCAAAGGGTGGAAAGTTCTCTCAGGGAATCGGCAACTTGGGCCCATTGAGACAAGAAGTAGACGAGGTGAGTAAGGAGATTAGAGTAGAGTAGAATGGAATAGAATGGGTAGAGTAGAGTAGAGTAAGAGTAAAGGATGGCTGTGAGGCAAAAGAGTAGAATGGAACCAACACCTCGGATCCATCCATCCATCCATCCATCCTTGCATCCATCCAGAGCTTGGTAGATGGATGTAGATAAGATAGAAGATAGAGGGAGAGGATGTGGGTGGTACAGTCAACATCTTGGCAAGAATAGAAAGTAGAGTACAGATGATGATTGCATCGAGTAGAGTAGCAGCAACAGATCTACAACAGGTAGCTAGCTCCTACTCCTTCTACTACCCTGCAAGAAGTCTTATCTTTACCTAGCTAGCCTACATCTCGAATCAGATCTACATAGTCTTGTGAGATAGTCAGGGTAAATTAGATTCGACATGATCAATCGAGCTAGCTAGCTCCTCGAATCAGAGGGTGCAATCAATGACTCCGTATCAGTAAAGACTGAACTCTCATCTCTTCTCACTATGATCTCGTATGAGAACATAGTGTGCATGTCAACGAGATATGTAGTTGTCATCTAATCCCAATTCTCTATCCTTGTTCTTTCTCCAATCTTGTTCCTTCCATTCCCCTCTCTCCCTCTCCTCTTCTTTCGTCACAGGACAAGGTGATGAAACTATCCTTCTTTACTCGAATAGCTCAGATAATCCTAGCTTTCTGTCTCTTGATCTCCTCTATAGTCCTAGCAATCTTCCAAGGGAAATGGGTAGGAGGTTTATCAGGTCTGACTGGTTTCCTAATCTTTCTATCAGTCGCCGCTCTACTATCTTCTGCAATGTTCTTGTTGGTCCCAATCCTTTACGAGAGGTCCAACTACAAGTACGGAAAGAGTCTCAATAGAGCTCTGGGAGAAGCGAGGGTAGGATTGGTCGTCAATGGTCTTTGGGCTCTGATTGGTTTGATTGGTGCTTTGGCAATCACGGTTTCAGCTTACACTTCGGCTGGTTGTAAAGATCCTAACAAAGATCCTCATGCTGGAAAACCAGTCAAAGGTTCAAAGGAAGATTTCATAAAGGCCTTACCTAGCTTTTGTACTACAAAGAAGGCTGCTTCTGCTTTTGCTTGGTTTGTTTGGGGTGAGTCTCTCTAGGTTCAAGCAGTTGTTCTTCTTGAAATACATCTCATCACGACTCCAGTGCTCACAGCTTGCTTCTCTTATGCTGATTTTTTCTAACCTCTGCAATCTCGTTTCCTTCTTACACCTCTTTCTTTGTTTTCTCGCTTGCTCCCTCTCTCTCACTTTCAGTCTCTTGGATTCTAACTCTACTTCTCTTTCTCAGAACCTGGAGATTGTCTCGAAAGAATGGTCCCAGGATTCCACCATTTGTTCATCCGGCTGAGAATTCTGCTTTCGAACCTCTAGGAGATGAAGACGATGATCCCTATGGAGGAGGAGGAGAAGGAGCTCCAATCTCTTCCAGATATGGAGATGGTGGAGATGGAAGATATGGTGGAGGTTATGATGATCATCAAGGAGGATATGGAGCTCCTCCAGGAAATTATGGAGGTGGATCAAGTTATGGTAGATCAGAATCTCGGGCCAGACAACCGACCAGAACTCTGGCGGATATCGAAGCTAGATATGGAATGAAACCTTCTACAAACCCTCAACATCAAGATTCTTATAGCTCTTATGATCAAAATAGGAATTCCAATTCTTACAGTTCAAATCCTTTCAATGATCCTCCTCCGAGGCAGAGTTATGATTATGGAGCTTATTCTCAAGGTGGTGGTGGTGATCCTTATGCTGCCATTCAGAGTCAATTGAATTCAAATGGCAGATCTGGACCTCCTAGGTTACCTGAACTCGGTTATTCAGGAGCTTATAGGTAGAACAATAGGGCGCAAATTTCTCATTCACTATCTCTTTTTGGTTTGCTTTATTCTCATCCTTTTCTATCTTCAACTGCTCTTTGTTTTCCCAGCCTCTTGAAGAACCTCTGCTTTGATTCCCCCTTCTCCACTTTGCCGTCTGCTCTTTTCTCTTCCTATCTTGAGTCGGTCAATGAACTTCATCGCTTATCAGTATTTGTATCGGTTGAGTCTTTCTCTATCTCACGCCTTGTATATGACATCTCTTAATGACTGTAATCATACTTGCAACTGACTTTTCAGGATTCTACTGATAGAGTACAACAGTCTTTCGCGAAAGAAGAGAGCGGAGAGGTTGGTGAGAAAGCTTGTCGAAGAAGAAATCTAAAGAGTAGCAAAGAGGTTCTTCATTTGTGAACAGATCTTGCATCGAGAGAGGAAAAAAAAGAAGAACTTTGAATTCGAGAATAGAGAAAGACAGACGAACAAAGAGACTAGAATTTGTGAGCGAAGATTCGAAGTTGGAAGAAGAGATGTCTTGAGAGCTCTCGACTTCGACGGAAGAGTCTAGAGCAAACATGAATCTGAAGAAATCGCGAAGAAAGTCACAGAAGATTAGAAAGAAGTCAGTGATGATCCGATAGATGAGGAATCCAAAAAGAAAGAGCGAACATCGATGACCTCGACCCAAACTCACTGTCCTTCCGAGACTGAACTCGAACAGAATTCCAGCAGTGCTTCGGGGACGAGGTCTGTTTCTGTGGAGTTGATGAGAAATAAGATGCAAAGAGTCAGAGGGAGAAGAGATCAGCCATCTCTTTCTCTGAGAAACCTTTCTTCAGATCTTGGAGCGATCTCGAAGTCGTCGATTCAAGAGCACTCACAACTTTCTGTTTCATCGAGCCATTCTTCAATACTGAGAGTCCTGCCTTCAAAGTAAACATAGATCCGGAACTCCTGTTGAATTGCCTTCCGTGCCTCCCAGAATTGTTTGAGAAGCTTCTTGTCTAAAGCGCGTGGATGAAAAAGGCTGAGCCTTCGAAGTTTCGGCAGCAGAACATTTCCAGATTTTTTTCCTGTTCCATTCTGATTTCCATTGTTATTTGTCAAGGATAGAGACTGCAAAATGAAGTTTAAATGCAGATTTTCTCTGTCTTGAAGTTCAGCGGAGGGTGCACGCTCCAAAACCAGATGAAGGATAGAGGGACTACGTTCTAAGAACAGGGCGGTCTTGAGTTTTGATTGTTCCTCATCTAGTCCAAAGCAGTCCAGGTGCGTACCTTCATACAGACCAACAAGCACTGTTGATAGAGAAGGGGAGTCAAAGTGCAGCAGCGAGTGAACAAACCCGATCAAACATCGACTCTCCTGCCCTCCGACGTCAAGAAGAGTACTGAGAGCTGCAGCCGAAGATTCGAAATCGGGTGTAAAGATGGTTTCCAGGTTGGGAAGGTTGATCCTTTTGAGGCCATCGGCATGAATCACATCAGGTCCTTCCAGGTCTCTGTTGAAAGTCCAATGAGTAAGCCTCAGTGTTCTGAGTGTCCTTTGTGAAACGTCTAGGATGGCACGCAAATCTTTGACGGAATCTGTGCACTCGACGTTCAAATACTTCAACTTCGAAAACCATTCTAGATCGTCTGGTTCTAGCTGTTCCAAAACTGCGACGTGAAGAAATTGCAGACCTTTCTCTTCTTTGTCGAGGACCCTTGCTCTATCTCTGATATGCCACATTGCTTTGAGATCTTGTTGAACTTTAATGGAGTATGTGCAGTGAAAAGTGTTCAGTTCTGGTAAGAAGTTCCTTGCAGCTCTCCTGGCCTTGGTCATGAAGTCAGATTGGTTCAGGAACAACACCTTGAGATGGCCCGATGACTTCTTCAGCTCGGCAAAAACTTCATCGAATTCTTTGGATGTCTCCATGATCGGTTGGAGAATGACATGTTTGAGGGTGAAGTTGGATCTCGAGTTGAAGATTTGAAGGATGGAAATTGCAGTTGAGAAAGGGAGATGATCAGGAATATCGAGATACTGCCACCAACTATTGCGTTGTAAGATGGTCTGATTCCACTTCTTGCAGATCGAAAGAACCAGACATCTCTGCAAGGGAGTGAGTTGATCTAGAAGAAGGAGTAGAACTTCGTCCGGAAGAGACTCGAAGGATTGAAAGGGTGATTGACCGAGAGAAGAGTTGGATGCTTGCTCGAGACTCATTGTGGTCTTTGATTGCGCTTGAAGAATAGGAGAAGAATCGAAGACGAATCAAAGAAGAAGTTCTTGAAGAAGTTGCTGCTTAACAATGTCGTGGTAAGAAGAGAAGAAGTGTTACTTTTCCTTCTGTCCCTCGACTCCAACCATCCACTTTTCCTCCTTTTCGATTCGTCTTTGATTCTTCTCCTATCTCATCGAGCCAATCAAATCTCGTCATCTCAGCAATGTCATCGAACCTCGATCAATCATTCGACTCTTTCCAAGTCGAGATCGGATACGGCTACTCGAACGAAGCTGCATCTGCACCTGAACCCTTCAAATCATTTCCAGATGAGATTCTCCCCCTCATCTTTCATCAACTGACAGCTTTTCAAAGATGTCTCATTCTCTCGGTCTGCAGAAACTGGAACGCCATCCTCCTCACCGGCAGAGGCTTCTGGCAAGTCGTCCATTTGCCTCTTCATCTTCCGATCTCCACTGCGATTTCCATCCTTCGGACCTTCAATCTCAGGTCTGGATTCTCTTTGAAAGAGGTGGTATTCGAGGGAATGATTGATGATATCAAAGATGTAGATCTCATTTTTGAAGAGCTCAGGAAATCTTCTGCTACTATTAGAACGTTGGTTCTTCCTCAGCGGGCAAAATTCAATACCCAGACCAGAAGATTCTCGAGAAATACTCTACCATGTCTCCAATTCTTATACTCTTACGATCACAGAAGTGAACCTCTCTTCATCTCTAGAATGTGGAAGGATTTGCTGAGGTGGGGAGGATCACAAAGAGGCGTCGACGATCCGTCAAAAGAAGAAGGTACTGCAGTGCCAAGTCTAAGACACTACGTAACAGATTCTCTCAATAGAGTCAAAAAAGAGGAGAAGAGCTGGTTCGAAGAATTGCAATCCCTTCAAGTCCACTCGACGCGTTCCCTCGAAGACTTGCATTCGATTCTGGAGGCTTCGAAATCGAGTCTGCAAGAGTTCAACCTAACTTTGTGGGGCAAAGGATGGAAGGATTCGGAAGATATTGACTTGGAACCGATCTACATGGATAACTCAAGAGGCATGAATTTCCAGGTGCCCTTCAACGCAAGTGCAGCCAAAGCTCTGGGCAGATTCCTCAAATTTACAGGTCAAGTCAGAGTCTCAGGTAACCTTGCGTCGTCGGTCTGCTTTGAAATGAAGTGTCTAGCACAGAATTTGGTTCATATTTATGACGAAGAAGAAAATGAAAGGACAAGAGGACCTTCTATGACACGCGATGAGTTGAAAGAGAAGACAGATGTGCTTCTCAAAATGGATCCGTCTCTTCCAAAACTGGTGCTCTATACACAGAGCGGAGGAACTGGTTCCGCCTTTCATTTGAACTACTTTCTAGAGAGACTTAGCGTTCCTTCCAACTCTTTTTCAAAGCAGCAACATCGATCACCGAATGCGACACAAGGCCAAGATCCACTTCTTTTGCCCAAACTGCAAGTCATCGATATACACGATCCTATCGAGTTGGATGGGACTCTTCTCAGAAATTGTTTGGAAAGCAGGTGCAGATACTATCCTATGTTTCAACTCAGGATTATGATGAGAGGAACTTTAGTGAGAGAGAGTAAATGGGAAGGGCAGATGTGGATGAAGTGAAGATGAAAAAGTGAGTGAAGTCTAAGGGCTGAGTGACGAGCGTCGAAGTTGAACTCGAGCAAGACTGTCTCTTCAGTCTGGACTTTTAGCACTCTGATTCTTCAAGGATTCAGTCAAAGAATTAATCTTCCGCTCTTTTTTGACTTCTCTCCTCTGACTCTTCCGCTGTCTTTGTCGTTCATAGATCTTCATGGCGAAGACAGAAGGTTGCCTCGACTTGTTTCGCGATATGGAATCCCATCAATAAGACTTTCGCTTTTTGAGTTGTGATTCCTTCTTTGTGATTCCTTCTGCGTATAAATCCCGTTTGTGAGCAATGAACTCATGAGCTTTCGTAGCTCGACTTTCTCTCTCTGCTATGGGAAAGCTCTGCACCTGTTGATCTCGAAATGACACTTTGCTAGTGTTGTTCAAGCGAATGATAACGAGAAATCAAAGATTTCGATGCTCATAGACCACTTTGGAACGACGATCGGTGTTTCGACTCGGCGAAGGAGGTCGTCATCTTTTGATCGAAATCTTCCATTCTTTCTTCTTCTCTTCTTACTTCTCATCCAAAACGGAACTCTTCAAGAAAAACTTCCTCTTCGATTCGTTTTTGATTCTTCTTCTGATTCAGTTGCAGACAAGATCACAGCATCTCTGCATTCCAAATGAGTCTCAACCGCAACTCACCCGCTCTACTTCACCGATTCGACAGGCGATCTCTTCAGACCATCGATTCTCTTCCAGACGGATTACTTCTTCTGATCTTCAGCAATCTATCGACTTTCGAAAGAGCTCTACTACTTCAAACATGCAGGAAGTGGAATCAAGTCATCCTTCTCCACACTCCATTCTGGCAATATCTTCATCTGTCAGAAAACTTCTCGCCTTCTTCCATCGTCACAATCCTCTCGATATTCAACGAGAGGTCTGGGTGCAGAATGAGACATGTCATCATAGAAACCAAGATCACAAAGGTCAAGCATTGGAATCGGATCTTCGTGCAATTGAAGAGATCTGGAGGGAGTCTCAATGTTCTTGCTCTGCATCAAGATTGGAAGCTAAACGGAAAGACAACAGCGGTTTCCATGCGACACTTTCCAATGCTGGATTCGCTGTTTGCTATCTCCAATCTCAAGTTCCTTCGGTCTGGTGTAGCTTACACGTTGGAGCATAGAGCCAGACTTGGAATTCAAGCTGGAAGCAATAACGAAATCGGTTTGAGATTCTTCGTGACAGACGCTCTGCTGGAACTAACGCAAGGAGATCTAAAGGGGCTGTCAAGACTGAGCCACTTCAGTGTAAAGTATACAGAGAACATCGAGTCAATGAGACGGATTCTGGCGACAGCTGAGAATCTAGTCGAATTAGATTTGCAAAGCTAGACTACAATGGAGGAACATTCAAGCAGCACGTTCAGAAATTTATTCTTCAACACAGAACCAGTACATCTCAACAGTCTCACGGAAGTTGTTTCTCCTCACAACATCGAGCTGACTGCAGCAATGGTCCAGATGCTCGAGATAGATGGAGCTCAGACACTTTTGTCTGGCTTGGCCGATTCGCTAATCTTGTGGAAAGTGTCAGGGTTGAAGGCTGTTCGCCTCTACCTTGACCTGTATGATAGAGAGGAACAGGTTCAAATTTCGGTAGAGAAGACGAGGCTGCTGTTTCAGCTCAATTCAACCATCCAATCTCTGACTCTGAGCTGCAACACAGACGGCTATGGTGGAGATGAATACCACATCAACAAGATTCTGAACCTATTGGATACTTCATCTCATCATCAAAAGACAAGCACGATAGCCGGAGGAGAAGGAGATTCTTCCAGTGGTGTCGACAATCTACTTCTGCCACATTTAGTAAAGCTGATCATCATAAATCCGATCACGTTGGATGGCAATCTACTTCGAAAGATTGTCAAGTCTAGAACACAGAGAAGCAGTCAATTTCGACTTGAATTTACGGAGGGTGACTCTGGGGAAGTCCTCGTCATCGATGACTGGGAGGCATGAGGTTGGATGAAATGAGCGATGAGAGGTTGAAGAGAAGTCTTCAGTCAAGAGAACAAGGAAATGAGAAGCTGTCAATGTACTGTAAGAGAAACAATTTGTGATCTGCTATCTCTATTCTCAAGTATTCAATATAGTTTTGGATCCCTTTGCAGGTGCGATGCTTGAAGCTAGAACAGAACGACGAGAAGAGATTGACTGCGAGAGAATAGATGTGTCGTGCAAAGAGAAAAAGCGACAGAAGTACGAAAGCAGTCAAAATATGAAGATGCTGAAGAGGTTTCAACAGTCTCGCCACGAAAGAATAGAGCAGGGAGACTCTCGAGACTAGAGAGAAAGCTCTTCCAAAATCGAATTTCGAAGAGCAGCGAAGATGTTCTTCTTTTGAGAACAGATCTCGCATCGAGGGAGTAAAAGAGAGAGTTTGGGGTTCGAGAATAGAGAAACGTAGAAGAACAACAAGAAGAAGTGACTTTGAAGCCAAACTCGAAGTTGGAAGAAGAAGATGTCGTGGGAGCTCTCGACTTCAAGAAAAGAGTCTCAGGCAGACTTGAATCTGTAAAAGTCAAAAAAGAGGCCGTAGATGATTTCAAAGAAGTCAGTTTGGATCCAATAGATTAGGACCAAAGAATGGAGCAAGCGTTGATGACCTCAACCGAACTCACTGTTCTTCCGAGAATGAACTCGATCAGAATTCGAGCAACAGCGTAGATATGAGCTCTGTTTCTGTGAATTTTAATGAGAAATTGGATTCAGAGAGTCAGAGAAAGAAGAGAAAAAGATAAGACATTCTGTTCTACGATAAACCTTTCTTCAGCTCAGAACTTGAGACGATCTCGATCCTGAACACTCACAACTTTCTGTTTCATCGAGCCAATTTTCGCCTCCCGAACGATCAATACAGAAAGCGAAGTCTTCAATGTAACCTTGAATCTTGATATCTTCTTGAATCACCTTCCGTGTTTCCCAGAGTTGTTTGAGAATTTTCTTGTCCAAAGCGTGTGGAGTGTTAATGGTGAGCTGTTGAAGTTTCGGCAGCAGAAGATTTACATGTTCCTCTCCTGATTCATCCGCAAACTCGCTATTTTGTCTGGTAGATAGCGACTGTAGAATGAAGTTCAAATGGAAGCTTTCTCCGTCTTGAAGTCCAGCGAAACGATCCAACTGCAGATAGAGAATAGACGGATTACGTTCAAAGAAACGGATGGTCTTAAGTTTTGATTCTTCTTTATTTAGCTTTAGTACTTTCAAAGCTTTGCTTTCATACATGCAAATGCGTACTTGTTCTAGAGAAGGGAAGTCAAACTGCAGCAGAGAGTGGATCAACCCAATGAACAGCGTACTCTTGTGAGCTTCCAAGTCGATAAGGCTAGCAAGAGCTGCAGCTGAAGCTTCATTGCTGGGTGTGAAGATGTGTGAAGATAGCTTCCAGGTTTGGAAGATTGATCCTTTTGAAGCCATTGGCACGAATCAGATCAGTTTCTTCCTGGTTCCTGTCAAATTCCCAAAAATCAAGCCTTAGTCTTCTGAGGGTGCCTTTGGAAACTTCCAAGATGTTGCATAGGGTTTTAAAGGAATCTGTGTAATCGACGCTCAAATACTTCAATTTTGAACACCATTCTAGATCGTCTGGTTCTAGTCGTCCTAACCATCCGACGTGAAGGAATTGCAGACCTTTCTCCTGTTCGTCAAGAATCTCTGCTCTATCTCTCTCATCCCACATTAAGTCAAGATTCTGTTCAATGTTAAGGGGATGAGTGCAGTAGAAGGTGTTTAGCTTTGGTAAGAATTGTTGTGCACCTCTCCTCGCCTCGAGCATGCAGTTTGTGGTTCTTTGGTTCAAAAACAACAACTTGACATGAGACGAAGACTTCTTCAACTCGGCAAAGACTTCATCAACTTCATCGACTTCTTCAGATGTCTTCATGAGCGGTTGAATAATGACATGCTTGAGAGTGAAGTTGGATCTTGAGTTGAAGATTTGAAGAATCGAAAGGGCAGTCGAGAAAGGGAGATGATGAGGAATGTCGAGGTACTGCCACCAACTCTTGCGTTGTATGATGCTTTGATTCCACTTCTGGCAGATAGAGAGGACCAAGCATCTCTGAAAGGGAGTGAGTTAATCTAGAAGAAGGAGGAGCACTTCGTCTGGAAGAGAATCGAAGGGTCGAAAGGAAGATTGGCTGAAGGAAGAGTTGGATGGATTGAGAGTCATTGTGGTTGTTGATTGCTTGATTGAAGATGAGGAGAAGGATTGAAGACGAATCGAAAAGGTAAAGTGGGGATGGTTGGAGTTGAAGGGAAAGAAGGAAAGAGAAAGAAAGAAAGAAAGAGCAAGAATGAGAATCTAAACACCGAGGGTGGGATTTGGGAAAGTGGAAAGCCCGTCATTCTCTCTCTTTAACTCCAACAAGCACAGAATCGCAATCAATTGAATCGAATTGAATAGAATTGAATTCTGTTCATCAGTCAAAGATAGAAACAGGAGAGGGAATCAAACCATTCAAGATCGAGCAAATGACTGTCACTACTTCCTCTTCCTCCACTTCTTCCACTCCTTCTACCAATCTCACTACTTCTTCTACTCCCCCAACCTCAAACGCTACTCAACCAGCATCATCCTCAGCATCGACCTCAGCATCACCATTACGATCTCTATTCCTCCACACTCACGATGTAGCCAGGAATCTCAAGCCATCATCAGACGGAGAACTGGCGAATGCACTTCATGAAACCCTACACTTTGCATTGGATGGAGAAGAAGAGGATTGGGGAATCAGGAATGACGATGACAGAGAGGATAGAGGATGTGGAGGAAGCAATAGTCAGAATAGTAGCAGCAATAGCAATCCTACCGATCCAGTCATCAGTCATTCCATCTCTACTTCTACTTCTACTACTTCAAATCCTACTACTTCCTCCTCATCGCCTCTACCAAAAGCAAGACCCGGATTCTTTCTCTCTTCAAACCCAAACAGGCCTTACATTTCCTATTCTTGGGATGAGAAATCAAACTCTCTAAGTCTACCAAACCCTTCCTTGATCTCCAATCCTACTCAATTGGATCCATGTTCTCCAGAAAAGAGAAACGATTTCGACGTCACTGCCAAATTGTTCTTCTTGGGAAAGCCAGGAAAGGGAGGTTATAAGGAAGATTACATTGATCAAGCTTTGAGAAGGCTGATGTTGACTACTGGTTTGATCACTGTAGACACTCTTATACTTGCTTTCCCAAAGTTGAAATTCGATGGCTTTGGAAGAGATGAGAATGATGGAAAGACTCCTTGTGGAGAGGGAAAGGTTGCTGGGAATGGGAATGAGAAAAAGGAGGGAAACTCTCCTTTGAACAAAGAGGAACAACAGAGATTGGAAAGAGACGTAGAGTATGTTAGGAAACTTTGGCAGGTGAGTGATCTGAAAGCTAGAAGAGATCAGTCATTTCAGTTCTATCGAATCTGATCGAGGAAGCCTAGACTTGCGAGGAGAGAATCCATTCTGCTCAAGGTGGAGGAAGGGAGAAAGAAAGATTGCATCGAAGATCATTCTCTCGAACAATCTCTCAAAGTAATAAAGAATCGAGATCAGCTTCTGTCGATCAAGATCGTATGGATGCTTCTGTCAAAAAGGTTCCCAGAGCGCGGATTCAAGGTTCACTTTCGAGATCTGTTTATTACAACCTTTTTTCTCTCTTCTTCTTCTAAACATTCCTATCTCGCATCTTTGATCTTATCTTTCTTTAACTCACCCTTTCATTTCATTTGCAACTACTTTCTACTCCTCCCTCTTTCTCTTCCAACAGACCGTCTCTCCAAATCCTCAATGCGTTTCTCTAGGTCTATCCGATTTCTCTCTACCAGCTTTGAAATCTCTTTTCAATTCCTTCTCTCCTCCTCCTCCACCACCTCCTCCTACTTCTTCTTTAACATCAACATCCAATCCGACAAGTCCAACATCTCCAACCTCTTCACTTTCAGAAAGGTTGAAATCCTCTGAATCGGATTGTAATCAATCTCAATCTTCGACCATTCCGATTCCAGTCGTTGCCCCTCCAGTCGAGGATTCCCCTCCTAGTGCTTTCACTACCCCTAGTCAAACTAGAAGACCTAGAGTCGTCACTATCAACGTCAAAGAAGATCCTTGCTCCTTTGATAGGGAATTGAGCAGATGGTGTCAAGAACAAGGAATGCAGGTCTTGAGTCATGGAGATAGAAGAGGTGAGTAATGAATGAACTCTCTGTTTTGGTTTTCTGGAGGAGCAACTTTTGTCCTTGGGGGCATTGACAGCTCTCTCTGCTCTAAGAAAATGAAACAAAATCTCAGAGAAATAGCACGGCTCTTTGTTTTCTTTCAAACCTTTGACTTACGATTTCACTCCGTTCTATTCTCTCGTTCCCGTTCTTTTCCCTCTCTCTAGACATTCTTCCAGACCACACTCTGAACTCTCTCCTTTCGGAATTCACCGCCGATCTACCTCATCCTTTGCCAACGGATGGATCTCTACGAGCGAAATGGGTCCTCAAGTACTCGGTGTTGATTGAAAGTAGAGGAGTGTTGGCTGATAGAGGCTACATCGTGTATGCTGATACTGAAGAGTGAGGGGGGAAAAGGAGAATCAGGCGTCCTTTTTCTGTTTCCTTTACTTCTTCTTTCTCTCTCTTCGCCTCGTGTCAACACTTTCGATGACGATTGATAGAGAGCTTTCCTTTTGTTTTTTTGAACTTTGTTTTACTAGTCTTTTTGCTTTGAATTTTAGATTGCCCCAAAACTAACTCTTTTTCTGTCTGTGACATTCAATCTGTCTTTACAAGTATTTTCTTGGAAGAGATCAAAGCAAACATCCATTTTTGTTGGTCTCTCTGTTCTTCTTCCAACTTCGACATCAAAGATTCACACTACGATTCACTTTCCGTCGATCCGAAAGAACTTGTCATTGCATTGTTTCGACTAAATTGGACGAGAAATTGGTTGACAATGAGAACGTCTAGAGACAAAAAAAAACCTACATCTCTCACTCTGTCCAATCCCTTTTCTCACTTGGTCCAATCCCTCTCAGCCCAATCTTTGATCTCTAATATCTCTGCATCTCCTTCACTAGTCTCGCAAACAAACTTGAAGTTTGAAGCTACTGATCTCCTGCTCTCGATGACTTTCTCCACAAGTTCCACATCTAGCTTTTGAGTATCCCGAATGACCAACTTGATCAGATTGGGGAGAATAATGGAATCATGGCCGCTTGGGATTGGAGAAGAAATGAGAAGTTTTTCCAAGAATAGGTTGAGGTAAGGAACGTTCCTGATACTGATTGAATATTCAAAGAGTTCCATTCGATCTGAGCTCTTTAGACTAAATATCAGAGAGGGAGAGTCAATCTTTGGACGAAGCGAAGGGACAAGCCAAATAATCATGCTTATTACGCCACCACCAAATCATGATCATTATTTCGCGAGCCAGATTGTCGACAGACTCTCCTTTCTCATACATTCACTGCTTGCTGTTGATTATTTTTTGAATTATATTCCAGAATTCATAGTATTCACAGGATTCAAGAACGAAAGAATACTCTGAGTCAAGACGAAAGAGGAGGGACGAGAAGGATTAGAGATGGTACAATTGAATCGAATAGACTAATTACATGCAAAGCTTAAAGAATATCCAAGATGGAGAGTAGAGCGAAAGGAGGTGGAAGAATGAAGCCTTTTCGAGCCAACTTGCAATCCAGGCCTTGAGGGCCCAGATTGCGAGTCGAGCCATTCGTCGATTTCTTTGTCTCTTACTTCTCGTTTGATTCTCTCATCTCCGAGTCGAAAGTCTTTTTCTTCTGACGAAACATATTGGAGAAGAAAAGAGAGCGAATTGGGGTGACGGTGAAAGCTGCGAGATAAGGGGAAAAAGTGGATCAGGTGGCCTGAGGAGCATCTGCCTCGCAGGCACATTGTCCTTTCCATCGTCAAACCGAAAGACGTCTGACTCGAGCGACATATCTCAGCCCATTTCGGTTTTGATTGAATAATCTTGGTATTTTGTTCGATCTGAACATCTTTAGAATAAGAATCAAAGAGGGAGAGAGAGTCTTTGGAGCAGGCGAAGGGACAAGGCCAAATCATCATGATTATTACGCCGCCACCAAATAATGATCATTATTTCGAAACCTGATCTGATCAAGAACATCTTCGACAGACTTTCCTCTCTTTTACATTCACTACTTTGCTGGTTTTTCAATCATATTCCAGAATTCATAGGATTCGAGATTCGAGATCCAAGAATATTCTGAGTCAAGATGAAAGGGAAGGGAAGAGAAGGATTAGATATGGTACGATTGAATCGAATCTAAACTAATTACATGCAAGACTAGAAGATCTAAGTATTCAATATTCAGTATTCAATATTCAAGATGGAGAGTATAGAGCGAAAGTAGGTGGAGCCTTCTCGAGCCAACTTGCAATCTAGCCCTTGAGGGGCCAGATTGTAGAGGCCGATCTATTCGTCTCTTGCTCCTCGTCTGACTCTCCCATCTCCAAGTCTGAGATCTTTTTTTGAACCAAACAGATCGGCAAAGAAAAGAGAGCGAGCTTGGGTAGAGTCAGAGCTAGGAAACGGCGAGAGGGTGGATCAGTCGAAGCCTTGTATCACTTTACTAGACCCTAACCCTATGACCCTTACACGACCCTAACCCCCTAACCCCCATACCCTTAGTCGAAACACCCTCACGAATGTTTGTTATTCCCTCTACTTCCATTGAACATCTTTCCATTTTATGCAATCGTATGCATTTGACTGTCGTTTGAGAACTGTAATACCTAGTTGAGAGTAGAGAGCTGAACGTTCGCCTCGAAGCGTTCTGCCTCCTCTTTCTAGCATTTCTGTGCAGCTGCCAGTCGAACTTCTTATTCCACTCCCAACTCCATCACGATTCAATGTCCAACGATCAAATCGAATGAATAGATTCAAAGAAGATCAAGTAATTCCCTTCCCTTTACAGTCAATCAAGTCGAATCGAGGGAATTGAGTGACTTCTTCGAGGCCATCGTCCTACCACTCCAACTCGAGCCAGCCTATCATCAACATCACATCTTTACTCAACTTGAACCCATACCTGACCCAGGTTCACTCAAAGACGAACCTGTAGACACTAGCAAAACATCATGGCTTGAGGTAGGAGAGATGAGGAGAACTGGAGAAGGTGAGGAGAGGAGATAGAGAGTGGTGGTGGAAGGAGAGTAAGAGAGACTCCTCGTGGAAACTGCGAAAGGGAGTTGATGCGAGATGACAATAATTTAATCTGTGAGTATTCTGATATATTGCATCGTTCGTAGGGAATAGAGAAGGAGTGGAAGGTTTTGAGAGGAGTCGAACGGAGATGGATGGATAGTATGATAGAAGTTCCAAGAGAAGCATCTCTCCCCATCGACTCATCGAGACTTGAGCCAACCTACGATCCATCTCGATCTCGGTAACAAGATTCATTGATATAGATCGAAAGAAGTTGAATAGAAGAAGAAAATTGGATTCAAACTCACTCTGTCCTCCCCTCTCCTTTCCCTTCCAAATACCTTATCTTCGCAGTATCTCAGCCCAATCCAATAGACGAATCAGACTTCGAGCTGCAATCTAGATCAATGCAATGGAGACTTCTTTCTGAGAGCAACAGACTCAATGTTGATGAACAACCGAATTTTGCAGATGGTGGTGACGAGAGCAGAAGTAATCCCAATTCTCGACTCTCTTTCGTCTCGAGTGCTCCTGAAAACATTTATCTCAACTCCACTCAAGATTCAACATTGCATTGGTTTATTCATCGATCGTATGCTCTATAATCGTTTTACTTGGGTCCCAGTCAAAGCTATGGTTTCGGAACGATTCGAAACCCAATTAGACAATTTGGTCGTTTCACCTTACTAGCTGCAGGACTCCGTCAATCTGAACTGACTTCCTTTCATTCTCATTCCTTTTTCTTTCTCTTCATCTCTGCAATCCGCTTTGTCTGTCATATTCAAAGGAAGTTTTCTTCGTCATTTACCCAATATTGTTCTCCTGTCGAGAACACTCTATTCTGATCCCTCCTTCTTATGCTTATAGTAGGCTTCCCAAAAGAGTAATCGATCCTTTTTCTTTGAATGTTTCTTATTCTTTCCCTTCCTTAACTCCACCACAATTATCTAAATGGGCTCGTCATGAATTTCACAAAGCATTTCTATCCTTTAACCTTTCACTGTTCAATCTGTTGCTGCCTCTCTCATCTCACCTCTCCTCGAATGAGCTCCCCTTCTTTTACCTTTATATTGAAAAACTATACTTGATTATTTCAGTACTTTCATCCTCGCTTTGATGTTTGAAACTTGATCCACGCTTGGCCTCGAAGAGTTTTCTTGGCAGCGATCTTCGATTTCATCTCTTCCTTTCAACCACATCTCGAATCGAAACGAGTAGATTGACGACTTGCGACTCGCAATCTAGGCCCTCAAGGGCTGGATTGCAAGTTGGCTCGGAAAGGCTTCTCCCACCTCTTTCGCTCTACTCTCCATCTTGGATTTTCTTTTAGCTTTACATATGATCAGTCTATATAATTCAGTGTGATCAGTCTATATAATTCAATGTCACCATATTTCATCATTCCCTTTCGTCTTGACTCAAAGTATTCTTCAATCTCGAAGCCTGTGAATCCTATGAATTCTGGGATATAATTCAAGATCAACAACAAGCAGTGGATGTAAAAGAGAGGAAAGTCTGTCGAAGATGTTCTTGATCAGATCAGGTTTCGAAATAATGACCATTATCTGGTGGTGGCGTTACAATAATCATGATGATTTGGCCTCATCCCTTCGCCTCGTCCAAGATTCATTCCGCCTCTTTGACGCTCATTCTAAAGAGTTTCAGATCGAATGGAACTCTTTGAAGATTCAATCAGTATCAAAAATGGACATGTCGCTCCAGAGTAGACAGACTTCTTTTGGTTTACGAAATGACGATGTGCCTGCGAGGCAGATGCTCTCGATGAACCATGAATCTCCACGACAAGAGGCTTTCAATGCTTGATCTTCACAATCTAAGATAAGCTCTTCCACTTCCACTGATTCGTTCTGCTTGAGGAAAAGATCTATAAGCACTGAGATTTTTGCCAAAGTGTCAAATTCTGTATCCATATATAGAATGACTTCTACTTTCTTCACTCCTTCCATATTGAAAGCGATCAGGCTATCAATCTCTCCTTTAAGAAAGAGACGACTGGCATCTCTGATTGTAATCCACTGCCTCAGTGCTAATGAATATTCTGGAATGCTTGGAATCCCTAGTTCAACCAGATCAGCCATTTCTAAAGTTCCCGAAATCTTTGACGTTACTGATTAGTCCATTTCGAGAGAGTTCTTTGTATGGATAGCCAGAAGATCTAGATCCACCAGGCTTGATCGAGCAGCTTTTAAAATGGAATATAACCCTTTCATAGATCGTATTTTTGCTAATCTAATATACTTTGCCGTAGACAGCCAATTTCTGTCTTGCGGTTCAAATCTTCCAAACTCGTCCAACTGACAAAATTTGATGCCTTCATCCTCATCTCCGACCTTCAACTCTTCTCTGTTGAACCAAAGCGCCGAGTTCCAAGAAGAAAAGTCATCTGCTTCGTGATAACCCCCAGCTATGGTATTCAAACTTGGAAGCAGATCTCTCGCCAGCACTTGCATCCTCTTTCCAAGACGTTCCTCATGACATAAACCGAGAACTTTGAGACTCTTGCCAGAGCGCTTGAGCTCCTGGAACATCCTTTCCAGCTCGTCCAAGTTTCGAGCCTTGACACCTAAGACCACGTGCTTGAGTTGATGACCACTTCTCGAATTGAAGAGCTTCAGGATAGAAAGGCTTTCTTCGAACGACCATTGAGGTGATAAAATGAGAACGTTCCACAGAGAGTGATGAAGAAGAAGGAAGTGATGCCATTTCCTGCAGGTTGGAAGGAGAAGAGATCGTTTGATTGGATCAAAGAGTTGGAATATAGAGAGGAGAAGTTCGTCTGGAAGCAGATTGAAAGGTTGAAGAGAAGTGTCATTCTGATTAAGGGGTGGAGGATGGAGACTCATTGAAACCTTCGATGTCTAAGTTGAGGGATAGATGCTGATGATTTGAGCTGATATGAAGTAGGAGAAGAATCAAAGACGAATCGAAGAGGATGAAAAGTGGATGGATGGAGTCGAAGGGAAAGAAAGAGAGTTCAAAAGTTGCTGCAACTTCTTGCCTTCTTACCACAACATCGTTCAGCAGCAACTTCTTCAAGATCTCCTCTTTGATCCGCTTTCGATACTTCTCCTTACTCTTCAACCAACAACCATCTCTCCAATGAGTCTCGATCAAGCAGACAACTCTTCTCTCAGCAAGTCCTCTTTCCATCCATTCGATTCTCTTCCAGACGAAGTGCTACTCCTTCTTCTAGATCAACCCACTCCCTTTCAGAGATGCCTGGCTCTTTCGATCTGCAGAAAGTGGAATCAGACCATTCTACAACGCAAAAGTTGGTGGCAATATCTCGAGATTCCCGATCATCTTGGTTTCTCGACTGCCCTTTCTATTCTTCAGACTTTCAACTCGAGATCCAACTTCACTCTCAAACACGTCATTATCCAGCCACTCATGACATCACTCAAACAGTTCGAAAACGTCTTCGCCGAGTTGAAAAAGTCTTCGGGGCACGTCAAGTTGCTGTTTTTGAACCAATCTACCAATGACTGCTTGCTCGACGCGAGGAGAGCTGCACACCAACTCTTACCAAGGCTAAACACCTTTTACTGCTCGCGCACCTATCGTACCGAGCACCTGGTAAAGTCAATGTGGCGTGAGAGAGAAAAGGCGAGAGTTTCTGACGAAGAGGAAAAAGGCCTGCAGATTTTCCACATCGCAGAATTAGGACGGCTAGGAGCAGACGACCTAGAATGGTACTCAAAGTTGAAGTATTTGAGCGTCGATTACACCGACTTCATCAAATCTTTGCGTACCATCTTAGAGGTTGCCAAAACGACACTCCAAAGACTGAGGCTTGATTCGTGGAGATTCAACGAGGACCTGGAGGCGTTCCACCCGGAGCGTAACAATGGGTTCACAAAGATCAATCTTCCAAAGCTGACAACAGTCTTTATACCAAGTTTTGACGATTCAGCTGCAGCTCTCAGTGCTCTGATCGACGTCGGAGGGCAGGGAAGGAGAGCTTTCTGCGGATTTGTTCTCCCTCTGCTGCAATTTGACTTTCCGTCTTTGAAAAAGGTAATCGTTTACTTGTATGAGCTATACAATTGGGGATCAGACGAGAAACTACCCAAACTCAAAACCAATCTTTTCTTTGAACAAAATCCGTCTATTTCCCATCTGGTTTTGACGCGTCAACCATTCACTGGACTTCAAGACGGAGAGAACTTCCAACTAAAGTTCATTATGCAGTCGTTATCCACCGGAAGGAATGATAACAATTCCAATCAATCAAAGAGTGGTCCTTCCATTCTTCTGCTGCCCAACCTTCGAAAGCTCAGCATTAAAAATCCAAGAACTTTGGATAAGAAACTTGTCGAACGATTGTGGCAAACACGAAAGGCGGTTTGTAAGAAGTTCAAGATACTGGTCTACATTGAGGGAAGGACTCTCAGCATTGATCGTTCAGGAGGAGAGGAATGTTTCAATGAGGTAGAAGGTTGTGAGTGCTCATGATAGACATCAAGATCGCTATCGCTTCAAGTTTTGAGCTTAAGAAAGGCCAGCCGTAGACAGAGATGGCTCACCCTTTTCTCTTCTTTGTCTCACTCTTAAAATCTCCTTTCTCATTACTCTTCACATAAACAGAGCTCTTCTCTTCTCTACGGTACTATTTGAAGTTCGATCAAGTCCGGTCTTGGAAGCACAGTGAGTTTGCTCAAGGTCAACATCGTTTCAATCCCTGCGGCTTTATAAATTGAAGCAAAGCTGACACTAATTTACTTTTATCTTCTGCAGCTTTCTTTACGTCTCTTACAGCCTCATTCTCGCCCCGAGGTTCTTCTGTTGAAGTCGAGAGCTCTCAACGTCTCGACAACAATCCTCTTGTCTCTTCGGTTCCAACTTGGAAACTTCTCTCAAGTAGTCTATTCTCTCTGTTCGCGTCTGTACTTCCCTGTTCCAAACTCAGAAGCTTCTTCCCAACTTCCATCGATGCGAGATCTGTTCAGAGAAGAACATCTTCGCTGCTCTTCGAATTCGATTTTCTACGAGCTTTCTCTCTAGCCTCTCCGTTTTGCTGTTTCACACTGTCCTCATCGATTCTCGAACAGCTTTACTTCTTCAAAAGATTTACTGCCTCGGTTGCCTTACCCTCTCTGCGCGACACATCTACTCTCTCGCATTCAATCTCTTCCCGTCGACGCTCTATCGGTTCAAGCATCGCAACTGCAAAGGGATCCAGAACCAGATTGAAGACTACAAAACAGACTAACCAGGTGAGTAAGAACATCTCTAGAAGTACATTGGCTCATTCTCAAGTTCCCCTTCTCTTGACAAACGACTTCTCTCTAAAGGCTTTCCTCGCTCAGTCCATCCATCCTCTTGCCTCCCAAGCCTCGACGACGACTGTTTTGTCAAATAGTCCCTCGGTAAACTCAAGTTGAAATAGTTTGCTTTTTTGTCTTCTATACTTGACAATCTTTTGGAGTAGATTCCCATCCAACGTCGTCGCATCTTTGATAGTCAGCTTTACCAAATGTGGCAGGGTCAGATTCTCAATTGAGCTGGAAGAAGCTCCTTCTGCTTCATCCATCGCGCCTGGCGTTTGAGACTGCGATGAGCTATCCAGCATTTCCAAAAGTTTATTGATGTGATATTGATCCCCACCATAGCCACTAAGACACCTCAAAGTCAAAGATTGAATTGTTGGGTTGAGCTGGAAGAATTTCCTTGTTTTCTCCACCAAAATGTCCATATCTTCCCTCTTTGAATACGGGGAAAGCTGAAGAAAAGCAGCTTTCAATCCTATCACTTTCCACAAGATTAGCGAATCGGCCGTGCCAGACAAAAGTGTCTGATCTCCATCTATCTCGAGCACCTGATCCAACGCTAAAGTGAGGGGGAGACTGACAGGACAAGCAATTCTCTCGAGAGCTTGAAGATGCACTGGTTTTGAGTTGAGGTATAGATCCCTGAGTTCGCTGCTTGAAGGTTCCTCGAACGCCACCTCTTGCAGAGAGAAGCCAGACCTGAGATTGAAAGTCTGAAGGATGGAAACCGCAGTAGAGATCGGAAGATGAAGAGGTAGATGGACGATTTGCCAGAAGCCTCTGCCGGCGAGGAGGATGGCATTCCAGTTTCTGCAGACCGAGAGAATGAGACATCTTTGGAATGCTGTCAATTGGTGGAAGATGAGGGGGAGAATCTCGTCTGGAAAGGGCTTGAAGGGTTCAGGTGCTGATGCAGATTCGTTCGAGTGTTCATATCCGATTTGGAGAGAGTCGAGTGATTGATCGAGGTTTGATGACATTGCTGAGATGACGGAGTTTGATTGGTTTGATGAAATAGGAGAAGAATCAAAGACGAATCGAAAAGGAGAAGTGGATGGTTGGAGTTGAGGGAAAGAAGGGGAAATCGAAAATTTAGTTCAAGAGACTTCGCCGCGGTGTTTCATCGGTCATCTGTTTTCTCGCCTTCTCTTTCCTCTTCTTTCAACACTCCAGATGTTGTTTTGCTCAAAAGGTCAAGAGATTTGAACGGCGCATTCGAATTCTGTCTTCGGTCGGCCTTTCGGTTACCTTCCGGCTCAAGAACATCTCTTCCCTTTTGAGGGGCCAAATTGAAGCTTAGGGGACCAAAATTCTCTATTTTGAGACTCAATACCCCACTCTGATCGAGAGGAGGTATATAAGGGCAAGGAACCTTCGCCCATTTCCCATTTTCCCTCAGACTTCTTTTCTCTCCTCAACACGAAATTACTCTCTCTCATTTCAATCTTCTCAACTTCTCTTCTCCTTTCTTTCTCGACTGCAACCCCTCTCAATTCAATCCAATCTAGGGCCTCGGCATATCAAGCTTACTTGGCCACTTACTTCGTCGGTGACAACCCCAAGATCTTTCAACAACTATCGAATGGTAACACAGCCATCGAATTCATTCCTTTGAACTCTGGAAATCCATTCTTGACTCCATCTGCTTCTGGTGGCACTGGCGGAGTTAGAGATCCGTATTTGGTCTCTTCTCCAGACTCGACTTCGTTCTGGATCTTGGGAACTGATTTGGATATTGGAAAGACCACTTGGGACAAAGCTACTAAGACGGGAAGTAGATCCATCTACGTCTGGTACAGCAAAGATTTGGTCAATTGGCAAAAGGACTATTTGGTTCAGTGAGTAGATTCGTCACGCCTTGAACGAAGCCTAAACACTGCGACGTTTTCTCAAAGTAGCTCGAGTGTTGACAAGTACCCGCATCTCCTTCTCTCCTTTCCTTCTTCTCTCTTCCGACAGACTCGAGGACAAGACTGCTGGTATGGTTTGGGCCCCCTCTGCTGTGTACGTTGCAGGAGAGTACTACGTCTTCTGGTCTTCAAGATTCTACTCGTCGTCTGATCCATCTCACACCGGAACCGCTGGCCAAGATGTCATTCGTTATTCGACCACCAAAGATTTCAAGACCTTTTCTTCGCCATCTACCTATCTTTCGATTCCAGGAACTCCAATCATCGACCAGGAATTCCAAGCCTTGTCGACTGCCAATCACTTCTCCAGATTCATCAAGAACGAAACCAACAATAGAGTCTGGCAAGAGATCTCTTCTGGAGGTCTTTTCGGTACTTGGTCCAGAGTCGGTGGGAGTCAAGGTTATGTGACTCAGGATGTAAGAGAAGGTGCAGCTAGCTTCAAGGACAATCTGGATCCAAACGTCTATCATCTTTGGTTGGATGACTACTCTGGAAACGGAAACTACATCCCCTATCAGACCAGCAATATTGAAAAGGGTGGTTATACCAGAAGTACTGCTCCTAAGTTTCCAAGCGGTCTCAGACACGGATCGATCACTCCTGTCACTCAAGCTCAATATAATGCTCTGAAAGCTAAGATCTGATCTGTTGACATCGAGTAAATACAGCTGCCTTTTTGAGATCGAGATAATTGTGCACAATGTATCTCAGCTTTTTCAATCGACTTACTTTGTACCTGTTTCTTTTTTTCAACGCGATTCTTCTTCTTGCGACGGTCTCGATCAAGAGAGCTCTTCAGGTTCGAATTGAATCAAACGCGCGACTGTATGACACCCATAATCCGATGTTCTCAAAGGCAGTTAGAAGAAACAGAAAAAGAAAAGAAATCGATTTGTAGAAAGAAAGCGAAAAAAAGGAAGAAAGTATAAAGACTTGAGAAGATAGCGAACCGAAAAAAGAAATTCATCGCAATCTGATGTTACATGTTGTGGTTGAGTGAACACTGGACAGTTGTTTCATGAGTGATGTTGAAGGAATCTGGAGCGTGTGATAATAGAAGAGATTAAGTGATTGTCCTTTTTCGTAATAGAACGATGTTTGAAGGTAGATAGTTTGAAGTCATTGATTTTGAGGGATCGGTTCAGTCTTCTTTGGATTCTGGACTTGATGAAGATGAAGAAGAGGTCGGCAATTCAGTTTGAAGTAGATCTTTCCTGAGTTCCTCACCAGATACAGAGCTGTTCGGAGAGTGACTTCGCTTTGAGCTTGAAGACGAGACATCCAAGATATTCTTCTCATCAGTTCCCGAAGTGGTCGAACTGGTGTTACTTGCTTCTTGACGTTCTTCGCCTTCTAATGATTCAGAGATCGAAGTTGAGGGAGATTGCGCCACACCATCTAGGGATTTCGAATTGTCTTCATCTCCCTCTTCATCGTCTTCTTCTTCATCCAAGCCTAAACTCTTAGCTTTCCTGAACAGTTCAGCTTCTTCGCTCAATTGACCTTTAGCTTTAGTTTCGTTTTCAGTTTCCTCTTTCCCAGCTGGTGTTTCTCCCACCAATGGCACTTCCTCTCTTGCAGCTTGGATTTCTATCGAGTCAGAGGCAGACGATGGAAGGATTCCTAAGCCGACTTGATCTTGAAGAGATCTGGATTGATTCTCTGATTCTTCATCGTCATCTTCATCATCGTCTTCTTCCGAGCCAATAGAGAAAGTAGGCGAGGAGAGTGAAGACTCAATGACTGGTGTGCTCAAATGACCAGGAGATTGTGATTCGGGATTCTCTGCTCGAGGTAGTTGAGCTTCGATTTCTTCGGAAGGCTGATTTGCTGCAGCTTCCAGTGAAGTAGTGTCGATCGTAGGTGGAGAGATATAGAGGTTTGATAATTGACTAGAGATTGATTCCAAAGAGTCGTTGAGAGTGAGAGCTCGATCTGTAAAAGCAGAGGCAGAAGATCGAAACGTTACAACGACGAGCGAAAAGTCAGATTGATGTTGACATCTAGAATTCAATGATGTCAAGATTTGAACTCACCAAGGACTTCGCCTTCTTGCATTCCACCTACAGCATTCACTAATCTCTCTCTCAATTTCTTGGCCTGATTGACTAAATCATCGACGAAGTCAGGTTTGCCATCTTCGTCCGTACTCTTCCTCTTCGATTCCTTTTCTTTATTATCTTCTTTCAATTCCTGTAGCTTTTCCTTTCTTCTCTCTTCTTCTCCTCTGACTAAATCCATGAGAACCTGATTACATTCCTCGGCTTCTTTGACCAACTCCTTTGCATCTTGAGCTCGACCTCTCTTCTGGCCTTCAAGGCTGATTCTTCAGCAGCTTTGGCAGCTTGAACAGCTCTTTGTCTTTCATCCTTCTCTTTGGCAGCTCTGGCGACCACCGACTTGTAGATCGGAGCAGCGATGGCTTGTTTTGAGCCTCTCTGTAAAGCTTTGCGTTGAGCTTGTTCTGTATTTCGAACGCAAGATTGAAGAATATCTTGAGATAATCTGGCGAAATCTGGATCGTTGGCCTATTTGGAGCGGGAAGAACGAAAAAAGAGAGAAAGAAAGAAAGAAGATATTGTGAGTCGAGAGATTACCCACAATTCGATTTCAGACATCGACCACTCTTTGAACGAAATCTCATTAAAACACTCGATACTCACCGGTATGTTCAGATCCAAACATCTCAAGCTCTGATTCATCTTTACACTGACAGCCAAAGCCATAACTCCAGCAATATCGATACCAAAGTTTTCAGTCAAGTCCAAATGAATCAAACTCTTTGCTTCCGGTAAGAATTCAGCCAAAGCAATAGCACCTTCAGAACTCAGATCGGTATCATTCAAGAACAATCTCTTGAGGTTGGAATTCAAAGTAAAAGCGGTTCTCAATCTAGTGATACCTTCTAAACCAGGTCCAGCACAAGGATTATGACTAATATCCAAGGTTTCCAAAGTTGAATTGATCTTCAAAGCTTCAGCCAAATGAATCAAACCATTCATTTCGATATTGTTATCCGAAAGGTTCAGAACTCTCAACGTTCTATTCTTTTTCAAGACTTGAGATAGATAGATGACTCCACCTCTAATGTCATTGGACTTTAAATCCAAGGTGAGTAAATTGCCAATCCTAGGTAAATCTTTCACTAATCTCTTTGTTCGTTTGGCTTGATACATCGAGATGGCTTCTTCTTCTGTCATTCTTGAGGGTGCTTCAGCTTTGATTTGTTCTCTTTCGGAAGGGGTCAACTGTCTATCCAATTCTTGAAGTGGTGAAACTAGAGCCGGTGATTGTCGACCGTTTTCATTCGATGCTTCGAGATGAGAACCTCTCTCTGGATCATCAGAAACTAACGTAGGTAATCTTCTAGAAGTGATACCTCCAGCTGGTGAAGAAGTGATGACAGGAAGATCGGGTATAGTTGGACTAGAATTTGGATATTCATCGGTATTGTATCTCGTCCTTGTAGCAGGAGCACTAGCGATTGAGGGTTTGTGATTCGGATGAAGAGGGAGAGTTGAAGATCTACTTGCAAAAGTAGCAGAAGCAGGAGTCTGATCCGATTGACTGTTTAGTCGAGAAGATCCATTGATCCCAACACCAAATCCGTTCCATTCTGATTTCCATTGATAGCCGCACCATTTTCATTCCTCGAATCAGGATAATCCTTCAACATCCCAGCCAAAGCAACAGCACCCATTTGACCTATTCTATTCCTTCTAAGACTCAAATGTCTCAGATCAGACGTCCTAACTCCATGAGCCAACAGATCCAGAGAGTTCGTTTTCAATCCGCAATTCTCCAATCTCAGAGAGATGATTGCTGAAGAAGGTGGAGACTCTGAATTGGAAACTGATCGAAGGAGTGGTGCTGAAGGCATCAGAGCCTCATTGTCGAAATCGTCGAAATGCTCTTCAGAAGTAGAGGTTGAAGGCTTGAGAGAATCGATTGTTGAAGATGTCTGAGTTGCAGTGGGATTGGAGATTGAGATCGAAGTGTCATCTTCGTCTAGTTGACGAGCTTTGCCGTTGGATTTCGAAGGAGTTGGTTCTTTATTTTGACTGGCCGGGTCGTTCGTAGAAGTATTGAGAGTGGATGGAGTAGTTTGAGTATTCTCTTCGCTGGTCTTTGAGGTTGGGGTTGGGGTTGAGATGGGTCTCTCATCTTTGGTGATTGCTTGAACCAATTGTTCCAAAGCTGCTTTATTGATTGTATTCTCGCTTAGATCCAAATATCTCAATGCTCTAGCCCTTCTCATAAAGATTGCGATATATCTCCAACCATTGAACTTGATCTTTCGATTGGAAGCGAGTGATAATGTTGGCAGAGATCCAGAGATGAGTAGGGCATGAAGAAGTGGTTTCAGAGTCTGTGAAAGTGAAGAGTGAGAAAGACGAGGGCGAGTAAGATGGGTTGATCATCGATTGAAATCTGATTACTGCAACGAAGTGAGGTCAAAGTCACTTTAGAACTGGAATGATCTTCCCCGAATGACTCACCTCATCGACTAGATTACAATTCTCCAAGACGAGCTTTCCGAGACCAAAGTTGACGGACAGGAAGTCTGCGATTGGTTCAGTTGCATGTCGATCCAAGGGAACAAAGGAGAGATCCATCGTCCTGAGAATCGGAGGGTTGGACTGAGATGCTTCCTGGAGAGAGTAAGAGAATGAAAGATAGAATGAAGTAGGTAAGTCAGGATACGATTCATTTCCTATGGCTCAAAGCCTCTTTACCTTGCATCTCGCTGTCTGACCCTCGCTTTCTTCCACGACTCCTTCTTCAATGAATACACCTCTCTTCCTCTCTGAATTCTCGCCCTCATTCCCTTTGACTCACAGAAAAGACTGTCCTCATCTTTTTCAAAGGCATTTCCTCTCTAATCCTACAAAGGTTTCTATAAAGGCTTTCCAATTCATTGACGTTCCATTTCTTTGATTCCCATTCCTTCAACTTCAACCTATGTTCCCTTTCGATTCTGATCCTAGTGAAATCCTCGTCACTGGGTGCAATGCCATTGGAGATTGGATAAGTGACTGCCATGGAAGTGATTGTGAATTGAACTCTTTTCAAAGGAGCTGCTGAATGAGTAGGATTCTTGACGAGATCTTCAGATGTAGTCGTTGATGATGTTGACTTTGAATCTTGTCTATTCGTCGTAAGAGAATTCGAATCAGAAGATGGATTAGGATCCGAATCATTCCTGATTGAAGAAACCCTATCTCTATCTCCTCCATCTTTACCGCCATTCTCTCTATCTCTATCTCTACCATCTGCTGCTGTCATCTGTTGATCATCCAATGGAGCCACGACACCTGCAGCTATTCCACCAATCCTTCTAAAGAGACCTCCTGCAGCTTGGATGACGTTTGAAGTAGCCAGACCAGCATTTGCAGAAGTAGAAGATGGATTGTTATTGATTGGGATCTGAACATTGACTCCCTGTTGAGCCAATCTGGTGTTTAGAGATTGAAGGATATCTCTACGAAAAGAGAAGGCTTTCTGAGGAACAGGAGAAGGTTTCAGGATTCCCTTTGGTTGAGATGAAACCCTTCTCTTGCGAGGAGGTCTTGGTTTAGATGGCACTGGAGGAGGGGCAGAAGAAGTAGTAGTAGTGGTAGTGGGAGAGGGAGAAGAGGAGGATTCTGTTGGCTCTGGTTCTGGATCTGTTTCTGGTTTCTGTTTTGATTCTGAATCATGATCTAGATTTGAAGTAGGGATTGAGGAAGAGGAAGAGGAAGATAGAGCTGATTCTGATTCCTGTCCATCTTGAGATTGATTAACACTACTCTGATCTGTTGTGCTCATTGCTTGATGACTGGATTAGAGTAGACTGCCTGTCAGAGTAGAGTAGAAAACGATGACTATCTGTGTAATTCAAGTAGGAATTCAGATTGTTGGTGCTGATGAATAGAATGGTTAGAGTGATAGTGATAGGAGGAGAAGGAACAGAAAGGTCGAGCTCATCTTCTATCTCTACCACCATCATTCTCATCAACAGATCAAGAATAGAAATCAGAATTAGAATCAGAATCAGAAGTCAAATGTCGCTGTTCAACTTTTCCACTCCTCAACAAAGTCAGCAGCAGCAGAAGCAGGAGGCACCAGCTGCTCCTCCAGACATCGAGGTTCAACAACCTCCATCAGATAGCATCAGCTCTCTTCGTTGGAGTCCTACAGCAGAGGTGTTGGCTGTGGGAAGTTGGGATAATCAGGTGAGCAAGGAAGAGAGACACAGTCATTAGTATAGACGACAAGATAGATAGAAGGCTAGAGTAGAGTCAGAACAGAGTACAATGGATGGATGGATGGATGGATGGATCTCTTTGACACTCCAGATCAGTTCAAGTTTGATTATCTTTAATACGTAATCTACTAGACATTTGGAACTCTAACCAAGTCAGACGAGGGGTCATCCAGGTTGGCAAGATCTGCAACATCTCATCCCATCTTCAAAAGGCTCAGCTTCTCTCTCTCTCTCTATTTCTCTTCCATTGAGCTCTTCTTCATCTAATCTGATCTAATTGACTGACTCTTACATACATTAGAGAAGTAGATTCGCTCTTGATCGCATTCGCTAATCAGCAGCATTCTTTATCCCCTTCTTCACCTTACTCTTTATCCTCTTCAAGGTGAGAATGTATCAAGTCAATCAAGATGGTACCACGGCTCCAGTGGCAATGACCAGTCATGAAGCTCCGGTCTTGGATCTTTGTTGGAGTAAGGTGAGTTAGACATCGTTTCAAGGACTACTCTTTCCTCATCCCTATCATCTCTATCCCTTTTCTCTCTCTCTCGCGCTTGCCTCTATCGAGATCCACCTGTTTTCTTGCTTTTTCACTCACTACAAGTTCTACTCTCATACTCTCATTCACACCTTCTTTTCCATCTGATCGAACAACAGGATGGAAATCAACTCTTCTCGGTAGGAGCAGACAAGGCTGGAAGAATGTACGATGTAAATACTAGACAAAGTTCTCAAGTCGCAGCTCATGATGCCCCTATCAAATGCTGTAGAATGGTAGATGCCCCTTCTGGTCAGAGCTTGTTGGCCACTGGAAGTTGGGACAAGACCATCAAGGTGAGTTCGTTAGATGAGAAAGCGAGAGAGAAGATAGATGTTCTTCATCCTCGTATACCTTCTTTCCAATTCTCCAGTAGACTATTCAAAAACTATCTTTCATTTTCTGATTTTCCAATCCCTTTCTCTTCTCTCCTCAAACCCATCTGTTTCCTTTCTCAAGTATTGGGATCTACGTCAACAAAATCCAGTAGCTACTGCCAAATTACCTGAAAGACTTTATTCTATGGATGTAGTTTATCCTCATCTAGTCGTTGGAACTGCAGAAAGACACATTTTGGTTTATGATTTGGCTGGGAATCCGACTCAACCTTTACAGGAATTACAATCTCCTTTGAAGTATCAAACTAGAGCTACTAGTTGTTTTATTAGAACCGATCTGGGTGGTGGCAGATTGGCTCCTCCAGGTTTCGCAATGGGAAGTACAGAGGGTAGAGTCGCTATTCAATACATTGAAAACGCAGATAAACGGTGAGTTGTTGAGAGGTCACTCGGTGTAGTATTCTCGAAGAAGAGTAAAGAAATTTCTTTCGCTCGCGAGAGATTGGAGTACGAGAATTGGAAAACATTTTCTGTTTCTCTTTAACTGGATTGACTACTTCTTTTTTTCTTCTTATCCAAAACTTACAATTTCTTCATACCTTTACGTTCTCTCTTCTTTCTTTTCTTCTCTCCTTTCTCGAAAAAACAAAGTTTCAACTTTTCTTTCAAATGTCATCGAAAGGAATTCAAACCTCAAGGAAATCAACCCTCTTCTTCTTCTTCTCAGAAAACTCAACTTTATCCAGTCAATGCCATTTCTTTCCATCCGATTCATGGAACTTTCTCGAGCGCTGGAAGTGATGGAACCATCAATTTCTGGGATAAGGATTCAAAGACTAGATTGAAAAGTAAGTTGATTCTTCTTCAAATACAAATATTCTTCTTTACCTATCTATAGAAAGAAAGGGTCGGGGAAATCGAAAGATTATTTTCTCGCGAGGAGAAGAGTTTCGAGGTTTTTGTTAATCCTTTTTTACTGACGATACCAACCTTTTTCCCGTGGTTCTGTACACTTCGAATTCTTCCTTAGCTTTCGAAGCCAAGAATGGACCAATTTCAGCCACTGATTTCAATAGAGATGGAAAGATTTTCGCTTATGCTGGTGAGTCGGCGCGATACCTTCTCTTTCATCTTTGGACTCCCCTTTCCGTCTTCTCTCCTTCCACCTCGTCTCTTTGATTGTTTCTCTCCGCGATCCATGAAATCTTGGACATGATCTGACAAACCACTTGTTTTCCCTCTTGCAATCCCCAAAACAGTTTCTTACGATTGGCACAAAGGATATTCTTTTGCTGGACCTCAACAACCGAATCAAATCTTCTTACATCCAACGACTGACGAGGAAGTCAAGAGAAGACCAAAGAAGTAAAAAGAAAGAACTGAAGTGAGAAAGGGAATCTCTTTCTGTTAATTTGGATTAGAAAGTGGGAGAGTTTGAATGCCGAAACATCACAGAGAGAGAGAGAGAGAGAAGTCGTCCGTGATAGTGAAAGTTGTTCATGTTTTGTCAATTGAAAAATCAAGATTCCTTTTTTAGTTCCTTCCCAAAAACCATGTAGTATTAGTTGATTCAAAAATTCATTCCAAGTTGATCGTCTTGAGTTTTGAGCGAGTGTCTAGAAATGGTTAGTCTCTTTTCGACTTCTGGCTGTCTCTCCTCGTTTCCTTTCCTTCGAAGAGCATCTTGTGGAAAGCAAGGATCGATTCATCAAAGCTCAAACTCTTTCTTTTATCCATCCATCCATCCATCTATCGACACTCTTGATCCAGAAGATATACGGAAGCGAGAAGGAAAGGTGAGTTAAATGAGGAGAGAAAGGAGATGAGATGATGAGGAGATGATAAGAGAATAGAGCTGGGGATAGGATGGCAACAAGTCTCGCCAATCGGAACAAGGAATGAAACGATCAATCAATCAACCAGCAATTCAAGACGAGATGAGAAAGGACAATAGAGAGAAATAGAGAGACAAAGAGATAGATGAAGCCTAAATGGCCGGATGGGGATGGATGGCAGATGGGAGATCAGAATGGGATGCTCACTGCATCGATAGAACTGTCTCATAAGAGATCAACATCTGTTTGCTTAACTCTTGATACAAGTCAAATAGTTGCAGGCACGGTCAGAAGTAGAAAGATATCGCAGACATCATTGACGAGGCTTGCTTGCTACCCGTTACCCTCGCTCGTTCTCTCTCTATCTCTCTTTCTCTCTCTTTGTGTGCATCTGTAAGCCACTTTGTCTCTTATTGAATAAATCCCCTCTATTCCATCTGGATCATTCCCAACATTCAATCTCAATCTGGCAACTCGATCTCTCGCACTCTGAATTAATTCCCTATTTATCCGCACTTTCGCCAACTCACCAATTCATCCTCCTCCTTTATCCATCCCTCTTTTCTCTTCCTTCCTTCTCTAGCAACCCATCCATCTTCTTCCTCCTTCCCTTCCTTCCTCCTCCAACTCGCCCCCATCCAAAAATTCAACCATGACGTCAGTCTCTTCATCAAATTCAAACTATCCCTCAACTCCAAACAGCATCAGTGGCAATTCCTCTTCTTCAGCAACCACAGTGACCGGAGGAGGAGGTGGTGGTGGATCAGGTTCAGGTTCAGGAATGAATCGTAGAGCTGCAACTGCAGCAATGATAGCTCAAGCTCAACAACAAGGTTCCTCTTCTTCCTCTTCGGGTGGTGCATCTCCAGCCAATGGTAACAACAATGGTGCTGGAAATCGAAACACTAATAGGTATTCAGTGACTGCATTGTATTCAATGGCTGCGGAACAAGACGTGGAAGTAGAGGACGATTTGGCAAGAGCTCAGAAAAGATTGAGGGAATTAAAAGGTAGAATCTCGACCCAATCCAAAAAGAATTTCGTACTAGAGAGAGACGTTAGATATTTGGATAGTAGAATCGCTTTGTTGATTCAGAATAGAATGGCTTTGGATGAGGTGAGTCTTGCAGAAGAATGAGGAAAAGAGGTGAAGAGAAGGGAGTGGATCGGATAGAGGGAAGGGCCGAGAGAAAGCAAGAGAGAGATGGAATCAGAATCAAGGACAGAAGATGGAATCAGAATCATTGAACTGAGATATTATTCTACTCCTTTCTTTATTCTTGGGTTTCCGGGTGTCCAACAGCAAAGTGAAGTAGCCTCTACTTTGGAAGATCAAGATCAATTACAATCTACAGCTTTGGACGACAGAAAGATGCAACAGTATGGAAATCTATTCTTCCTCCTTCAATCCGAGCCTAGACATACAGCTCAACTCTGTAGGCTGGTTAGTCTGGCAGAGATTGACACTTTGCTTCAGACGGTCATGTTCACCCTCTATGGTAACCAGTACGAGAGTAGAGAAGAGCATCTCTTGCTGACCATGTTTCAGGTGAGTTTCCAACAATTGGGATTGGAGGATTGATAGACCAGATCAAGTGAGCAAGTCTTTATTTGAATCGACTTTCGTCTGATCTTTCGATTTCATCTTTTGTGTTTTCATTCTTCGTATCTCCAACAGTCGGTACTTTCTGCTCAATTCGAAACTGCAACTGAATTCGGATCTTTACTAAGAGCCAATACTCCGGTTTCTAGAATGATGACTACCTATACTCGTAGAGGACCTGGACAGAGTTTCTTGAAAGATGTCTTGGCAGAAAGGATCAATTCATTAATCGAACACAAAGAATTGAATCTAGAAGTGAACCCATTGAAAGTTTATGAACAAATGATTAATCAGATAGAAGAAGATTCAGGTTCTTTACCACCCAATTTACCCAAAGGAGTTCCACCAGAAGTAGCTCAAGAAAATGCAGATGTTCAAGCCATCATTGCACCTAGATTAACCATGTTGATGGAGATCGCAAATAGTTTCTTGAATACAATCATTAATGCTATAGATGAAGTTCCTTATGGTATTAGATGGATTTGTAAACAAATTAGATCTTTGACTAAAAGAAAATATCCAGATGCTACCGATTTCGCCATTTGTTCTCTTATTGGTGGATTCTTTTTTTTGAGATTTATTAATCCGGCTATAGTTACTCCTCAAGCTTATATGTTGGTTGATGGTCCTCCGGCTAAACATCCTAGGAGGACTTTAACTCTTATAGCTAAAATGTTGCAGAATTTGGCAAATAAACCTAGTTATGCAAAGGAACAATATATGATGAGTTTGAATCCTTTCGTAGAGAATAATAAGACTAGAATCAATGCTTTCTTGAACGCTCTCTGTGACGTTGGAGATTTCTATGATACTTTGGAGGTGAGTGGAGAGAGAGAGAGGAATGAGAAGATTGGGAATTTTGAGAAGTTCAAAAGCATTCGCTTTCATTCTCTCTTTCTAGTCCAAGATACTCACCCAAGTCTTCGCCTCTTTCCTCTCACCTTCCTCATTTGTTTCCTCAGATGGATCAATACATGGCGCTTTCAAAGAAGGATCTTCAGATCTCGATTACTCTCAACGAGTTGTACAACACTCACTCTCTCGTTTCTCAGCATCTCGACGTCCTCGTGAGTATACAACAATGCATATTCCAAGGTGGAGTTCTTTCTTCTTCAACCTCTTAATCTTTCTTCCTTTGTCGACTTGCCCTTCTCTCCCACCTCTTCCTTCAGTCTCCCAACGACAAGCAACATCTTCGAATCCTCATCGACGAGCTCGGTCCTTCTCCTGGCCAAGTCCCACGTAAAGAGAACCGAACAGTAGAATTACCTCTATTCAGTCGATGGGAGACTCCAATCCAAGACCTTACGACAGCTTTCATGTCAGAGAACAATGTGACTCAAAACGACATTCTCTACATGGAAACCAAATCGATCTTTGTTCAATTGATTCGTTCGATTCCTCAATTAGCAGAGAGGAGACCGATCAACCTTCCACAAATCGCAGAAAGAGCGGCCACGACCAAAGATGCCACCTTGGTCAGAAAGGGAATCAAGGTCAAGGAAATGTTGAGAGAATTGGAAGAATTGAAAGTGGTGGATAGAAGAGATGGTTACAGTCTAATGACTGACGAAGTGGCATCTGAATTGGCTCATTTAGGTAACATGAGAGAAAAAGTGATGCAAGAAATGAGATCTTTGGAATCAGTCTATAAAACCATTGGAGAACATAATAATTATATGAGATCTCAATTGGACACTTATAAGAATTATCTTCAAAATGTCAGAATGACTTCTGGATCTGGAAAGGACAAGAATTCAACAGGTGGAGTAGGAGTGGTCTCTTTTGGAGGTAAAGAAAAGAAGAATCAGAAATCTCAAATCTTGGGTCCTTTCAGATTTACTCATGCTCAAATGGAAAAAGACGGTATCATTGTGGAATCAAACGTACCTGAAAATAGAAGGGCAAACATTTTCTTTAACATTACTAGTCCAAGTCCAGGGACTTTTATCATTGCTCTTCATTATAAAGGTAGAGAGAAAGCAATCTTGGAAATGGATTTGAAATTGGACGATTTGTTGGAAAAACAAAAGGATGACGTTCATCTTTTGGATTTGGAATACGTTCAATTGAACGTTAGTAAGATTCTTGGTTTACTCAACAAAACTTTCGCTAAACGTAAGGCTTAGATTAACAAAACCTTTTTTCGAAAAGAGTAAAAAGACGTCAAGACGTTGATCGTCTAGTCTCGTCTCTCAACCTTTTGGGAATCTCTACATCAACCCAACTCTAATGCTTCTTCTATTGGTACCTTTGTTCAAGTGTGGATTTACAAGGATGATTGCAAGAATTCTTTGAGCAACCCTCCACTTTTTATTTTCTTCTTGCACCGTTTGGGAACTCAAGTCAGCTTCCACTCCAAATCTCAATCCTCTTCTTTCCTTTCTTTCTTTCGCGTTTCAAACTTATTATCGGCAAAGACAATCTATGATATCCTTTCATCTTCATCTGTCACTCCCCACTCGACAACGAAAATTTTATACTTCTTTCTTTCAGCCAAATCTCGAGTAGATACAAATCTCTATTTCCTGCTGTTCCCTCTTCCCTTCTTTTGGTCTCTCGAAGCTTTCGTTTTCTTTTTCGATCTTTGTCTTTTTCTCTTTTCCTTTCTCGCGTTCCATTTCCGGTTCTTGACCTATCGATGAGATTATTCCCCACCCTATTCTATCTCATCTGAAAAGTCTTGTCTTCCCTCAATACTTCCAAGCTTCCCTTTCTTGTTTTTCCTTTGTTTTCAGACTTTTGTATCGATTCGCCTTCCTTTTCTGTTTTGATTGAATTCGATTTGTGATTATTATTACCCATCACCTTGCCCTTCTGATCGTAATCTTGCAGTTTGGAGTCGTCAAAAGAAATCTTGATAGTACAGGTAAAAGTAAAATACAAGGAAGAAAGGGATTTCAAGTGGGAAAAGAGACCTGAGAGAGGCGGAAGAGAAGACATAGAGACGAGAGAGAAGCAGAGCTGGCCAGATGAATGAAAAGATTGACACTCGAGATATAGATCAGTAGAGAAGAACAATCAAAAATGAGAAAAGAAATAGTACAGAAATGAATTGTTGAAAATGGAATCTCTGAGATTCGAGGGAACAAAAGAGAAGGATTTAGAATCAAACGAAAAAGCTCACCGTAATAAGTAAATTTCCTCTGCTTCTGATCCTTCATTTGATTCAATTTCTTTTCTAAACTCTGAATACTCTTCCATATAGATCGTATCTTGAACCTAGATATAAAAAATGGAAGAAAGAACGAGCTCTGGCGGGTTTGATTTTTTTTCCAAAAACCGTTCACGCTTCGCGCATTTTTCTCCCTCGCCATTTCTACCTTCAATGTCCTCCTGTTTGGTCGAGAATCTGAATTCCTCCACTTGGAATCTCTCAAAAGATTCGTTTTGATCTACTTCAAAAATGTCTAGAAACAAGTTTTTTCAGGAGCGTTTTCAGAGAGGCAAGAGTGGAAATTGCTAAAACGGGGGTAGAAACATTCGAAGGGAACTAGCATTTTGACTTCTTCGGGTGGGGCGCAACGATTACATACTTTGAAACTGAATATCCTCTGAATTACAATCAATCTCAAGCAATAAACATCTTTTCAAAGTCTACCTCACCCCATCTTTGCTGTTCTTGCAACTCAAAGATGTCGTCGAACCCACTTCTTCACCTACCTTACGTTTTTGCGCGACAACCAAACTCAAGCAACAACATCTATCGAATCATCAAACTTACAACATTCATTGGCTAAAGAAATTCATTCAAGACACTTTGTGTCCAACTCAATCGGCAGAGATGCCTCAAATGGACTTGAAGGATGGCCACCCATTCCTTTCCAACCCATCGAAGACTACGCTCTTCGATTCAAGAGCTCGTCCTCTGCCATTCATCACTGCAACTCCAGTTCCTGGAGCTCAGATGATGACTTCAGAAGCCGTTTTGACTCAAGTCAACAGTGAGTGTTGGAACTTGTCGTCGCTGTCCAGATGGACAGCGGGTCGAGTAGTCAAACTCTCGAGAGTGCGCGCGAGTCTCTTTCGACAATCTTTGGCTGATCACTCCCTTTCTCTTTCTCTCTCTCAACAGCTTCTTATTATCTCCAAATCGCCATCATCGTCGGTCTATTGACCTTCTTTGTCGCAAGGCTCTTTTGGAATCGCACTTCTGCCACCGCTATCGACTGTGGATCGACCTCGGAGGAAAGGATCTCGAAAATCTTGATCGAGTTCACTACATCCCAAGCTGCTTACTCAAAGACTCCCTTCGCAAGCCTAGCATCGCACAAGACGAGCATGGTCGTTGTCTTCGAATCTCTGAAGCTACATCATTCACAGCAGCAAATCAAGGAAGTCCTTCGAGCATCGGCTACCCTTCGTGAAGCGAACGAGTTTCTCAGTTCGAAGCGCAAAAAAGTCGAAAAGGACTGGAAGGAGTCGATATCAGAGGCGCAGCAGTCGGCTGAAGACTCGAAAAGAGAAGTCCAGACGTTGCAAGAGAGACTAGCTCTCGAATGCTCCGAATCTCAGGAGTTGACGGCCAAGATCTGCAAGATGGGACAGGGCATAGATTCACTTCTCAACATCAACAAGGTACTTGGAAGTCAAGTCCAGGATCTTCAGAGCCAGGTCATAGCTACCTCGAATGAGCTCCGCTCATGCCAATCTCATCTCATCACTTTGCAAGAGGAGAATGCCCACTTGAGCCTGGAGATTCACAACCAGGCCGAGAGGATCGTCGAGCTCTCTGTGGTTCCATCAGCAAAAACAAGAGTCAACAAGCCTAACTACTCGTCGGATACAGACTCTGATTCTGACTCTGGCTCGGAGGACTTGTCTTATTACGCTGGGAACAGTCTATTCAACGAGGTCCAAAGTCTGAGGCGAGATTTGGAAGATGAAAGAAGGAGAGGTCTCGAGGAAAAGAGAGCACTCCAGTCCAAGCTTCATCAAACTCTGGAGAAAGCAGAAGGCGAGAGAGACGAAAGCAAGCGAACCATCAGTAAGAAGATCAGCGAGATCAGAGATCTGGAAAGAGCTAATAGAGTGGCAGCTGTGAAATTGAAGACCCAAGAAGCCAAGACCGAAAAGCTCAGATTGCAACTCCAACGATCGAGATGCCTATCATCGATAGACATCAAAGCCAACAAGGCGAAGGGAAACTCTGACATTCGTTTAAACAGAGTGAGAAGCTCTTTGAGCTCCATCAACACCTCTTCGTCGTCACTAGTATCTTCGTCAACTTCTGCTTTACTCGGCTCTTCGACTTTCTTCTCGTCGTCTCCCCTCTGTTCATCTCTCGACACCACTACGAGTAGCGATTCGGTCAAGATCAAGACCACTTCCACTCCAGCTCCAACCTCTAGTACTCCCAGGAAGCTTACCTGGCCAGAAACTAGTCATTCAGGAGAAGGGGAAAAGGTCGTAGTGAACAGTGGCGACGAGGAACAAGCCGAAACGTCATTTCCAGACTTGGATGACGACGAGGAGTCAATGTTGATGGACATTGATCTAGACGCCTTGACTTCCTCGCCAGTTGAAGACTAGAAGATCAATCAACAGCTCTAGAGCAGTTCAATTTGAGGGGCGAAGGAGCTTTCAAAGCACGGAAAGAACAAGAAAAGAAGAAATTCTTGAGATCAAGGAATCAAGGACTCAAGCGAAACAGACAAGCAATCAAACACACAATCCTCCCTCGAGGACGGCTCCTACTTTCAAAAGGATTGATTCAAGGAGAAAAAGGTTCTCCCAGTCGGGGCTCAAAGCAAGGCTGCTTGGAAGCAAAAGAACAAAGGAACAAAGCAGAGGATCTCTTCATTTCTCAACAAAGAGAGATGGACTGGATCACTCGCTAGATTTCTGCTGTTGGTCAAAAGAATGAACAAAAATGACACCACTCGACCTCTCTGACTCCCATGTGGGAAAAGAAAGACTCACCAGTCGATGGAAGAAAACGATTTATCTGACCTCTGGCGCGTTCCGTCATCTCGAGTTTTCAAATGCCTCGAGTACGGAACAAGGAAATCTAGTAAAGGCACACGAAATCGGTGCTCACTCTGTAGCTGGAATGGGTTTGATCCTCTCTCGCATTGGCGAAGAGGTGACCATCCCTAAGAAGGTGTAAGCGAGGCTTGCATCCGGAGTGCTTTGTTCCTTTCTCCTTTTTCTACTCTCCACTTTTGCTTCCAAGTGTCTCTTGCTTTGGGTCTCGATTGGTGAGTTTCTCGAATCTCTAACAAGTCTCTCCTTCTTTCTGTAGGTCTACCGTCTTTGGTCGGCCCAGGATGACTAGTTCAGATTCAACGTCTGTGTTACGCTCAAGTCTTCTGGTTTCACACCTTCAAGTTTCCACCCACCTCTTTCCTCTTCGCGCTCGGCTTCCTCTCTCTGCGAATGCTCAAGCTTTGGTTAAGGTCTCAACTCTAATCGCTGGCTTACTCTGCGACTGACTGGATTCGCTTGCCCCTTATGACTTGGTTGAAGAAAAAATACAAACACCCACAAAAAATTTGAAAGAGTCAAAATCCAAAAAAAATCCATAGATGATTTCCGTTTCTAGTCTCGTTATGGTTCCGTTTAATTCTCAAGTCGTGGTCGTATACAAAACAAAAGCAAACCTAAAAAGTTCAAAAGAAGCAAAATCCAGAAAAAAAAAACCATAGACGGCTTTCCTTTCTCCTGTTCCCGTTTCGTTCTTAATATCTTTCGAGTTCTGTTGTACTTAGTCTTATGCTTCTTTGAATGTGGTTTTCTTGTTAATGACATCTTTCGACTTCTCTTCTTGTGTGCAGTCTTGAACTTCGACTTTGCTCTCTCCTGTTCGACTCGGACCGAGACATGCAACACATCTCTCTCTCACACACTTACTTCTTTTCTCCTCACTCTCTCGAACTCTAGATCGAGCTAAGTCATTGAGGAGCAGTTCACTTCGAAGCAAACTCACTGCTGTTGACGACGATGAGAAGCGTGTGATTTTACAAGGCTGACGTGAGGAATCTTTGTCGAGAGAAAGTCTAGGAATACAGTAGGAGTGCAGAATACAAGTGTTTGCTGCGAATAAAAAGGCACTCAATGTGCGGAACCATCGTGACATAAGTAGAAAGGACGAGAGCGTAGTTGTACAAGCTTGAAAGCGAGACCCTTCTTCCCTAATTCCTCTTCCTAGCTGCGAAATCATAATAGACCTTTGGTAAGAAACCGATTCTTTCGATTCCACCCTTTTTCCTATCTCCTCCTTGAACTTCATTCAAGACTTCTTCTTCAGAAAGCTTTCTCAGATCTAGTTGATGAAAAGGTGATTTGAAAGAGAGTCTATAGACAGAGGTTGAAGAAGATGCAAGACTTGATCCTGTCGTTGTGCTTGAATTTCCTTGCTTGAGGTTTGTCTGAAGGAATTCCAGAATAGTTTCCGCAGAAGAAAGACAGGCTAGAGGATCCCATTCGTGAGGCTTTGTGAATGATCGTTGTAAGAGAGAGAGTGTGAGAGAGAAGACATCAGCAAAGTCAAGGTGGGCCGATTGTCTTTCATTGAGAGAGATTTAGACTCAAACAGACATAAATGGAGTCTAGGAGAAGAAGTTCCCTCTTTGAGAAGATCGAGAAATGCTCTAAGCGGATTCTCAGTCCGTTCATTCACTCACTTTTCCTCTGACGAGCCGCGGCATTTCCAAAGTCTTGAACTCTTGGATGGATTGAAGCCTTCCCTGATAATCTCTGAATCCAACAACGACGTACTGTTGATCAAATCGATTTGATCCGTGGGGTGAAGAAAGGAAAGGAAAGCGAGGCGATCAGAAGCCAAGTTGTGAGAATCTTCGAGGGATGGATCTCTAAAGAAGAACTATCTTGCAAGTCTTCCCGACTAATTCAGATCAGCAACTTCCCGATACTCACAGGTATACCAAGTAAGAAGCTCTGAGTATAAAACCTCAACATCTTGATTTCGAACCTTTCTTCATCTCTCTGGTTCTTGATCGTCATTGAAGTTTTCAATTCAACCATTTCTCTCTCTCTTGCTGCATCGTTTCTTTCTTGTTCTTTTCTTGCAGACTTGCAGAGTCGTATGGATACTTCTTTGGTTTGGGTTTCAAACAATCGACCTCTCCTCCTAGAATCATCCTCTTGTTCCCAAGAGAGGTCTTTACGATGGAGCACCATTGAACGTTTGTATTTGGCGAACCAGACCAAGAATCGTCGATCCCTTTTTGTGGAGGTTGATTCTGAGGTTGATGAGTGCACCAGGATTCGAAGTTGTAGCCTGGATTAGAAGAAATAGATAGAGGTGAAGGAGAAGAAGAGATGCGTCAGATGAAAAAGAGATTTGGAGTCAGAGAGCAAAGACAGAGGGACAATATGAGAGTAAGATCAAGAACAGGACAATCTTAAAAGAGTGGGATCGCTCAGGGAAACATGGAAAGAGCTCAGAATCAACAACTCACCATAATAGGTAAACCTCCGCTGTTTCTCGTCGGCCATTTGTGCCTGCTTCTTTTCCAGACTTTGTTTGTCTACATGTTCTTCGATGTAGATAGTATCTCCAACCTGGAGAGAAGAAAGTAGAAGGCATCATCAAAGATCCAAGATCGAAAGAAGAAAAGTCGTCAGTCAATGTCATCTCTGAAGTTCTCTGCATCTCTTGACGCCATTCTCTCTCTCTCTCTCTCTCTCCCCCTGACTGTGGCTTTGGCTCACCATCATAACATTCATTTCGAAACCTTGTTGATTCTCATAAAGGCAAGTGAATAATCTAGTCATCATTCCTCTCCAAGTGATGAGGTTAGCTCTTGATCGATCCCGATCTTGCTCCTCGTTGGCATGGGAAAGTTCTTCTCGATTTGATCGCTTGAATTAGAGCAAAATTGATTCGCTTTGTTCATAAGGGCGAAAAGTAAAGAGTCTAGATGCTCGTTCTACGAAGAGAAGGAGAAGAAGAGAGGTCTGAGTTCTATTGCCATTCTATTCAGTCAAAATACAGTCAAGCTCGAATTCCAAAGGGAAAGTCAACTTCCAGGACATTCCATCCGTTTCAAGACCTTTTTGAGAGCTCATTTGGACCAGAACAGACTTAGATTCCCATCTATCTCTAACTCTCTATCTTGGATTATAATCCAATCTTGGCTCTATCTTTACTCACCACCTGTTCATCTCTAGTCACCCAATCCTCTATTCCCCTATTCAGATCAATGACACCATTTCTATCCTTTGGAAAAGGTTGGTGATATTCAGTCAAGGATCTATCGTCATGAAAGAGTCTCCTTTGCTCGTCGTAAGAGAAGGAAGCGATCTCCAGAGGTTTTTGGAATGAAGGAGCTTTCCCTTTTGACAGTTCAGACACTCTTGATCTTTGAAGAGTAGCATTGAATGTTGACATTGAGGGAGTGCAAGTGGTGGAGGTAGTGATGGGAGTGGTGGAAGGATGAGAAGTAGAAGTAGAAGATGTTTCTGTCTTTTGTCTCTTTGATGATTGGAACTGATCCCTATCCTGATTCTGATCTGATTCTTGGATCGAGAATGAAGTCCCAATCAGGCTGCGTTTGGAAGGTGAAGTCATTGAGGCAAGTGTTGTTCTGCCTTGGAAATTCTCCATCTGCGCTTCCTATTCAATTTGGATCTCATCGCGTATGAACCCCTCTCTTTCTCTCTTCCTTCCTTATTTTCAACTTCAATTCCTCCACAACACTGCTTCAACATCGCCATTCCCTTTTCCCTTCACCGTTCTCATTCGAAAACAACGTTCCTTCGAGAATCGTCATCATCATCGCGTCTCATCTCGCGCCTCTTCCTTCCTCGTTCGATCCTTCGATTCGGCGACGCCTTCTCCTTTCAAGCCATTTCGCTAGCTCCAAATCGTGATTCTGACGCCTAGCCCCTATCTTTCTGGAAAAGTATAAAACCAAGCCTCTTTTTGATACATTTAAGACTTTTCCCCCCATCCAGAACCAACTCTATTTCTTTTAACTTCAAATTCTTACAAACGCAGGTCGTTTTAATCAATTTCTTCTTCTTCAAGTTCATCTTCTTTTACTTCATTCAATTCAAACATGAGATTCACAATCACTTCAACTACTCTACTGGCTCTGCTAGGTGCCTCTCCAACCCTTGCTGCTCCACAAATCTCTAAAGAGTGAGTACAGAACTCAGACATTAGCCGATACAGCAGGAGAGCCACTTTCAATGAAGTTTTCTTTGGTTCATCGTCCCTTCGTCGCTCCCTTTACCCGATCTATCCCTTTGACTCCCACTGACTCGCCTCTCTTCGCCTTCTCAAATCTTCTCTCCACCATCTTCAACTCCTTCTTTCTTCATTATTTGGTATCATCATTACGTGGGCTTCGCTCCGTCTTCTCTCTCTCTCTCTCCCTCTCCCTCTCTCTCAGCACCGCTCTAGTCTCACGAGATGGTATCTTGTCGACAGTAGGAGATGCCTTCCAAAACGTCACTGGCGCAATCGCAGACGGGATTACGAATTACACTTTTGCAGTCGGTAACGCTACTAGAAACGCTGTCAACGACGATGATAATGCAGCAACTCTGGGTCACATTCCAAATGGAATGTGGTTGGCTTTGGGCGGCTCGATCGTTACTGGTACTTTGCTTTTGTAGAGAGATAATAACATCTTTAGAGTTTGAAGGCTTTTGTTTTTCCTTTGAATTGAATTCTACTACTTCTTGATCGAATGAATTGCTTTGTTTGAAGCACTGAAGGACTTGGTTGCGAAGGCTCAACGAGGCAATGAGACTGGATCGCGAGAGAGCTCCCTCGAAAAGCAGAACCATCCTTCATGCGAAATGAACACCAATCCAAATCTATTCGACTGCGAACTTGAACAATAGAAGGTTTTGACGCTGTTCCAAGAAAGAGCTTGCGATAGAGCTCGGCGGTTCACGGGGTTCGACCTGCAGACAAAATCGAGAAATTCTCTTTCTTCACCTTCTTTCCCTCGACTCCAACCATCCACTTCTCCTTTTCGATTCGTCTTTGATTCTTCTCCTATTTCATCAAACCAATCAAACTCCGTCATCTCAGCAATGTCATCAAACCTCGATCAATCGTTCGACTCTCTCCAAATCGCATGCGATCACTCGAACGAGGCTGCGTCAGCACCTGAACCCTTCAAGCCCTTTCCAGACGAGATTCTCCCCCTCATCTTCCATCAATTGACAGCTTTTCAAAGATGTCTCATTCTCTCGGTCTGCAGAAACTGGAATCAAATCCTTCGTGGTGGCAAAGGCTTCTGGCAAATCGTCCATCTACCCCTTCGTCTTTCGATCTCTACTGCAATTTCCATCCTTCAGATCTTCAATCTTAGATCTGCGTTCTCTTTGGAAGAGGTCGTGTTTGAGCCAATAATCGATGACATCCAAGATATTGATCGCATCTTTGAAGAGCTTAGGAAATTCTCGTCATCCGTTAGAGTGCTGGGGCTGCCCCAACTGGCAAGACTTAACAGGGAGACCAGAAACTTAGCTAGAAACCTTCTACCAAATCTCTGTTTCTTCTACTCTGGCAATCATAAAAATCTCTCTCCATTCATCTCTCAGATGCGGGCAGGATTGCTAGAGTGGAGATCACCAAGAGGCGTTGACAACTTGGCAAACCAAGAAGGTACTGTACTAAATGCAGTGCCAGCTCTAAGATACTACGCTACAGATTCTCTCAATAGAGTAGAGAACGAAGAGAGGATCTGGTTCAGGGAATTACAATACCTTCAAGTGCACTCTACGCACTCCCTCGAAGACATGCATTCGATTCTGACGGCTTCAAAATCGAGTCTGCAAGAGCTTGACCTATGTTGGTGGGGCGTAGAATTGAACGATTCCAACGTAGACTTGCCAATGATCTCCCTGGACAACCCAAGAGGCACTGTTCTTTATCTGCCCTGGAACGCAAGTGCAGCAAGAGCTCTAAGCACATTCCTTGAATCTGCAGGTCAAGTGAGGGTCTCAGGTAACCTTGCGTCTTTGCTCTGCTTTGAGATGAAGTTTGTATCACAGATGCAGGTCCATCTTTATGACGAAGAAGAACGTAAGATGACAAGAGGACCTTCTATGGCACCCGAAGAGTTGAAAGAGAAGACAGATGTCCTTCTCAAAATGAATCCGTCTCTTTCAACACTGACGCTCGTTCCGTCAAGGAGAGGATCCGGTTCCTCTTTTCATTTGAATTATCTCCTAGAAAGCCTTGTAGCTCCTCTCATTTTCAACTCTTCTTCAAAGAATCAACAGGGATCACCAAGCGCGACACTAGGAGAAAATTCAATTCTTCTGCCCAACTTGAAGCTTATTCAAATAGACGACCCTATCGAGGTGAATGGGAGCCTTCTCAGAGGATGTTTAAAAAGCAGAAGAAGTATCAGTGTCAAGTTCAAGCTTAACATTTGGGTGGGAGGGAGATTTGTGAGAGAGAGTGAATGGGAAGAACAGAGTTGGATGAAATGAGAACCCAAAAGGCGAGTGAAGTTTAAGGATTGATTGACGAACATTGATATCGGACTTGGAAAGTAATGACGCTACAATCTGAGCTTCAAAAAATTCAGCGAAAGAGTCAAACTTCTTCTCTTTGTTGATCTTTCTTCTCTAACGCTTCCACTGTCTTTGTCATTCACAGATCTTCATAGTCGTACAAGACGATGATTGGCTCGACTCGACTCGCAAGATTTGGATATCCATTTGCAAAACTTTGACTTTCGAGATTTTGATTTCGTCCTTGCGATTTCTTTTGTGTAGATCTTTCCCTCTGTGATCTGCTTCGAAACGAACTCTGAACTTTCGTAGCTCGACTTTCTCTCTCTGATCTGGAAAGCTCTGCAATTGTTGACTCCTAAATGACGGTGTTCTATTGATGATTGAGCGACTCCTATCGAAAAACGAAGATTTCAATGCTCATAGACCCCTTTCGAACGATGGTCGGTGTTTCGACTCGGCGAAGGAGGTCGTCATGTTCTGATCGAAATTTTCCATTTCTTCTTCTCTTCTTACTTCTCACTCAAACGAAACTTCTTCAAGCAAAACCTCCTTTTCGATTCGTCTTCGGTTCTTCTCCTATTCGATACAATATCCAGATCATTGACAACAAACCTTCAAATTAGACATCAAAGGATCCAATGAGTCTCAATCGCAGTCCACTCTCTTCGCTTCCAGACCAATTCAAGAGGCTTTCTCTTCAATCCATCGATTCCCTCCCAGAGGAGCTGCTTCTGCCCATCTTCAGAAATCTATCAGTCTTTGAGAGAACTTTGTTGCTTCAAACATGCAAGAAGTGGAATCAAGTCATCTTTCACCACACTCCATTCTGGCAATACCTACGTCTTTCAAAGAACTTCTCACCTTCTTCAATCGTCAAAATCCTCTCGATATTCAACGAGAGATCTGGATGCAGATTGAAGCATGTAGTTGTAGAGACTGAAATCACAAATGTCAAGCATCTAAATCGAACCTTTGTGCAATTAAAGAGATCCGGAAGGAGTTTGAAAGGTGTCGCCTTGCGTCAGGAAAGGAAGCTCAACGGCAAAACCAGAGCGTTGGCTATGCAACATCTTCCAATGCTGGATTTTCTAGTAAATGTAGCCAATCTTAAAACTCTCACCAGTGCTGTCACGCTCTGTCAAAGTGCCAAGCTCAATGTTCAGTATCAAAGCAATTCGAACCTGGTCTACGATTCTACTTCACGGAAGCTCTGTTGCAGCTAACGCAAGAAGACATGAAGTGGTTATCGAGTCTAAAATACATATGGGTAGCTTGTGCAGATGACATCATGTCAATGAGACGGATCCTGGAGACGACTGCGAAGCTAGTCCACTTAGCTTTGCTAAGGTGGAATACGCTGGAGGAACCTTCAAGCAGTACAGTCAAAAGTCTATCTCTGAAGACAGGTTCAGTGCATCTGAAGCATCTCAAGAGAGTCACTTGTCCTGGAAGGCTTTCCCTTGCTTTAGCTCTGGCCCAGATGCTCCAGATAGATGGAGATCAGACACGTTTGTCTGGCGCGTCTGCTTCGCTAGTCTCGTGGAAAGTGGTAGGATTGAAGGCTGTTGAACTTCAACTGCTTTCATTCGATAAGTTCAGGGATGCCGCAGAGCTATCGAGATTGCTATTCCAGCGTAATCCGTCGATACAGTTTCTGACTCTGTGTTGCTATGAAGGCGCTGATGGTGCAGAACAAGATCACCTTAATAAGGTTCTGAAAATGTTAGGTGCTCCATTCCGCTCTCAAAACCCAGGTATGATAGCCGGAGGAGAAGGGAAGTCTTCCGACTTAGAAGACAATTTGATTCTGCCACATTTACTCAAGCTGACTATCAAAGATCCGATTATGCCGGATGAAAAACTACTTCAAAAGATCGTCAAGTCTAGAGCAAAGAGGAACAGTCAATTTCAACTTGAGTTAAAGGAGGGTGCAGAAGTGGTTGTCATTGATGATTGGGAGGCGAGAGGCTGGATGAAATGAGCGATGAAAGCTGTTGAAGAGAAGTCTTAAGTCAAGAGAATAAGAAAATGAGAAACTGACAATGTACAATACTGTAAGAGAGAGGGTTTGCGATCTGGTATGTCTATCCTAAAGTATTCAATCTAGTTTTGGATGCCTTTGCAGCTGCGATGCTTGAAGCTGCGAAGAACGTGGGCGGGAAGAGATCGATTGCGAGAGATTAGATGTGTCGTGCAAAGAGAGGAAAGCAACAGAAGTACGAAAGCGGACAAAATATGAAGATGCTGAAGAGTTTTCAACAGTCTCGCCACGAAAGAATAGAGCAGGGAGACTCTCGAGACTCTCGAGACTAGAGAGAAAGCTCATCGAAAATTGAATTCGAAGAGCAGCGAAGATGTTCTTCTTTTGATAACAGATCTCGCATCGAGGGAGCTAGAAAAATAGAGTTTTGAATTCGAGAATAGAGAAAGGTAGAAGAACAACAAGAAGAAGTGACTTTGAAGCCAAGATTCGAAGTTGGAAGAAGAAGATGTCGTGAGAGCTCTCGACTTCAAGAAAAGAGTCTCAGGCAGACGTGAATCTGTAAAAGTCAAAAAAGAGGCCGTAGAGGATTGAAAAGAAGTCAGTTTGATCCAATAGATTAGGGCCAAAGAATGGAGCAAACGTTGATGACCTCAACCGAACTCACTGTGCTTCCGAGAATGAACATGATCAGAATTCAAGCAGTAGCGTAGAGATGAGCTCTGTTCGTATGGAAAGCAACGAGAAATGATTCGAAAAGCGTAACAAAGAAGGTAAATGTGTCAGCCATCTTTTTGGTGTTAGTCCTTTCTTCAGCTCGCAACTCAAAGTGAGCCCGATGTCGATCACGATCACTCACATCTTTCTGCTTCATTGAGCCATTGTTCTCCTTCGGGACTATTAATGCTGAATCCCTTACCTTCCATGTAAATCAACATCTCAAAGTTCTTGCAGATCCCCTTCCGTGTCTCCCAGACCTGTTTGAAAAGGTTCTTGTTCAGAGTCTTTGGATTGTTGATTATGAGCCTTTGAAGTTTCGGCAGCAAAACAATTTGAGATTTCTCTTCTGTTTCACATGAATCCCCGATAGCCTTTTTGATGGAGAAGGACTCTAGAATGAAGTTCAAATGGAAGTTTTCTCCGTCTTGAAGTCCAGCGCCACAATCCAAATTCAGACGCAAAAAAGATGGATTACGTTCAAAGAAAAGGATGGTCTTGAGTTTTGATTCTTCTTCATCGAGTTCCACTCTTTCCAAAGCGTTGCTATCATACATGCGAATGCGTACTCGCTCTAGAGAAGGGAACTCAAAGTGAAGCAGAGGGTGAACGAAACCGAAGAACATAACCCTCTACTGCCCTCCGACGTCGATGAGACTTCCGAGAGCGGCAGCCGAAGCTTCATTGGCGGGTGTAAAGATGATTCTCAAGTTCGGGAGCTTGATTTTGTGGGAGCCATTGACATGATTTAGATCAGGTCCCTCCAGGTTCCTATCGAATGTCCAAGATTCAAACCTCAGTCTTCCCATGGTCCTTTTGGAAGCCTCTAGGATGGAGCGCAAATCCTTGACGGAATATGTGCGCCCGACGCTCAGAAACGTCAACTTTGAGAGCCACTTTAGATCGTCTGGTTCTAGCTGTTCTAAATTTGCGACGTGAAAAAGTTGCAGACCTTTCTCCTCTTTGTCGAGGACCCTTGCTCTATCTCTCTCATACCACATTGCTTCGAGATGTGTTTTGATGTCAGGTGAATGTGTGCAGTAAAAGGTGTTCAGCTTTGGCAAGAACTTTCTTGCAGCTCTCCTCGCCTTGAGCATGAAGTCGGATTGGTTTAGAAACAACACCTTGACATGACCGACTTTTCCAACTCTGCAAAAACTTCTTCGACTTCTTCAGATTTCGTCATGAGTGGTTGGAGAATGACGTGTTTGAGGGTGAAGTTGGATCTTGAGTTGAAAGTTTGAAGGATGGAAATTGCTGTCGAGAAAGGAAGACGATCAGGAATGTCGAGGTACTGCCACCAAGGCTTGTATCCAAAAATAACTTGATTCCACTTTTTGCAGGTTGAAAGGATCAGACACCTTTGAAAAGGGGTTAGTGGACCTAAAAGGAGAAGTAGAACTTCGTCTAGAAGAGAATCGAAAGGTTGGAATTGGTGGATGGATGAGACGTTGGTGATTTGGAGGGCGGAGCTGAATGCTTGATCGAGATCCATTGCGGTTGATGATTGTGCTTGAAGATAAGGAGAAGAATCGAAGACGAATCAAAGAAGAAGAATTTGAAGAAGTTGCTGCTGAACGATGTTGTGGTAAGAAGTCAAGAAGTTGCAGCATTGCAGCAACTTTTGTACTCTCTCTTTCTTTCCCTTCAACTCCATCCATCCGCTTTTCCTCCTTTTTGATTCGTCTTCGATTCTTCTCCTTATTCTCAACATTCATCCCACAACTCGCATCAACGCAACAATGTCGTCAAATCTCGATCAAGCATTCCAATCTCTCCAGGTAGAGCCAAGCTACTCGAACGAAGCGACTTCTCCTCACTTCAGACCCTTTCCAGACGAGATTCTGCCTCTGATCTTCCAAAGATTGACGGCTTTTCAAAGATGCCTGATTCTTTCAGTCTGCAGAAAGTGGAATCAGATCATCGTCCAGGGTAGATCGTTCTGGCAAATCGTCGATGTTCCTGTCCGTCTAGCTATCTCTACTGCCATCTCCATCCTTCAAATCTTCAACCTCAGGTCTGGGTTCCTCTTGGAAAAAGTAGTGTTCGAAACTGTCATTAAAGACAAACAAGATCTCGATCGGATCTTTGACGAACTCGAGAAGTCCTCGAAGAGCATCAAAATTCTCATTCTGCCACAAATAGGCGCACTCAACACCAAGACGAGAAGGCGATCAAGAGAGTTGCTGTCAAATCTTCGCTTTCTCTATTCTGACAACCACTCACACTACCCTCGGATCATCTCTGTCATGAGGCGTGACTTGGTCAAGTGGGAATCGCAAGGGAACGCCGACTTTCTTTTGAATGAAGAAGGCAAGGAAATTTCCGGCCTGACGTATTATCGTACGAGGACTATCAAACATCTAGATAGAGATGATGAGAAATGGTTGAGAAGACTGCGATACTTCAAAGTCAACATTATGGCTCTTCAAGATCTACATTGTGTTCTCAAGGCTTTGACGTTGATTTTGCAAGAACTGAATCTATCTCTGTGGAGACATGATTCTTCTGACGACCCCGAAGAGCTAGGCTTAAAAATTATCCTTCTGAGTTGCTCAGATGGAATGGAGTTCTATCCGCCCTACGATGCAAACGCCGCCAAAATTCTAAGCGGGATGATTCGGTTTCAAGGTCAAGTCGAGGTCATGGCAGGCACCCTCTTGTCTTTGCTCTGTTTCAAGATCCGAAATTTAAAAGTTATTGAAGTCTACTTGCACGAGGAAAAGGAAGAAGAACTCTATAGAGGAGGGTCTCTGGATCCTGAAGAATTGAAGGAAAAGACTGATTTGCTACTCAAGACGAATCCGTCTGTTAATTGGCTGACGCTCTATGCATCCGAAGACGGAAATGGATCTTATTTCCACCTGAATTACCTCTTGGAGAGACTGACCGTTCCTCTCGACGTGTCAACCCCAGAACAGCCTGAAACGCAAGGGCAAGACTCACTTCTTCTAACTAAATTGCAAACTATCGAGATCTCCAATCCCATCGAGCTGGACGGGAAACTTTTCAAAAAGTGCTTGGAAAGTAGAAGAAAGCTGAATCCAAGGTTCAGGATCACGGTTTGGAGTGAAGGTGGATATGTGGGGGAGAGTAAATGGGAGGGGCAGAAGTGGATGAAGTGAAAGCCCAAGAAGGTGAGTGAAGTTCGAGGACTGAGTGACGAACGGTAGTATCGGACTCGAGAGATAGTGACTCTACAATATGAATGTCTAGGGTTCAGTCAAAGAGTCAATCCTCTGCTCTTTGTTGACCTCTCCCCTTTGACTCTTTTGCTGTCTTTGTCATTCATAGATTTTCACAGGCGTAGATAGACAGATGGTTGCCTCGACTCGGTTGGCAGTATCTGGATTTCCATCGGCAAGACTTTCACTTCTTGACCTGTAATTCCTTTTGTTATAGTCTCTTCTGTGTAACTCTTCTCCTTTGTGATTTGCTTTCGTTTCGAAATGCATCCCTGAAATTTCGTAGCTCGACTGTCTCTGCCTGAACTGGGAAAGCTCTCCAACTGTTGACCTCGAAATGATACTTTGTCAATGCTTTTTGAACGAATGATAGCCAAAAATCGAAGATGACAATGCTCAGAAATGACTTCCGAACGATGGTCGGTGTTTCTACTGGGCGAAGGAGGTCGTCATCCTCTGATCGAACTTTCGATTTCTTCTTCTTCACTTCTTCCCACTCAAACAGAACTAAACAAAACTTCCTCTTTGATTCGTCTTCGATTCTTCTCTTAATTCACCAACATCCAAAATCAAAGTCCAATCCTCTACTTCAATAGGAAAACCTTCAAATGAGTCTCAACTCTTCTTCTCTGCCAAATCTCACTCGCACGAAAACTGCTCCTCAGATCGGTTCTATCCCAGATGAACTTCTCCTCTCAATCTTTGAAAAACTCGATGCTTTCCAAAGATGTCTTCTACTTCCGACCTGCAAGAGATGGAATGAAGCTCTTCTCTCGAATCACTCTTTTTGGGACTCTCTGATTCTGCCGCCACGTCATTCGTTCGAGAAGACACTCTTTATCCTCAACATCTTCAATGCAAGAAGTGAATGCAGGGTTAGACATGTGGTACTGGGGCTCAGAATTCAGAATGCCAAAGAGGTTGGGGAGATTTTCCGTGAGCTGAAGCGCTCTGGAAACAGTCTCAAGGTACTCGGTTTGAAGCATGAGCTAGGTTTGGGTAAGATTATTCGAG
>JASXTE010000359.1:0-52908 GCA_030280995.1 Hemileia vastatrix | reverse complement strand
AGATTTCGGTATAGATTCCACCCACTGCTGCACAACAGTATGAAGTGACATCAGAATAGCTGAACGAGAAGAAATGAGAAAACGGGGAGATGAAGAAGGTAGGATGTCAGTGCTTAGCTCTCTGAGGTTCAAGACGGAGATCTCTTGATCAGGTCTTGGAAGAAGAGTTCTCCCTCTCTGCTCCTTTCTGAATGAGAATAAGCAGCACAGAGACTATTTCATGCCCAATTGAATGCACTCGTGGGAAGCTGAGGCTTGCGTATGCCTGAATGAGTCTCCACCGGCCAGAGCTGGACACTTTTTTGAGAGGCTCTCCACCCACACCTTTCTCCCCTCTACCTCTGTTCCTCTGCTTTCGGTTCCCTCTTGTTCTGAGATGTCTACTCACAAGCTAGCACACATGCCATTTGGAGGTATTTCTACGCTGATCTTGTCGGGATAATCGGTGATACAAGTGCCATTGAATTCACCCTCATCATTTACGATGCTCTGATAGAATTGAACTCCAGTCGAGTTCCACCTTGATAGAGCGGCATCCCTTGCTGCTACGTTTCTAGTGACTAGAGGAGATCTATGGAAAGCTGAAGTATGAGTCAAAGAAGATAGAAAGTGGATCGAAAGGCGGCATTGGAGCCAAGGCGTAAGATTCTCAATGTCCAACTTGAAAAGGTGAGGTTGCTGTTCAGTCTCCTTGCTATGGAGTTGATGCTTTATAGGATTGATGTTTTGGAAAGGATGTTGGAGTTGAAGGTCAAGAGAGAAATTCAAGAGAGAATCCATTTCTTTAAAAATTCAAGGACCAGACGATCGAGGGCGAGGAGAAAGAGAAGGCCCTACCGCTTGGCTTTCCTTAGCCATCTTTTTCTAGAGACGGGATTCATCCCTTCTTCTTTCTCAACCTCTTCAAATTTCAAAAGAAGCAAAGAAAGTACAAGAAGAAAAGGGGATGGATGATCGAACCAAGAAGGGAGAAGGAGAAGGTATGCATGCCTTGATGCCTATCACTACTCGAAACAGCTCATCAGGCACCTTTGGTACCGCTATTCCTCCCTGTCGAGAACTCAGAAGCCCTAGTGTTTTTCTACTTGAAGCTTCAAGTTGGATGATTCGAGAGGATCAAGGAAAGGTTTAGGTGATTGCTCTGCTACCCAAAAGTTGAGAAGGCTGCCTGTTCTGTCCCTTCATCTTCGTTGTCCTTCCTTCGTGCAAAGCAATCATCGAGTTTCAATTCGTTAAAACAGAGTCATGATAGAGGTGATTCGAGCAGGTCCAAGCCACTCCCCGAGGGTACGCAGGTATTGAGCTAAATCGTCTTGCGTAGATCGATTTCAGAAGACTTCCATTCATTCTGTCTTTCTTTCTTTCTTTCACAACAACCTCTTCGAGCCTCAAGCTGAAATGTCCTCTTCAAATGTGTCATCGCTAACAACTCTGCTCGCGGAAACTTCACTCGAAACAGCAACGTCAACTCCTTCCGAAGCCTCAACTGGAATTGTCACTCACGCTGGCCCTCATCATGCAGACGAGGCCTTGGCTGTTTATCTTCTCAGAAAGATTCCAAGGTTCTCAATTTGAGTGAGTGAGCTTCGAAGATCAGGAGCTGGACGTATAGAGCTGAATTTCCTTTTGAGTCCTCTCTTTTGCCTGTCGATTCAAGAACTGACGAGGGACGAGGGATCAAGCCCTCATCGACAAGGCAGTCGTGGTGGTAGATGTTGGACACGAGGTATGATCCTGAACGTCTGAGATTTGATCATCATCAGAATGGATTCGAAGAGACCTTTGATGCAGCTCACGGGATCAAGTTGAGCAGCGCTGGTCTGATCTGGAAAGTGAGTCTCAGGTCTGACACTGTTCGACTCTTTCAGGCTGATGATCTTTCGAACTGAAGTTTGAACCTTCTCAACTTTGACAGACACTTTGGAAAAGAAATCATTTCGAACGTACTCAAGCTTGAAGTTCCTCTGAGACGGTGAAAACTTTGTGGCTCACTGTTTTACGATGACTATATCGAAGCGATCGACGGACTGGATAATGGAGTTTTGCAGTTCTCCAACCCGGGTAAAAAGAACTATACATCAGATACTAGTATTGGACGTAGAGTGAAGATATTGAATCCCCACTGGAACGAAGAAGCTGATGATTCTCTAAGAATGGAAAGGTTCGAAAAGGCGAGCAAGCTGATCGGAGGTGAGCGATTCGTGCGATCTTGACCTTCTCCGATCTAATCAGTGACCTTTATATCTTCATTTTCTCTTTCTGTCATCTGCCATAACCAGATGAAGTAGTAGAGCATCTCAACTTCGTCTATCGCGTCGAGATGCCCGCCGAAGAAGAGGCCTCTGAGGCTTTCAGAGCTAGAAAGTCAGTCGAAGGTGGCGATCCAGGTGGTAAGATTTTGGTTCTGAAGAGGCATTTGAGCTGGAAAGTGAGTCAGATTTGTCGTTGTCTCTTTGATGAGTACTTGAGTTCCGTCTGAAAAGACCTCTGCCTTTCTACAGAGAACTGTCACTGCTCCTTAAACCTCACAGTCGATTACAAAGAGAGAGTCCATTGCATTGTCTCGCCAAACAGAGCCGATAGCGATTGGCACGTTCAAATCAACCGTTTTGGATACGACAGACATAAGAAAGAACCCGAGTCCCTTTCCGAAAGCTTGGTGTGGATCGAGAGACGAAGAGCTGGTTAGAATGACTGGGATTGAAGGAGCTCGATACGTTCATGCATGTGGACATATCGCAGGTCAGTTACTTTTTCAGATCTTGTAGTCGTTCGAAGAGTGATATCAAGAATAAGAAACTGAATGGCGTTTCTTACTGCTCTCTCTACGCAGGCGCCAGAGATAGGACTTCAGCTCTGGCGCTAGCTCACAGGTTTCTTGAGCACGAGGAGCTGAAATTCAGAAATCCTGAACCTCAAGCATATCGTGGAAGAGGTAGACCAAATCAAAAAACGAGGAGGCTACGGAGGCAGAGGGAATGGAGCGAGAGGTTTCCGAGGTGGATTTCGAAGTCATTGAGGGAGGTGGGTGTAGAAAGTTCTCCTCTATGTAGTTCAAGATGTACATCATTCGCAATGCGAGCTTTCTTTATGATTGAAGGAAGAGCTTCGAGGAGAGATCTCATTCATGAGAGAAGATCTGCGTCAACACAAGTCACTTCAAGCTTGTTTCACTTTCAGCTAGAGCTGGATCAACAAACGGGAAGACAAGGGTGGCTAAGGTACCGAACCAGAAGTAAACATTCAAAAACCACGTCTTTTCAGCTGGATGAGAACCAGAGAAAAACCTGAGCCTCCCTTCTCATCCCCAGAACTCTTCCCTCTTGTCTCAAATACAGATTCCCAACACTTCTTCTTTTCCACCCTTCCACCAGATTCCAGAAGCCTCGTACTGTTTTCCTAGATCCAATCATGTCTACTTTGATCGTGTCTGGCCTGTGAATCTCTTTCTCTCTCAGCATCACTGTCGAACTCGTCAAATGATTCCTCCGCAGGCTCTTGATTCTCTCTGGCTTGATTCCGTTCCTTAATTCTCTTCCCTCTTTCATTTCTTGCTTTCTGAATTTTACTTCTTCGTCGTAATTCTCTAACTCTGCTGAGCTCATCTGCGTAGGACGGACGTGGAAACTGTGAGATGCTCCAAATCTAATGACTGATGATCTTGGAAGTTTGGAGAGTTGAAATAATCAGTAAGGGATAACATCCGACTATCAGAAGACTTTTTAGATTCGAAAATTCAATCGGGTTTTTCTTCATTTCTTCCAACATTTTGAAATCGTTCTGGTCTTGACGGATCTGTCAGGTTTGGTAGCGTACTTGTTACTCCAGAATCTTTTGACCTCTATCGTTACCAAAGAAGATGAAACAGCGTCCAAGACAGCGAACAGAGACTTGAAATGGGAATCCTTCTTTTCTTCGTTTTCGTAATCAAATTGAATCTTAATCGTCTCCAGGGAACCTTCAAACCTCGTTTGACTAAAGAAGGATAGAAATGGCAGAGCAGCCTGAATCAGCGTGATGGTCTTGAGCTTTGAAAAGTTCGATACTTCAATATCCCGCTGAATGATGCTCTGAGATAGCATAGGAGAGAAATTTGGGTGAATCCAAGGGCGACCAGAGGAGCCCATGACTAGAGATTCGATAGAAGGGCTTGAAGAGATCAGGACCTGAGAGACCGAGTGGATAGAAGGCGTTTTCGAATAGTCCGAAAGGTTGCTGTACTCTTGAATCGTAGGGAAGCTGGAAGAAACTCAAGAGCTGGTCGAGTCTAGAGGAACTTTGAGGTAGCTTTAAGATTCGTAGCTTTGAAAATTGGAGATCTTCGATGTTTGCATCTTGCCATTGTTCCGTATCTTCTGTCTCTTGAATTGAAAGGGTCTCAACGGAGCAGCGACACGCTTTCAAAAGATGAAAGAGATTGTTAAAGACTCAATCAGCTTCCCCCTCCTGTCGTTCTCCTTGACCTTCAAATTCATCATAATTTGGGCTGGCCCGGATAATCTGACATATCATCTTCCTCCTCATCTTTTACCTCCTCTTGAGATGATTCCAGCTTTGGTTTTCTCCCCACATGTCTCAGCTTGACTTGCAATCCCTTGAGATTGGTTGCTGAGAGATTGTTGAACATTCCGTCTCCGAGATGAGGTCTCACGTCGAGTTCTAAGGAGTGAAGCTTCGGAAGAGAGATTACTGGAATGATAGAAGAACTCAAAGACTGGACGATCCAAACATCTTGGAGAGTGATGCTCTCGAGACCAGGGTTGTTGTTGAGAATTGAGATCAAAGACGACATTGGGACTTGTAGCTTTGCATGATGGTTCCACGTTCCTGATAGTAAGATGTTGAAGAGAAGAACCGATCCAGGTCAAAAGAGCCTCAGAGTCCCAATCCAAGTTGACATGATTGACTACTAGCTCCAAAAACTTGATGGAGGAAGGAGAAGCGTTGCTTGGGAACTTGATGTGCTTGACCTCATGCCCTCTGGACCTCCTCGACCTGAGCAGCCTCAATCTGAGAGAATCTAAGTTCGGGCAATTGACGATGAGGTCCAGAGCAGTATTGGGAACTCGGTCCTCATCGAAGGTCAATTCGAGGTCTTTGAGGAAGGTAGCAGCTGACTTGACCTGCTTAGGAACAACTTGAAATTACCGAGTTGTACTTGACGTTGAGCTTCCAACACTTCTGGTGGATCAAGTCCAAACTCAAATTGCCATCCCACCAGGAGACTGGAGTCGATCTTCGAGTTGAAGCAAAGCCTCTGCCAGTGAACTTGATGGCATGCTCTAGAAACTTTCGACACTGAAGTGATTCTTCTTCAACGCCCTCATCTCCACTGAGGTCCTTGAACTATGGTGAATCTTTTGGAGTCTCCTCTATCTTCACTAGATGCTTTGCCTAGACTCTTGCCAAAGGGAAACGGAATCTTGAAATGAAGCTCTTTCAGACTGTCCATCTTCCCACAGAGTTGCATAGCCCCTTGGATGATCACCCGAGATAGAGAGACGGGTATGCGTGATGGTCTTTTGGAACCTTGTGGTACGACGATGAAGAGTGACTCTAATGATGGTTTGGTGGCCAAGAAGATGGTATTGATGAGGCAAAGCGTATTTAGAACCGGTTCCTCCCATAGCTTTGTCGAATGTGATTGGATCCTCGAACCTATGTAATCTGTATGCTGTGGCCAGTGAAGTCCAGAAAGGACTGAGGTCGAGATGAAGCTCTTTGTACTTGAAGTTAGATCTTCTGGCTAGATCATCCACGATCTGAATGAGTTCCATTTCGGTGACCTTCTCTCCGAGACTGATGAGATCCATACTGCGATGCAAGACTGAGTCTACCAGGATCTCTCTTTCTCCAAGTTCTTGAGACGGAATTGCCAGCGAGTAAGAGCAGGAGTAGAGAGATGGGAGAAGATTTGAGTGAGTGCTTCTGACGAGAGGTGCTTGATTGGATCGACCATGACGTTGATTGCTAAAGGTTGAGTGTGAGATGTGTTGGTTCTTTATGAATGAGGAGAAGAATCGAAATCGAATCGAAAAGGAAAAGGAAAAGTGATGGTTGGATAGGATGTGGTAAGAAGGAAAGAAGCCAAAGTGAGTGAGTCTCATCTGATCGCATGCATGCGTCAAGCTCGTCGCTAGCGAAGAGATCGTCAAATTTTTCACTCTTTTTCTTCTTTCCTTCTACCATCACATTCACTCTGGAAAGATGAGTCAAGCAAAAATCATCTCTCATCCAAAACACAATAGCAAGACTCGCAACCTTCACAATCTACCTGAAGACGTCGCAGTCTCACTCGTAGAGGTTATCAGAGACTGGGCTGAAACAAAGGGACAGAGCGAGCAAGATGAAAAATGAACTTGCAAGCATCGAATATTGAATAGGTTTGATCAGAAAGCTGGCAAAATGTAGCCGTCGAGACCAGCTATGAAGCTCATTTCCCTTTTAATCTCCTCCTCCTTCTGCTCCACCTTCTCCCTCTTCCTTTTTCTTCTTCTTTTCTTCCTCAATCACCACGTTCTTCTCTGAGATGTCGGCAGGTAAAGTATCGAAAGGTTTGATCCTTTTCAAGATCAAATCCTTTACAATCTCAGTCACAATCTCCTTGAATCACGATTCTTCTTGGTTTGGATTGGAAGGAGATTTTGGAGACTGAAGCTCCTGTAGCTAGTCTAGAGGAAAGGCTGTTTGAGAAGAAGAAGAAGAAGAAAAAAGAAAAGAAAAGTTGGTAGAACGTCGATTGAGGTGGAGAGAGTCCTTCGTCAAAAGAATGAGAACTTTCTCGTGCACGCTCCCGAAAAAAAAGGAAGCAGACAAACAAAGATCGTACGGAGAACAGAGAGTCTATCTGCCAATACTCTCTCTGTAGGCATGAGAAATAGGAGGTGGAGAAGGAGACAAGACTCAACTTACCCTTTTGAAACGACCTTCAAGGCAGGCAAAGGGGGAGTGAAGAGATGTAAACCACTGATAGAAGTCGTCGCTTTACGCTTTGTACGAGAGGCCTTTGTCAGAAACGATTGTTCGATTGCTGTGGTGTGAGAAAAGGACGAGAAAAAAGAGAGAAGGGGGGGATAATCATGAGTGAATCAGAATGCAAAAGTTCAGAGAAAGAGACTTTGCCTAGCTCCCTCAAGATGAAGATGAGGTTCACGAAGACATCTCACATAACTTCGATCCATCGTTTTCTGGATCGAAAACAAAGGAAATGCGCTACGAGCGAGAGGGCAATCCATCATCCTTGTTTCATTTCTCGAACAGAAATCCAAAGTTATCATCTCTCCTTTATGTAAAGCTTGATTCTCGGATCCTCTCTTGGAGAGAATCATCCCAACCTAGTTAAGAGAAAGCATTCTCGATAGCAATCAAAGACCAATCAAAGACCAGATGTCGTGTGTGCATCTTACTCACCTGCTTTTCCTTTTTATCCTTTTCAGCCTTTGCCTCTTGTTTCTTTTTCCTTTTTGACAGCATCCTTTTCCAAATCCTGAGCCTGTTTTTACAGACATGTTCTTGATATTCTCTTCTATAGCCTCTTGAGACCAGATTGAATCGTAGAGATCCTTGTGATTCTCTTGCAACCAATTCCTACACTTTGTACTCGATGAACCAAACTCGCAGTATTCGGGAGGGGAAGGAACAGATTTGACAATAGACGATCATCTTTGGTTCGGGTGGAGGGATGGATGGACCTGCTTCTGGGTTGAGTTTCGGTTGACATTGTTGATAGAGAGATAGAGAGGTGGATGAGAAGAAGAAGAAGTGATTCGAAGATCCCACTTCTTGTGCTTCTACCAACCACACCAAGTAATAATAGCTAGATGGCTTTGAAATAAGGATAGAATAGAATAATCATCAACAATCAACCAACCAGCCATTCATTCATTCCCAAACAATGTTGCGTCTGCTCCAAGCAGTCACTCGAATCCTTCTCCTTCTCTATCTCCAACTTCATTCCACTCCATCTCCCGAATCACCCTCCACTTCTACTTTGAATACCCGAAGATCCTTCACCTACAATTCCATCAATCTCAATTCCCAACATCCGAACTCATCCCGATCCCAAGAAGCCTGTTCAGCCAAACCAAAGGATCTAAGAAGGTTTCGTAAGGAATATCCAAAACCCAAACCTTTACCTGATCCAATCACTTTCGATCAACCAGCAGTGGCAAACCCGATAGAAACAGAGAAAGCTCATAAGAACTTCAATAGGAATCTGAAAGTCTATGGTTCTTCCATCCTCGTCTTCTTGGCTGTCTCTGGTTTGGCTTGGTACGCTTATGGTGCTGGTGGGAAGGAATTGGTCATTCAGAATCAGGAATTGATAAAGAGGGATGGAAATGGAGTTGATTCTAAACTTCAGATAAAGGGAATGGAAGATGTGGATAGAGAGAGTTGGAGAAGAAGATTAGACAAGCTCAAAAGAGTCAGAATGGCAATTATGCTCTTCTTGGGCTGTTCAGAGGTGAGTCTTCTGAGATAACCCATCATTCCACTGATTATCAGGTTTCGTAAAGAAAAGGGTTGGCTCGTAAGAAGTCTCGAGGAAGCCTGACTCTTCCCAATTGCTTTGCCCTTTGCCTTTCTTTCTTGAAGTGGAAGACCTAACATCTCTCCTACTCTCTCCTCTTATTTACCCCTTTTCCAGATCAACAACGATTGGAAAAGCAGTAGCACTTTGCGTTTGGGATTATCGTAAAACCCTATCTGGTTCCTATTCCCTCTCCAACTGAATCCTCCGAAGCCTTACGACAATGTCATCTCCGATCAGCACAAAGGATTCTAATAGCTCTACAAACCAATGGTGGACTTTATATCAAATTAGGTCAACATATTTCATCAGTCATTCTATTACCAGTGGAATGGACTTCTACTTTGAGACCTTTACAAGATCAAAACACTCCTACTCCTTTACATGAATTGGAAGCCATGTTTAGAATCGAAACTGGTTTGACTTTTGAAGAAGCTTTTTCTGAAATAGATTCGAAACCTCTTGGAGTGGCTAGTTTGGCTCAGGTTCATAAGGCTAAAGATAGGAAAACTGGAATGGATTTGGCGGTTAAATTGATGCATCCTGATGTGGAGAGATTTAGTGAGGTCGATATGCAGGTTAGTGTTTTGATGACTTACGCTTTCTGATGAGAAGGAACTGGAGAGACAAAGTATCTTTTCAGAGCTCTCTTTTTCTTCTTGATTTCTTCGGATTGAAATTATTATGGACAAGCAATCAGCAGGAGGTTCAATAAGGTTCTTTGCTTTTCTTCGACTTTTCTTTGAACGATCTGCTGACAGTCTTGCCTACCTTTTCTTTGTTGGTCTTTCAATCTCAATCCGTTTCTCCATTCCAGACTGTCAATGTCTTGGTCAAATGGGTCAAGAGAGTCTTTCCACAATTTTGAATTCACTTGGTTAGCGGAAGAGATGAACATCAACATGCCTTGGAAATGGATTTCAGAGTGAGTAGACTTTTATCACCCTTTGATCAGCTTTCAGAGTTCAGTAAATTAGGAAAATAGAGGGTTTTCATCCATCTAGGTCTCAAGTTTCTAACTCGTCTTTCCGTCATTTTCGATATCTTTCATTCTTTCATTCTCTCTCAGCACGAAGCCAAAAACTCAGAAAGAGCGACATCTGACTTTTCGAAATATCGGAGAACCTCAATCTACATCCCAAAAGTTCCATGGGTTTTCAAAAGAGTCATGGCAATGGAATACATCAAAGGTGCAAGACCTGATGATTTAGATTATTTGGCGGATCATAATATAGATAGGAATAAAGTCTCTCAGGAATTGAGTAGAATCTTTTCTCAAATGCTTTACATTCATGGTTTCTTTCATGCCGATCCTCATGGTGGAAATATTCTGATTAGACCGCGCCGAAGGGAAGTAGGAGCAAACACAATTTCGAGTGAGTTGATTGATCTCTTTTGAGAAGAATGTCAAAAGAACCATCTTGTCGATGAGATGGAAGTGAGGAGACGAAGCGCTTTGACCTGATTTTTATGTCTTTTTTCTCTTTTCTCCCGCCGAATTTGGATTTGTTATCTTCAAGGGTGAGTCAATCGTGCCTTCTCTTCTTGTTCGACCTTCTCTTTTTCCTTCGTGGTCTGATCTTTCCTCTTTTTCGTCTCCTTTGCACCTCCAGTGTGTCATTCTAGATCATGGATTATACTTCGACATTGATCAAGAATTAAGATCAAACTACGCTAGATTCTGGTTATCATTGCTTTCAAGATCTACACCTGCAGTTCAAGCCGATAGAAGACGTTATGCAAAATTAATAGCAGACATTGATGATTCTCTTTATCCAATTCTAGAGTCTGCAATCACTGGGTAGAAGTGGTTTGGAAGGTAGTGATCCTTTGAATGAAAAGGGAGTCAAAGGTAGAGAGAGACCAGGTAGTCTGTTGGATCTCGAAACTAGTACTGGTGGAGAATTGAGTCAGGATGAGCAGGAACATATCCGAAAGGTGAGTCGTCGTGGGAGAACAGATAGATTATCAATTGTCTAATCGTCGACGCTGATCTCTCCTGCTTCTTTTCGTCCTTCTACGTTTACTCAGACTGTCATGGAAAAGGAAGGACTATTCCTTTCAATCTTGGATCTCCTACGTCGAGTACCTCGTCGAATGTTGATGGTGTTGAAGCTCAACGATTTGACAAGAGCCTTGGATGCTTCTCTTCATACAACTCATGGTCCAATTCGACCCTTCGTCATCGCTGCCAGATATTGTTCTCTAGCGGTTTGGAGAGATGATAAATCCAAAATTGTCGGACCGTTTGGTCCAAGAATGGTTTCTCCTTTTCGATTCTCAAAGACTATCTAGTCCTCTTGGTTTTGGTTACTTCTTACTTTTATAGAGGTCTCGCAATCTTGGAAGGCATTTCGGATGCAGAAGGCTAGAACTAGCAAGATTTATAAATATGCAGGAACTGTCGTTAAGGGAAAGAGTTTGAAGGATGCTAGGAGAAGTGCTGCTGGTTTGGATGATCAACAAAAGAGAAAACAAAAGGAAACAATGGAGTATGAAAAGGCTAAGAAAGATATGGCTGATGAATGAGGTCCAAGATATTGGAAAGACCAAGAAAGGAGGTAGATGGACTCAGAACTCTTTAATTTTTAACCCCACTCTTTTTCTAATGTTTGTTTCCAAATCAATTCTATCATCTACATAAAGTTTCTTCCTTGCAATATAGACTCATCTTGCAGTACTTTGACCCCGATGACCTGACATCTCGGGTGAGAGAGGATCGACGAAGAAAGAACAGAAAAATTGTTTGCTTTCGAACAACTCACCATGACTTCGAACTCGAGCACAAATCTCCCAGCAGTGGTTTCTCAACTATCAAATACTCTTCAAGAAACCTTCAGATCCAGAGAAAAAGAGAAGTCTCGAGAAGTCAGAGGACAGAAAAAGAGAAAGCTTCCCTTCTCGAATTTGTCTCTCGAAATTTGGCTGATCGCTCTCGAGATCCGGACAGCCCATTTGGTCGACTCGTTTTCACCCGACTAGAGAAGATAGCTTTGACATATTGGATGCTTTGAAGAAGGTAAGATACAAGTCCATGTCTATTGACAAGCCCGATCGAAGGAAACAGCTGATCTTGATTTCTTCAAAACTTTCTCCAGTTCGAGTCATTGTCTGAGGTTTCGGTCTTGATTGAGCCTCAGTCTGAGCAAGTGTTCTTGTTCAAATCGAAAATTGACATCTGAAACGGATTCTGAATCGGAACTGAGTAGTAGAAAGTTCATAGAGTTTAGGAAAGAGTCGAAAGTCGGCACAGTCTGTGTGAGTTGATTCTTTTCGTTATCCTTTGTCAAGTTTCAACTGCTCATGATCTCGATCAAAAAACCTCTCATCTACTTGTCAACAGAGACTCCCACCGAAAAATCTTTGCAGAAAAGTGGAATCTCTCAGCAGCTATTTGCGACAAAACCTCGCAGACTCAAAGAGAATTCAAATTCTTTCGATGCAAAAATCTCCACAAGATCCTTCTACTGAGACGTCTTCATCTATAGGTTCGCTGGTTATCTACTAGGATACCCATAACGTATACGTAATGGAAGATGGAGATGACGAAGAGGTAGATTTTAGAATCGTGGAAGAAGAAGATACTCAAAGTGAGTCGTCTCTTTGCTCCCAGTCAATATATCCATGAGCTTCTTGCTCGGATAGAAACACAATTTTGACTTCAAATTTCATCTTTTTGATCCGAATCTAGACTATCAGAGAGCAAGAGAAGGCGTCTGGGATATGGGTGAAGCTTCGGAGAACAATCTTGCTGGGCAAGACTTGGTGCTTTTTGAGTGCTCTGTGTCTAATGACGATGCGTTTCAGTGAGTTCTAAGCATTGTTTCGAATTTAGTAAGGTTCCTAGAAAGGGAACATTGCTCAAACTGAATCCTACGCGAAGAGTTACGCTTATACCCTACTTCGTTCTCTTCCAAATTTCTATCAGCCACCCTCTACCATCATTCACAGTCCCCCGAGACTGCCTCTCGGCTGAAGAGGTCGATCTTCTGAAAGCAAAGGTACTTTCTGATCTTGCAAGCAGGCGGGAAAATGCTCTCACGATTACTCGAAAATTGGGAGACGAAGAGCTGCAGGCTTGGGTCTTCAGTTTCAGATTCTCTATCCAATTTTCACCTGTCAACCTAGATCGAGTCGCTTTGTGAAGTATATGGATGGTTTTCAATTCGTTCACTTTTGCTCTCACCCGAGGAGATGCTCCATCTTCGCATCTGAAGAAGAGAACTTCGAAACGAGTCGAAGGCGGTTCTACCTTGCATGCAAGGTCGAGACGCAATCCTCCGCTCTATTCTTCGATTCTGTGCACCTGTTGAAGGCTTAGATCTCCAGTCATCGTTTTTCTCTCTGTTTAAGAAGTTAGTTATAGAATTTGTTTGGCTTTCGTTCCTGACACCGTTCATTTGACTCAGAGACAGACTACCTAGGTTGCTTGTCGATCCCACTACCCACCATGCAAGAACACTTGCCCGATTTACGCTCGTTTCATGGAGGTCTTTAGCCATAACAAGAGAGTTCTGAGTAGACGATTGACTTGCAGCGTCGGTCGATTTTTGTCTCAGCAGCGTTCGCCTAGTCTTCAGCGAGAGTAGAGTACTAGACATGCTGTTGTTGATCCCTCATTTCACAACCACTACCCGAGTGTGCAAGGTACAGGAGTTTCCCGATCTCTCCCTGGACAGCTGGGTCTTTTAAACAGAACAAGAGAGCTCTGAATAGACGACTGGATCGTGAGGTCAGTCGAATTAGAGAGAGACATGGATGACCAGAGGTCTCTCACAAGAGGCGAAGGCTCGGTGCACTCTGAGAGTTTTGACACCCGTTTTTACTAAAGTAGACATTTCCAATAATTTTCAGGGAGCAACTTTTCTTCCTGAAAGTACTGGAAGATAGAGCTGAAAGTACAGAACTTGATTTTCGAAACAGAAATGAGTTTCGATCAAGACTGGGCGAGATATCCTTATCTTCGCTCGATTGGGCGATCCGGGAGGAGTGAGCACTTTTTCATCGCGCTCAGAACATCGAAAACTTGGCATCTTGGATACTCTAGCGACCCACGATTGAAGAGAAGTCTAATGTGTGCAAGATAAACTTTTAGAATTCACCAAACGCACTTTCGAAACATGAATAGAGCCAGGATAGAGCGTGCAAGCTGAGCCGAGCCAAAGAAGCAAGTTCAGAACCCTATCACACCTCAAAATCAGAACACTGGTTTACGAAGCGCAAGGGGAGAGAGAATCGCTTCTGAGATGGAAGAAACAGCAATTTCTGAAACCTCTCGAGCAAAGACGAGTCCTCACCGGATAGAGGCCAGGATGGGGGTACTCGGGGACAGGTGTGAAGGTTCCTATGTAGCAAATTACTGAATGCGATAGAAAGAGAGGAGAGACATGAGAGCGAAAAGGCAAGAAAATCCCACCGAAACGAAGTTTGGAGCTGCTCTCGCGCGCAGATAGGGGCTCATGCTAGGGAAGAGCGTGAGGGGGTGCGAGAGCAAGTCGCAGTCGTCGAATCTTCGAAGACCTCTACCTCTCTCTTTCCTCTTCTTCCAACTTGAAATTTGCTACAAAAATCAAACGTAGAAGGACTCCCAAGTAGTGACAGGCGTGGTGACGTTAAGAAAAGGTCCGAACCTCTCTTTTGATTTTTCATTCCACATTTTGCTCCAACTCTGGACACGTCTTGTGCGCCTCCCCCCTTATCGAGGGCGATCCATATGATACTGTTCTTTCTCAACTTCAATGATCTGAATATCGATTATCAAATCTCCGTGAAGTTTCGGCCAAAACTTTTGCATTCGAGTAGCACAGATCGTAAACCTCTTCTCTCAAAAGAAGATACAGCCTATCAAAATAGATGAGTAAAACCTATGTTACATGTCAATAAAAAGAAACAAAACCTTTCAAAAAGTACAAATGTGTATATCACACAACACGAGAGACGTTTCAAGTGTTTATCTGGAGGAATCACCTTCGATTGGAATCCTAACCAAAGTTTCAGGTAGAATCCTTTTCTTCTCATCTTCCTTCTCTCCATTGTTATTGTTTTCGATTGAGTTTGGATCTTGAGATTGATTCAAAAAGGGATGGATCGGCTGCATCGAAAGAGGTATTGTGGGGAAACAAAGTTGAAAGAAAGGATCAGGATCAGGAGCCTGCAAGATACAGAATGGTTTGAGAAGTTCCACCCTCGGGAGTGTGAAGCCCCTTTTTCTTCTTACTCGAATGACAAGAACAAATTGCCATGAGAGGGAGAGAGGAGAGATGAAACTTGGGAACAAGAGAACAACCCAGAGAGAAGGCTTGACTTACCTCTTGCTATCTGAATGGCTCTGAAAACGCCCTGCCAACCCGAGAGAACGTCTGCTACGGCTAAAGAGTCGAAATTGACACGTAAAACCAGACGTGTGGGAAACGAGTATATGGAGAGAAGGGGAGGGGGTGAGTAAAAAGATAAGGATTCAGAATGGCAAGCTCTTATGCTTCTGTCAAGCCAGAGAAGCTCACGTTTGGGATTGTTTCAGTGATGCCAAATAATTCAACTTTGTCATTGATGGAACAATCTCATGAACCAAGAGGTTTAATTGTACTCTACGACGTCATGGGCCAATTCTCCATGCTCTATCTCTATCCTCGTTCGTGTTCAAGTTGACTGCTACTCACAATCGCCCCCCTTTTACGAGTAGATCTACCTGATCAGCCAGTTTTTCAATGTCGTCAGCCATCTTGTTACTGTGCTCCCTTAACAATTTCAAGCCTTGCAATTCCTTTTGCTTGTTTGCCAATCTGGCGGCTGCTCCCGTCAATGGAGGCTGTTGCTGTTGCTGTGATTGTTGATTTCGATTCTGCTGTGAATGATTTGAATCGTATTGTGACTGTTGCTGTTGTTGTGGATAATAAGATTGTCCTCATTGTGAATATTGAATAGTGTTGTAGTGTTGGATGGGAAGCTGCAAGTTGACTTTCCATCTTGATCATCTTGCCAATGGTCAACTATTCAGGCATTCTTGCTTTGCCTTCCATCTTGTTCAAACCTGGCTTGATTCTACCTCATCTGTCAGTAAAAGGTAAGTAAATGGAAAGTGAGCAAGCAGATCGAGTATCATCAAGATTGGATAGAGTAGACGAGATAGAGTGCAGATTTGACATCTTTGACTCTCATCTTTCACTCTGGTTACAGACATTCGTTATCTAGATTGGAAAGCTTTGAAATCAATAGGAATCAACACTGTAGTCTTTGACAAGGGACAATTGCTTGGTCAGTTTCTATCTACAACTTCCACTCGCAAACAACTTCCATCTTGACTTTCTAATCATTCCCCCTCTTCCTCTCTCTTAGACCAAACCTCTCAAGGATGCAATCGTTCCTCAGCTTGAGGTGAGAAATAACATGGACTTTCAGTTCAAGACAAGTCGAGTGGAAGGACTCCAATGCTGATCAATCGTCTTCTTCTCTCTCTAATTTCACTTTTGACTTTTCCAATCCCAGAACTCTCTACTGGATTGCATTCGGACTTTTGGATTCGCAAACGTGGTCATCTTGAGCAATAGCAGTGGTTCAAGTGATGATCCAAATTCAATCGGAGTGAGTCTTGATTTCACTCTAGGCAGATTGATTGATCCCTTCAAGCAGAGAGTTTGCTTGTTATCTTTGTGAAAGAAGGGTTTGAAAACATCTCAGAGAGTTTCTTTCTCTTTCCATGTCAACTTTGGGATGACATAGTCGGCGAGGAGATTCTTAATCTCATCTCTTGCTTCTCATTCTCTCTCGTCTCTCTCTCTGTTTCTCACAGGCTGAATCTCTCTCTAGAAATCTCCTATCAAGTTCAAAGATTTCAAGTCATGTTACACGAGAATATGAAACCTTCAACTCAATGCGCTCAAGAAGTTTTCGATTGGTATTCAGAGAATCAAAAGCGGTCCAATGAGAGTTCTTCATCCCAAGCAGACGAAGGATTGGCTAGAATTCTCTTTGTAGGTGATAGACCCACTACAGATATCATCACAGGACATAGGGATATCTCAAATTTTCAAGAAGAGATCATCAGATGTTTTGAAAAGGAGAGGATTAGGGACTCATCAGGATGCTTGTTTAACAGTTTTAACCACCAATCTTTGGAGAAAGAGAAATTAGGTACTAGGTTTATGAGATCTTTGGAATATAAAATGGTTAGATACTTTGCTCGAAAAGGGCTTGAACCTGGTAAGAGTTGGAAAAAGGAGAAACGAAGAGAAATCGAATTAGATTCAAATGAAATGTCTTTTTCATCTTCTTCGAAAGGATCAAGAGTTGAAAAGGTTGGTTTAGGATTAGTTTCAAATCAGAGGCCTTGGCAATTTTCTGGAATCGTGAAATCTCAACTCTCTAAAGAGAGGACAACATCAAACAATGACGATGTCAGTTCATCAACAGATCTTGCAATCTCGATTCGAGATCATTCACCAGAACCAAAATTCTCAAATCTCATCTCATCAGTTCTAACCCTTTTCACTTCAACCTTTCTTCAAGAATTTCATACGATTCACTTCTATTTGGCCAATTAGACCGATGTTGGATTTGATGAGGGATGGTTGGCATTTGATCTTGAAGGGTTCAAAAATTGGAATTCATTCGGAAGGTTTCTTTAGAGACGTCTCGAAGAGAAAGAGGGAAGAGGATCTCAAAGAGAAGATCGACGAACATGCCCTTTTTTGGGATGGGATTTCGAATCAAAGAACTAGAGGGAGTATAAAGAGAAGAAGAAACAATCAATTGTTTGCTGAGTCTTCTTTCGCTCCTGAGGATGAGTTGATGACAAGATCTCATCAAAAGGAGACGTTTCTCCTCCTCTTCTTCTTCAACATCAATCTATTCAATAAATTCCATCTCCAAATCGAATCTCAAAGGTCTTGATTCAACTTCCCTCTTCAACCTCAAGAAATCATCTTTATCTTCAACAAACCCAAATCGAACTTTTTTCAACTACCAAAGCTCCTCCTCCTCTTCTTCAACTAGCAAATTATCCCCTCCAAATTCGAATCCTTCAAGACTTCCTTCGAAGAATTGGCTGGCGGCCATTGCAGCTCTGTTCTTGATCCCAACTTGTTATCTTTTGGGAGCTAGATTACACGAGTATAGAGAAGAATCTATGGCTTTGAAAGAAGAGGAAAGGATTAGGAAAACAAATCAAGGCTTGAATCAAGGAGAAGTTGTGGAGAAAATGTTGAGAGAAGAGAGAGAGAAAGAAAGTAGGATAAAGAGAGGAGTGGAGAGGGAGAGGGAAGAAAGGATGAGAAGGTGAGTCTTTTGGTTTTTCGTCATTACGGACTCTTGACTTTCCTGCCTCTTAGGAAAACGAAACTGCAAACTAAAATTCACATGATGCGAAAAAGAACACGAGATCTCCGGGTCTGATTCTTTTGCTCATTTCCTTATTCAGTCACTTTGAACTGATCTTCTTCTTCCTTGTCTTTATTCCCTTTTGCTATACGCTTTTCGTCTATTTCTTGCACTCTGAAAGCTTGGAATTGGCTCATTTCCATCTGTCTCACGAGAAAAAGGAGGTGGAGGAGAAACTGGCCAGATTGAGGGAAAGAAGAGTTGAAGAAGAAAGAGAAAGCGATACGCCTCAGACGACGAGATCGTAGAAAAATAGCTTGAAAGATCATGATGTACTCCCATGTAAGGTCCTTCTTCTTTTTTTTTTTTTTTCGCTCATTGTGGAGAGGGAATCTTTCCGTTTCGCAACCATTAGCTGATCTGGAAGGTCACGGAATCTTCTCCAATGCAGGCTTTCGCCCCTCTTTCCGAGATTTGTTGCATCTTGAGTGATCTCCATTTAATGAAGGAAAGTGAAACAGCTGGAAAGCCCTCGACAAAGACGAGACGACACAAGACGTGTGAGAATTGGAGCAAAGCGCGAATTGAAAAATCAAAAAGAAAGATTTCGAGACAGCTTCTTTCTCCTTTGACCATTCTCTCTTCTCTCTGTTCTTCATGCCACTTTGTAAAGCTGGGTCAAGAGGTAAGATCTCGATCAAGCCCAGAGTACCGATACCCTTCTAGCACGCTCAGACTGACAGTTTGACTCATTAGAACTCTTCTTCTCCCATCCATTGCTCCTCTTGCAGAGCTCATCTGGCTCACGCTCTCCTCTACTTCACCCATTGACCCTAAGCGTTTGCTGATCCACGAGTCGCCTCAAGTCGATTCCAACAATCGTAAAGCCTTTTACGGAGAGACGATTTCAGCAGCTAGAGTGCCATTCTCCGAAAACTCTCTTTTGCTCGAAACTTCAGCCAGGCGGTTTCTTCAATCAAGGTGGACCTCAGCTGTATTGGGGCTTTCGCAGCAATCTTTTGCATCGATGATAATGTAGTGGAAGACATGTTTGTCGATTGGGAAAAGCTTGGCTCAGGTATGGGACTTCATCAACACTTTCCCTTCAAAACATTCGATGCGAAGCCTCTACAAATCTTGACGGGTCGGCGTATTCTTCTATCCGATTGCGGGAAACGGTGAAAGAATGAACAGAGTGAGTGAACTTGATATTCGAGCGTGGCCAGTAAATCTGTTCAAAACTTCTCAACCTTTTCTTTCTTCCCCCCCCCCCCTTCTTTCTCTTCTATACATTTCGATCCTTGTGATGCTATCAAAACATCTATCTGAAGCCTCAATTGATATCCATTCTTGAGGATCAAATTGGTAAAGCAAAGCGCTGGTGGCTCTTTTTTGAGGCCAATGGTCGGCAAACCTTATGTGTTCGAACGTACAAAGCATCCTTTCTCTTCTGATAGAGATCACCCGAAACCTAAAGGACCAGACACAACTATTCATTCATCGACATATCGACCAGAGTCTCTCACGAACAGGTTGTCAGTCGATAGAGACCAGAGCTTTCCTTCAAGAGGTTCTTCAGAAAGAAAGGTTTCAAGCAATGGTCCAGAAATTCACATCTCAGGTTATAAACTCAAAGAGGTAGTTCTAGATCTCCGGATCGCGGAATGAGAAAGAGAAGGGAAATCTCGGGAACTTTCAGCTCTTCAAATGATGTAAATGAGAGAGAGTTGGACCACATCGACAAGGGGATACTTGCTCTCGAAAGAGAAGAAGCCGAACTCGAAATGCTGGAAGAAGAGTTAAAAATGAAGGAAAGGAAAGCAGAATTCCTCAAAGAACAAATAAGGAGACTTCAGTTTGAGTAAAGTGAGTACTTTGAAGATCGTCGTTGTAGGATTGATCCTTGATAGCTTCGTTTTCTCCAAGGGCTTCTCTCAATGCCTCGCCCTTTGAATCGGGTCTGCTCAAACTCTGTCTCAAAGGCTAATCTTTTGCTCTCTCCTCACACCTTTTCCTTTTGGCGTAGCAGTTCAGACGTTTTTGAGCTTTGAAGTTGTCTGTATCCTCACGTAGTCTCTGACTCTCGAAAAAGCTACATCAAGCTACGATTCTCTACAAATCTCGATTGGAGAAGTCGTTTCTCATCCGTCTGTCTTCCAGACTTTCTCTCCGTCTAGATTCTGCCCGCTTCAGTTACCTCAGAATGCTTCTATCATGTACTTGTATCTTCCAATGTATTTTACCGACGCAAACTCGAACGTAATCCAATTACTTGACCTCACTCTTCCGCGAAAGAATCAGACAACAGCAGCGATTCAGAAGATGTCTTTTGATTGAATGAACAGATGCGTGTTGGTCACAAAGAGAGAAACATTGGTTGAGCGAAAAGAGAACGAGAAAAAAGTAGCATCTCAAGGTCTTCTAAGCAGCCATTTCATTTCCTTGACGATCTTTTGGTGGTTTAAACGATCAGCCTGAACGGGAAAGCGAAAGAAATACAGGGGAACATTTGATCAGAAATCAATGATCAAGATCTAAAAAGTCATGGGAAAAAGAAAGTAGAACACCGAAACTCACCCATTTTCTACCAATTTCATTCTCATCAAAAGTTTCTTGACGTCTTTGTTTCTCTTTTCACCATTTGTGATTGAACTTCTATACATTTCAATCCTATCATCTTTCTTATTTGAAATAACCATCTTATTAACCAAATCGACTCTTGCATCAACTTGATTTGATTGAATCAATTTGACAACTTCTTGACCTACATGGTTTTCCTCCCAACCAAAAGCTTCTTCCCATTCTAACCGAAAGAGATTCTATCAAAAGGTACCAAGAAGGATGCATTGATCTTCTAGTTAGTTGAGCAGTCAAGGAGGCCAAATGTGGTCGAAGGTGAAGATCTAAAAGATGACGAGTCTGTTTTCGAAAAAGAAAGAGAAGAGGGCGAGGGAAGAGGCCGAGAAAGAACTGAGCTGAGAAAAGACAAATGGTATCAATCAAAGGATCCAAGAATCAGTGACTTACTTTGAACTTCTCCAAAAGATCCATTCCTTTTCTATATCTACATTGCCAAAAGGCATCCATGATGTCTCTTGCATGAGGTTCGTGCTCTCCACAAGTACGATAGACGGCACTTTCCAAGACTTGAGATTTGAGTTCAGGTCTTGATTTTGTAGCCAAAGAGCAAAGGATGGTATAAAGAGCAATATCTCCTGGAGACATGATCTGTGAGAAGAGAGATTGGAAGATTTGACTCGACGTTAGAGAGAAGAAATTCGAGAAGAGCATACTTCGATTCTCTCCTCCTCGACTCTCATCTCAAAATACTCACATGAGAATAAGCTGAGCTGTTAGAAAGGTCACAATTCAAGAATGCATTTGCAGCAGTCGCATATTTCTCTTGACCCAGAGCAGCCAAAGCACCTGCTACTTGTAATCTAGCCTTGATATCTGCCACCTCCTTTTTTCCTCTAGCTTCTGCAGTCTTTGGTACCGATCCACCTGCAGTGACGGTAGGACCAGCTAGGTTCGGAGCGGTACTAGATGAAGATCCACCTGCACGGAAAAGAGCTCCAATGGCATCCGCTCCAGAAGATTTGGATGAAGAAGTTGCATTGTTGGCAGAAGTCGAGGAAGAACTAGCTTTGCCATTCGCTGCTGCTGCTGCTGGATTGTTAGGATTCCAAAACTCCTTCTGCTTTAGAAACGAAAGTCGAAATGGCTCCTACGTTTCCAATCTCCAAGGGAAGCCTAAGGGAGAAGGGTAGGTGAAGAGAGGGAGGAAAGAATCGATCGAGTTTAGAAGAGAAGATCGTGGACGAAGCGAAGATGGGACCTTCGAATCTCTTAACTTGGAAAGATACTCACATCAATGACATTCAGACACATATCCATCACATGTTCTGGAGTGGAACAGTAATCTCTGGTACGAGTATAGCAATTGTGAGCATTGTGAAGTCTCCAGTGCGACGGAAGTGATCTCCAAGATAACGATTGGCCATCTGGAAGAAAGAGTATAGAATGTCAGTGTTTGCGTGCATTATATGAATCATTTCATTGACAAGGACAAGAGTCACTTCGTATCAAGCGTGAGAGAGGAAGGCGAAGCTTTGAGAATCGAAGAGTGTTGCTCTCCAGCCACCCACTCGTTTGAGTGATTCCGCTCCCCCCGCCCTTTCCAATGTGAATTTCTTCTTTATCTAGTTATGTACACGAAGAAGTACTCACTCTAATGCTCTCTTTCATGAGATTGTTTTGATAATTTCTCAATTCCAGATCCAACTTTTCATTCTCTGTAGCATTCTTTTCATTGGTAGAATCGACCCAACTCTGATTCAACTTGTAGCATTCTTCCTGACGGGCAGTTTTGTCTTTGCATCTGGAAGAGTATTTCTGACGTTTACGATGTTGAGATAGGTAGCAGTGTCGTCTGTGGACTCGATGAGAAGATCGAGAGCAGATTGAGAAGCTGCCTTTCGAAGAGAGGCAGATTGAGTATGGTTGGCAATGAAGATTAATCGAGTGATTCTAGTTCTTCCAGTGTAGTTTGAACTGGTGGAATGAGAGAAAGAAGAGTAGAAGATAGAGACAGGATGAGTGGAAGATAAGAATGAGATGATGAGTGGAGCCAATGATGACTCTCCATTTCCCTTCTCTCTGTTTGACGATCTACCTACTGACATGTAACTTTGTAGATCGAATGGTTCTTGTTCTACTCCTCCATCTTGAGCTGCATCTTGTTGAACAGTGGCTGACATGCTTGATGATATTTTCGATTGTGATGGTCGAGAAGTCAGTGGCTTTCTATCTTCGTCTTCAATCCACCACAATGGCCTCTCTTGCTCCTCGTAGATTGGCAAAGGAGCTCAAGGATCTCAATCAAGATGGTCCTCCCAGCTGGCTGTAGATCTTATCGGCAGACAACTTTGAGGAATGGAGGTTCCAATTGAGCGTTCTCGGTAAAAGGTCAGCCAGTTCGCAGATCCTATCAAGATGATGGACTTTGCTTAAATCTCTCCCTCTCTCTCTCTTATCTTCCTTCCCTTGTCAGCTGTTATGAGAATGAAAAGTTCCAGCTCAGGTTCAAGTTCACAAAAGGCTATCCTCTAGAGTCACCAGAAGTCACTTTCGTCGTTGGAGATGGTTGGCAAGCTCCAATGTGAGATGAGATCCAAGAAGCTTCTCTCGAAAGCTATGTTCTTTTCCCATGTCTTTTCTTGGCTACTACTGACATCTTCCAGTTTCTTCCCTTCTCAATTTACCCTTTCCCATTCTTGACAGGCATGGTGAGAAGATAGAATCTATCTTTGAAAAGAGCTATGCTGCGCAAGACTTTTCTCACCAACTTTTCTTTCGATTCTTCAAATCTCAGGTCATTGTTATTCTAACGGACACATCTGTGCATCTATTGTCAGTACCGAATGTCAAGGTAATGGGGAATGATTGAGCCCGGGAAGAGCAAATACGTTGACTGACTCTCTTGGTCCTTCTGTCTTCGAATCTTCCCTAATCGTCACTGCAGCTCGGCAACGAATGGTCTCCAGTTCTGACTGTGTTTTCAGTCTTGATTTCTCTTCAGAGCATGCTTGCAAGTAGTCCCGTGAGTAAGGATTTGAGAGCCCAACTCTTTCGACAGACCAGCTTTGATTTACCTCTCACCTCGACCTTACGTTACTTTTCTGTCCCTTTTCAGAAAAGAGAAAGGCCTCCCGATAACGAACAATACGTCAAACGCGCACCTGCTTCTCCCAAAGACGCTGTGAGTTTTACTGCTAGACTATAAGACTCGAGCTTTCGAATGTTGGGAACTGAACCATCTCCATCTCTGCTTCACTTCCTTCTTCTTTCTCTCTTCCCCCTCTTGACTTCGACAGAGATTTGTGTATCATGACGATAAAGTCTGAAGGATGCTTCATCGAATCTTTACCTAGACTCTTTACCTGTATAAATGTGACCCCTTTCCCGTCAAATAGCTCCTGACCCCTTCATTTCGTATGTTCTCTTGGCAAGTCCAATTTTGGCCTTCTTTTCCAAATTGTAAATCCATTTTGAGTAGCGTTCACCAAATAACGAACGTTGCAGCGACTCTTCTCTGTCAGTTTTTCACTGGTTGATCTCCTTTCTCCTTGACTCGCACAGATTGAGCTTTGCTTTCTCTTCTTCACCTTCTTCTTCAGTCTCGAACCTTGAATTTCCTTCCAATTTTCAATCTCCAATTTCATCTTCAAGCGCTCTTTGATCAAACTCGACAAGCTTCAAGAGGATCCAATATCAAAAAAGGAGGCCTTCTCCTATCCCGAGAACAGTCATCTTCTTTCTTTCCATCCATCCATCAACACACTCCTCCAGCGCAAGCAATCAAGTTAGAGATCTGAGCTAGAATGGGTAATCTATGCTCTTGTTGTCAGTATCGATAGAGAGAGAAAGATGGATTGGATCATCGAGTACCAGTCCTTGATCGAGTTGTAGACTATCGTTCAATTCAGACTGACACCCATTGCCTTCTCCCTCTATTCTTCACTACTCTTTGTCTCTAACATTCCACTCACTCTCTCCTGATTGATTGACAATCTTTGGCTGGTGCAGGTGGAAGATCACGCACCGCTGCCTACGAACCTTTGCTGTTGGACAATGAACGTGATGCTGTAGCTGATCTATTGCAATACTTGGAGAGTGAGTACATACTCACCACTCTTCTGAACGATTCTGTTTGTGAAAATGGCCTATCTCGACGATCTAGACTCGAGGCGATCACTCAAAGTGCCAGACTCCCATGTCCCAAGTCGATTTAGGATGTGGATCTCTTAAGGGGCAGCAAGTTTATCAATCCTCCTCTGTCACTCATCAATCTCAACTTGATTCTATCAGGTTCCAATTAGATTTCGTTTCTCAACTCACAAATCCATTCCTTCTCTCCTGCGCTCTCTTTCAGATCGCTCCGAAACCAACTTTTTCACTGGAGACCCCTTAAGAGCTCTCTCCACTCTTTCCTTCTCTGACAATGTCGATCTTCAAAGATCTGCTGCCCTGGCATTCGCTGAAATCACTGAAAAGGAAGTCAGAGAGGTTGGAAGGGACACTTTGGAACCAATCATGTTCTTGCTTCAAAGTCACGATGTAGAGGTTCAGAGAGCTGCAAGCGCTGCTCTAGGTAACTTGGCTGTCAATTGTGAGTAAAGCTCGAGGAGGGTTTTCGGAAGAAGAATCAATGAATCGGTTCAATCTGCGATCATCATTACAAGGGGAAGGAAACACGGGGGAGATACCAGCCAGATGGCGGAGAAGAGGAAAGGGAGGAGCTCTTAGCTGGATAACTAGACATTCACCTTGAAGCTGCAAAGATCCACAGTAATCTTGTAAGGATAACTGATATCTATCACCACATTCTCTCATGTTTCGATTCTCTCAGCCGAAAACAAGCTGCTCATCGTCAAGCTCGGAGGTCTCGAACCTTTGATTCGCCAAATGCTAAGTCCAAACGTCGAAGTCCAATGCAACGCTGTTGGATGTATCACTAATCTTGCTACTCATGGTGAGTTATCGACTCCAGAATCTCTATCTTGTCAAGCTCTCGTTGAAGAGTGAAAAGACTGATCTCGATTCCTCGTCTTCTCTCTTCTCTTTCCTTCCCTTCTTTGCAGACGACAACAAGACGAAGATTGCCAAGTCAGGTGCCTTGGTTCCTCTCACTCGTCTTGCTCGTTCGAAAGACATGCGTGTCCAACGTAACGCAACCGGAGCTCTTCTCAACATGACTCACAGTGACGAGAATAGGCAACAGCTAGTAAATGCTGGAGCCATTCCAGTTTTGGTTGGTCTTTTGGGTAGTTCCGACACTGATGTTCAATATTACTGTACTACAGCACTATCAAACATTGCAGTAGATAGTTCGAACAGGAAGAAATTGGCTCAAACCGAACCACGTCTAGTTCAAAACCTAATCGGATTAATGGAAAGTTCAAGTTTGAAAGTTCAATGTCAATCTGCTCTAGCTCTTCGTAATTTGGCAAGTGATGAAAAGTATCAAATTGAAATTGTTCGTTCAAATGGTTTACCACCTTTGTTGAGGTTATTACGTTCAAGTTTCTTACCTTTGATTTTATCCGCTGCTGCATGTGTTAGAAACGTTTCGATCCATCCATTAAACGAATCTCCAATCATCGATGCTGGTTTCCTACATCCTCTCATCAATCTATTAAGTCACGAAGATAACGAGGAAATCCAATGTCATGCCATTTCAACTTTGAGAAATCTAGCTGCTTCAAGTGAAAGGAATAAGACAGCAATCGTTGAAGCTGGTGCAGTTGAAAGGATTAAGGAATTGGTCTTATCGGTTCCATTATCGGTTCAATCTGAAATGACTGCTTGTGCAGCAGTCTTGGCCTTATCTGAAGATTTGAAACCTCAATTGTTGGAAATGGGAATTTGTGAAGTTTTGATTCCTTTGACAGCTTCACCTTCAGTCGAAGTCCAAGGAAACTCAGCAGCTGCTCTAGGAAACCTTTCTTCGAAATCAGACGATTACGCTCCATTTAATGCAGTTTGGAATCAACCAGATGGTGGTTTACATGGTTATTTGGCTAGGTTTTTGGATTCTCAAGATTCTACTTTCCAACATATTGCCGTTTGGACCATTGTTCAATTGTTGGAATCCGGTGATGCTCAGTTGGAAGAAAATGTTAGGAGCTCGAATCAATTGTTACCTTTGATTAAGAATTTATCTACTTCTCCAAATGCTTCAGAGAGAGGTAGTCCAAGAGATAACGGTGAGGGTTCGGATGATGGTCAGAGTGCTGAAGGTGAAATTTCAAGTCTTGCTAGGAAGATTCAGGAAATGTTGTTCGAAGGTACGGATGAGGGAACTACTTCTGCTGCTGAAAGGTGATTTACTTCAATGAAGATTTAAGGACTTCAAGAAATGCTAATCTTCAATGCCAAGTGTAAACAAAAAGAAGCAAGCAAGATCTTCTCTCTCACCTATGCCTCGACTAATTACGAAACCGCTCGATTTAATGAACTTCAATCACGCTACTACTTTTTCCCTCAAACCCAAATTCAACTCTTTTTCTCGAATACCAAAATCTTCGTCGAACTATCCTCATCGATTCGTAACAATTTGTATCGTTCGACTCCTCTACTTCCTATCTTTCCCCCGCCTTCACACTTCTCTCTCTTGTTTGAATCTCGTTTTCAAGGTTCAAAGAAGTCCCTTTTCCTTTTTTACTCTTGTCTCGCATGTTTCTTTAAGCTTTTGTCGGTTTTGATTTGCTTCTCAAATTCTTTCTTCTCTTGATCTTGAACTGTAAACACTCCTCTCTCCTTCTCTCTTTCCTCGATAATCTTTTGTTGGTCTTTTTTCTCTGTTGTGTTTACTCTTTCTCCTTTTCACAAATTGAAATACAATATGGCATACGAAATGAGTGAACGAGGATCGAACTTTCAGAGGCAGAGAGGTCTGACCGTAATTTGATAGAGATGAGTTTGAAAACATTCAGGGCTTCTCCTTTCTTCTGCGAGAATTAAGTCTTGTAATAATTCATGCAAACGAGGTTGGACTTGAAAAAGGATCTGGAAGACCAAGAGGCAAGAGATCCTGATTTCTCTCTCTTCCCTCTTTTCCTTCACCCCAAACTGACTTTGCATCTTCTGCCCACTTGAACTCCAACCACATCTCTTTCTTTAACAGTTTGCCATCTCACACACTTTCAAACATGTCCAATCATCAATTCCATCCCTATCATGACTCGATCTTCTCTCCTTCTCAACAGCAACGTCAAAATCAACCTCAACCTCAATCTCAACAAAATCCCCATTTGTCTTCCTTATCTTCTCTCGGACATCTGAATTTCCCAAATCCAGGCTCAAATTATGACCTCTATGAATCTAGAGACAGACAACGTCCCTTCTCTGATCCTGTTTCTTATCACTCTAGTCATCGTCAAGACCTCGATGAAGACGAGATGAGAGAGGATGGAGAGGAAGAAGAGTTGGTGAACAACCTCAAGATGAGATTCAGCTCACCTGTTTTCAATCAAGAGTACGATCCGTACAGAATACAATCTAGGAACGATTTTTAAGGTGCAGAAGGATTAGTGGATTTGGATCTAGATATGAACCTCGGTGGAAAAGGATCAGAGTTTTTACCAGCAAGTCAACTAAGCAATCAATCTCCAGAATCTATAGAACTGGAAACAGCCGATCGCTGGAAAGGAACAAGAGGAAAGGAAAAAGAGGGAAATTGGAGTGGGAGTAATATTGAAGAATCGGATCCACTCAGACTTCTCACAAGTGGTTTCAGTCATGAAGCTCTTCCATCTTCTCAAGGTTCAAGACAAGGATGTGCTACAATAATGGTAAATAAAAGGACTTCTTCTGAAAGTGAAGCTCCTTCCCAATCTTCTTCAGGTGGAACCTCTCAATTAAATCAGGCTTTCACTTTTCAGAAGCCTCTTCCACTTCCCGAAAGTAGCAGCATCGAGGCTCTTGAGAAAGGCAAAGGAAAGGAGAGAAACCAATCAAGTCCTTTTAAAGTAGTGCTTAGAAGAAAGAGAAAGCTAGAGATCGAAACCGAACCAAAGAGATTTGCCACCGTCAACACTGCTGTCGTCGACGAGGCGTCGAACGTGCTGCTTCCTCTATCTACCAAGGACTCAACCTCTTCCAAGGCTAGCAAAGACCTCAAAGGGCTAGAAGTTCTCAGAGAGAAGGAAGTAAAGAAGGTCAAACCAAACGAAAAGTCTCCCACCAGTACTTCTCCTCCTAGCAATGCCTCGAGGCCCTCGACTTCCATTCCGATTCCAACGAAGGATATCTCTTCACTAGCGGTCCTTTCTCCCGATCCTCCGAAGACAAATCAAGGTTTAAATCCGTCATCATCAAGTCCAACGACAAAGAGAGCTACGGCTAAAGGAAAGGGAAAGAAAGCTGGAGTAGTGAGAGAGCAAACTGATGAATAGTGGGAGAGAGGCGTAAAAGAAGCTATGGAAAGAGGCAAGGCTATAGAGAGTCTTATGGAACAGGCAATCTTTGGTGGAGAGAAAGAGAAGAAGCAAATCATCAAAGATAATGAGAAAGTTCAAGTCCGTCCAAACGTCAAGAGATTGAAAGCTTCGATTAACGGTCATCATCCTCTATGTGGATGTGAGGTTTGCCTTGCTGGTAATGATTCGAAATGAAGAATTGAAATGTATAAAAAGAGAAATCATGAGGAAAGAGTGGAATGTGGAGGAAGTTGGAAAAAGAAGAGACGAGTCGAAGTTTCCTTTTCGTTTGTGGTGTTTTCCGTCGTTGTCATTCCCGCTGTACCTTATACTCTTTCTACCTTAGTCCTCGACGATTTTCAACATAGTGTTTTTGGGTGAGAGAAAAGGTGAAGAGCGACGAGAAGCTCAAAGAGAAGACGAACGCTTCGATTCCGAAAAGATCGTCAGATTTTCTTCTTCTCTTCGTAACACTCTCACCGAGTCATCTACATCCAAACTCAAAAGTCATCCTCAACAAATCAAGATGACCGAAGAGGTTAAAAGAAGACTCAATCTGGATACGTGTCCTTTTGGAGTCGCATGTTCCATCGTGGCAGGCTTGCAAGATTTGGAAGTCCCAGAAGGGTGACTATCGATGACTGGACGCTGATCTCTCTCTTTCTGTCTACATCTCTGGATCTCCTTGCTGACCTTTTCATCTGCTTCCTGTTTCTTGCCTCTCCACTCCGACCACTCTCTATCCGCTTCAACTTGCTCTGCGATCCTGTCGTAACCTCTCGAACGCAAGGATTGAGCAAGAACCCAATGCAGGCAAATGGAAAACCTTCACAGTCCGTTCGTTAGCTCTTTTATCGAAGAGTTCAAATGCAATCTGGACTCCATTTCTGTGGAAAGATGTCCTACTAGAATCAAAGAACCTGCATTGCTTCTTTGAAGCTCTCAAACGCATCCCAGAGGTTGGGAATTTTGTTCGTAAGATTCGCTTCCTGACCTTTTACGAAGGTCGTCCATCGGTTGAGTACCTTCCAGATGGATCTATGGATACGAAGAAAATGCTATCAGAGTGGGCAGACCAGGTCATCACCGAAGGATCTATAGCGTTGGAGCCTTTCGACGATTTACTTTTCCCAAACCTTCAATTTTTGAATCTCTCAATTCCAACCATTCATCGTCATAGAGCGAGGTGCTCTACGGCTCGTGCCAGAATTCTAGACATCCTTCCCAATCTCGAAAGTTTGGATTTCGGTGAGGACGTGATGTTCCCATTCATTTGCAGATTGGGTCAGGATGTTAGGCCTTTGGATGGACTCACTTCAAATCTCAAACAACTCAGAATCAACTTCACCAAGCACGCAGATACTCATTTAGTCACTTCGATCAATGCTATGTGGCTTCTTTGCCTACCGAAGTTGAAAGTGGCAGATCTTTATCTTTTCGTCAAGAAGTCAGAGGTCAAATTCTTCGAATTGCATCAAACCGCCTTCGTCAAGGGAAAGACAAACGTCACAAATTTGAGTTTACGTTTGGATGCGGGACCTTTTGTAGAACGAGAAGAATTGGAGATGATTCTCAGATGTTTCATGAAGACGACCAACAAGCTTCTTTACTGTTTGATTAATCTAGAGGGGAACGCTTTTATAGAACCGCAGATTCTGCACAACTCTATCGCAACTCTAGAATCGTTGAAACTAAAAGGAGGCGGAAGTCTACTTAATTTCAACACCTCTGCTCTTACTATGTTTCCAAACGTCAAAGTGCTTTCAATCGATAAGAAATTCCTCACCCTCTTGTTAAGCGCTCTCAAGCGCTCTTTCAAGACCTCAACCAAACCCGAAGTAATGCCTCCATCACTGAGGAGGCTCAATTTAACCACCAACTGTTTTGCTTCTGGAGCAGAATGGAAGAGATGGTCCAGAGCGGCTGGAGAAGAACATCAACCGAAGAAAGTCTTCCCAGAATTCCAGTTGGGATCAATCCTTCTTTGGGTCTCTCTTCCAATCTCGTTGAAAGAAGTCAGTTCTTATCGCCGATACAACCATTATAGAGATCCTAAATCCCTTTCCGATTCCGAGAAGAAAGCTTTTGAGCTGGCTAGAGAACAATTGAGAACAGTTTGTTGCGAGAAAAAGGTTCGGTTCATCTTGCTAGATGACTTACTAGTTGACGACGCTCATTGAGAACTGAGAAGGTGAGTGTCGGAACTTGTTCTTGGACTTGATTCGCGGATGACTGATATCGATCTCGCTCATATTTTCTATCCGAAACAGACCTCGTCGATGATTTTGAGATTCCAAGTGAGCTCATTTGTCTATTCTTGTTGGAAGAATGAATGTGAGTTCTGATTCTCGAATCTTCTTCGCCCTCCCGTGGCTCTCCCAGCCTTTGTCTTTTGCTGACTTCTTCCTTTTTATCCTTTCTTCCGAAAACAACTCTATCTCTTTTTTAGAAACAGAATCTCAACGACGTTCCGATCACAAGGCCCAGATCTCAACCTCATCCGCACTTCACAAGAGACCGATCAGCTTCAAGTAGGGGCGGTCAAGACCAAGATAGAAAAGATCATGATGTAAATCGTTCTTCAAATGTTCCTTCGAATGTACTCTGCAACACAAACAGAGAGAAAAGGAGAGGCTTTGTTCTTCACTTGATATTGTGCGAGCAGCCTCACTTGCTGGAGACGATAAGATCCGATGTGCACCACTTCTCGAGGGCGAGAACGACCTGAAACGACGTCTCAAGCTGAGGAGAAATTGAGAATTGAGACAGAGAAAGATGAAATCACCAAGTTGGCAGAAGAGCGAGCGAACGTGCTTCCAAGAATTAGGGGGCTCGTGAATTTTCTGTTTTTCACACTAGAAGTTTTTCATCTTCTCGAACTTTCGTTCTGTTCTTTCCCACCCACCACCACCTTGTTTTCTCCTAGACAAATCGTTCATTCCTTTTGTCTTTTAAACAAGTTTACTCCATCTTACACTCGTCACTTTGCCTCGAAACCAACTTTTATCGACATGGCGTGAGTATCCTCTCTTCTTTGCCTCTTTCTCTTCTTTCTTCTCTTGCTCTCCTCCTCGTTCGCACACGACAGCTCATCTCTCTCTTTCCATCATCTCATTCTCATCTCATTCTTCTTCCTCTTCACCTCACCATGTCCTCGCTCTCAGTCAATCCGCTGTCCTAGGTTACCCTCGTATTGGTCCTCAAAGAGAGGTCAAGAAGGCTCTCGAAGCCTACTGGGGAGGAAAGATCTCTCAGGAGGAACTTCTCAAGGTCTCCAAGGAACAAAGACTTGCCACTTATGAGACGATCAAGTCTCAAGGTGTTGACGTCGTCCCAACGTGAGTATCTCGGAGTGAGCAAGCGAGCGAAGGAAGGAATCGGAGTGACGACTTGGATGGGAAGAAAGTTTTCAAACTTTGGAAGAAATGCACTCAGATCTCTAGCAGATCCAATAGACTGCCTTCCGTTGCATTCATTGTGAATAATTTCATCTGTCAATCTATCAACACCCATCATCAGCATATGAGAGAGCATTGACGCTGACTCGAACGATTTCTTCTCCATTCGGGATATCTTCTTTCTTCCTCCTTCCTCGCTTCCCTCCCTCTGCCTCTTCTCAGTGGTACCTTCTCCCTCTACGACCACGTTCTAGACACTTCCAACACTTTCAACATCATCCCATCTGCCTACGCCAAGTCTGGTCTCGACCCACTCGACACCTTCTTCGCCATGGCTCGTGGTCACCAAAAGAACAACGTCGATCTCCCAGCCACTGAGATGAAGAAATGGTTCGACTCCAACTACCATTACCTCGTCCCAGAATTCTCTGAAAAGACCGAGTTCAAGCTCAACAACCTCAAGCCAGTCGAGGACTTCACTGAAGCCAAGGAAGCCGGTTTCAACGCTCGTCCAGTCATCCTAGGTCCTCTCACTCTTCTCTGGTTAGGAAAGGTCGCCAAGGATGCTGCCGATCCAAAGTTCGACCAAATCTCTTTGGTCAACAAGCTCGTCCCAGTCTACACTGAGCTTCTCGTCAAGCTCGCCAACGCTGGAGCCGAATGGGTTCAAATCGATGAACCAGTCCTCATGCTAGACGCTGCTTCCGACTATGCTACCCACTTCAAGGCTGCCTACGAAGCCTTCGCAAAGGGAGCTCCTCAAGTCAAGATCATGCTCACCACCTACTTCGGACGTTTGGAATCCAACTTGGACTTCGTCAAGGATCTTCCAATCGCTGGTCTCCACATCGATCTCGATCGTGCCCCAGAGCAATTGGACCCAGTTCTTTCAGCCTTCGCTGACAAGAAGACTGTCATCTCTCTAGGTCTCGTCTCTGGTCGTAACATCTGGAAGACTGACCTCTCTGCTGCCCTCAAGGTCGCTCAAAAGGCAGTCGAGAAGTTGGGAGACGCTTCTCGTGTCGTTGTAGCTACCTCATCTTCTCTTCAACACACTCCAATCACCATCAAGAACGAGAACAAGCTCAAGGCCGACGTTTTGGACTGGTTCTCTTTCGCTACCGAGAAGTGTGGAGAAGTCGCAACTCTAGCTGCCGCTCTACGTGACCCAAAGAGTGCTGCTGATCGTCTAGAAGTCAACGAACGTTCCATCAAGGCTCGTCGTGACTTTGAAAAGAACTCAGACTCTGCAGTCCGTGACCGTGTTGCTGCCATCAAGCCAGAAGACCTCAAGCGTAACTCTCCATTCCCAGTTCGTCGTGAAGCTCAACGTAAGCACCTCAACCTTCCAGCTTTCCCAACCACTACCATTGGATCTTTCCCTCAAACCAAGGAGATTCGTACCTACAGATCTCGTTTCAACAAGGGAGAGATCACTCAAGCCGAATACGAAAAGTTCTTGGAAGATGAAATCAAGATGGTCGTCGAGAAGCAAGAAGCTCTAGGAATTGACGTCTTGGTCCACGGAGAACCAGAGAGAAACGATATGGTTCAATACTTTGGAGAATTGTTGGACGGATTCGTCTTCACTCAAAACGCTTGGGTTCAATCCTTCGGATCTCGTTACGTTCGTCCACCCATCATTGTCTCTGACGTTTCAAGACCTCAACCAATGACTGTCAGATGGTCTGCTTTCGCTCAATCCTTGACCAAGAAGGCAATGAAGGGAATGTTGACTGGTCCAGTCACTATTCTTAACTGGTCTTTCCCTCGTGTCGATGTCACTCGTGAGGTTCAATCCAAGCAAATCGCTTTGGCTCTACGTGACGAAGTCAACGACTTGGAGAAGGCTGGTATCCGTGCAGTTCAAGTAGACGAACCAGCTATTCGTGAAGGTCTACCATTGAGAAAGAAGGAATGGGACGGTTACCTCAGATGGGCCGTCGACCTCTTTCAGACTTTCTACCTCTGGTATCTCTGACAACATGAACACTGCTTCTCACTTCTGTTACTCGTGAGTATTGCGATCGGGGATGGGAAGGATTGTTTCATCGATCATGTGAAGCTTCACGCTGACGTCTCTGCTCGTCTCACTCCCATTCACCTCTTTCTCCTTTCCAGTGACTTCAACGATATCTTCCAATCTCTTGTTGAGCTCGATGCTGACATGATCTCTGTCGAGAACTCCAAGTCTGATGGTGAGTCTTCGATGACATGTCTCTCTTTTTGCCGTTTCCGCTATTCTCTCGCGCATACATCGACTAACCTCTCGTCTTCACTCCTCTTTTCCCTCTTCACAGCCAAGCTCCTCCGTATCTTCCAAACCAACAAGTATCCTAACGAGATCGGACCTGGTATCTTCGACATCCACTCTCCTCGTGTTCCAAACACTGCCGAGATGGTGCAACGTATCAAGGAAATGTCAGCTCACTTGGATCCTCAACTCATCTGGGTCAACCCAGACTGTGGATTGAAGACCAGAACTTGGCCAGAAACCGAGGCTCAATTGAAGAACATGGTTGAAGCTGCTCAACAAGCTCGTGAGCAATTCAAGTAAACTTTTACTTACCATCAAGTTTCTTCTATAGAGTCTTCTTTCTCTTAGGTTTTCGATTTTTCTCTCTTTCTCTAAATAGTTTCGTAATTAAGTCTCTTAGTTGTCTTTACCCCATCTTGTATTCTCAAAACGCACACCAAAAGCATTAGAGCTTCAACGGCTCTTACAAAAAGCGCTCTCAACGAGCGTTCTTCTCTTCTTTTTTCTCTTAACATCATAACGTCGTCACGAATCAGATTCAACCCAGCATTTACAAACATCATCATATATTCTCAATCTTTACATTCTTATCATTTCATTGTACTTCATCAGTATACTCAGAATCCAAAAGTTAATTTGCTTACCTTCCATCGCGTTCTGATATTTGAGAGGCTGTCTTTCCTTTGATTAATTACAGGGGTATGATCGTGATAACAGAAGGTATAAGAAAGGGGGGATGGGGAGGTCCAAATTTCCAACGATCGAGGAAGATCTAAAGATTTTCATTTGCTCCTTGTCCTTGTCCTCCTTGCCCTCACGACACTACTCCTTTTCAGAGAGCTGTGATGAAAGATGTCGGATCCAAAAGATTCCCAATCAAGTAACAATAACGATAATCCAATGCAGCATCCAATTCCAATTCCAAATACCAATCCAAATCGAGAGCAAGATCAAGAGCAAGAAGTCAACCCTTCAATGACGTCCCTCTCCTCTTTTCCACCCAAAGAAGGAGATGAAGATTCAGCAGATTCATCTCCATCTTCACCTTCAGAAGATGACAATCTATCCTCAAACGCATCAACCCCAATCATAGAAAAGTTACCCCTTCCTCCAAACAAGAACTCCACTTCCATCTCTCCATCTTTCAACAAGGACCTTCTCTCCACTTCTCCTTCAAGACCAAGATATATCAGAGGCGCAGATACTTCTCCTGCTGCTTCCTTTGCTAGAATCCCAGGGACTCATCCATCAGATCCTCCCGCTCCAATGTCTCTTTGGAATCATCCATCTGGTTCTGGTAGATCAAAGAGGGCTCCCACTTTCTTCATTGGGGCAGACATAGAAAGATGGCAAAACCACGATAGAGATAATATGGGGTTGAGTAACAAATTGGCTTGGAACAAAGGAACAAGTTCAGCTGTTTATCCAATGGTGAGGTCAGAGGGAGATTTATACCATTGGGAATACGATAGTGGAAGTGCAAGTGGGAGTGGTAGCGATAGTGCTGAAGAGATTAGTGATGAAGAATTCGATGATAATGATCAAGCTATAGACAGTGATGATGCTTCAGAAGATGAGTCTCCAATGAGACGGTTCAAATCTGCAAGCACCACCTCCTCGAAAGAACTCTTTGGTTCCATTGGAGACAAAGAAAAGGCTAGAGATAGACTTCCCTCCTTAGGTTTATCTGATTTGGAAGTCACTGATTCTCCTCCAAGTACCACAAGTAACTCAAAGAACACTTCCAGAAGGAGCTCGAAAGGCGCTCATCATCATGATCATCATCACCATCATCGTCAAGGCTCGAACAGATCCAGAAGACAATCTCACGCCTCAAACACTTCAAAAGGGAGCTCGAGAAGAGAAAGAAGATTCTCAACAAATGGTCCAGAAGCTGCTGTTCATAGACATGAGACTGTCATTGGACTTCATACTCCAAGAAGAGACTCGACTTCAAGCGCTGGATCTGGTAGAATCGCCCCTCTCAGTGGAATGGGAATCACTCCTTTAAGTCAAATCCCACCTTTCAAATCTCCCAGTAAACTTTCTTCTCAACCTCCATCGGGAAACGCAAGTACGGTTGCCGTTCCATCTCAGCAGACGGAGGTCGCCACTGCTTCTCCTTCGAAATTCATTCAAGAGACCAATCAAGATCAAGCAGTTGAGATAGACTTCGAAGACGAAGATGGAGAAGAACCTGGAAGGGTTATCAGAAGTCAGAAGAGCTCGAAGGAAAAGTCTCTAGAGGCAAGCTCGGGAAAAGTAAGATCTGGAAAGAACATTCTTCAACAACAACCGGTCTCCTCTTCCAAGAGTTCTCGCTCTTCCTCGCCTGGATCTTCATCGTCTTCTCATCGACGTACTGGAAGGAAGAGAAGCTCAATCGTTCTAGCAGAAGCAGCAGCGGCTGCTGCCAAAGCTGCAGCTGCTGGAGAGACTCCAGTTCAAGCTTCTCCTCAAGACAAAGCGTCGATCGGAGTCGATCCTAACGGAGACGCTTTGAGCAAAGCTATCGATCAGGGCAATCTCACTTCGATCAAGAACGCAGCTTCTTCTGCTGGTCTCAAGAGATCAGCTTCTCCGAGTGCCATCACCTCCTCTGGTACAAGGATCGAGACTCCAGCTCTGAAATTGGCCAGGAGAAGGAAACCAATCAAAGTGGAAGGAACTCTCTATGATAGATCTGGTCCTTTCAAAGAAGGTGCAGTTACTGATGGATTAAGTGTTAGACTTTTCAGTACCCAAGTCGCACCGAACGGATCAAGCTCGAAGAATGGAACTTTAACTCAATCTAGAAGACCTCACCAACCAGAGTCCAGTTCGAATCAACCTACCACTTATCTGATCACGACACCCGACAATCGTGTTGCATCTGCTGCCAAATTGAGAAGATGGGCGATGGATTCATCAGGCAAGTTCTATGCAGCAATGGAGATCAAGAGTATCGAAGCTAAGCTGAAGAATGCAGATCCAAATGTAGCTCTAGGAGCCAATTTGCCGGGTGGAGCTAAAGAGTTGATGAAGGAGTTGAAATCTACTTATTTAGAGGATATCTTGGACGAAGTTCAAAAGGCTGAAACTTTGAATCCAAGTAGAAAGGGAACTGTAGCTCATGTTCTGAAAACCGAAGATGGAAAGTTCATTAGATTGGAAGAAGATTATCCTGAAGAAGCTTTCTTCGTTGTCGCAGGTTGTGAAGAAGAAGAATTAGCTCCAGTAGTCAAACTCATCTTCACGATGGCCATTAGAGCTCTTCATAAGTTTCATAGATCTAATTGGTGTCACGGTGATATCAAATTGGAGAATTTGATGTTTGATCAATTTGGTGAATTGGTGGTTATCGATTATGAGAATGCAAATCCATTTTGCAATCCTAATAATCATCGAAATGGAGCTGCTGGTTCGAATAACTATCAAGATTCTCAAACACTTTCAGAACCAAATCAAGATCCAGATGGCTACGTTCAGTTGGTTTCTTATGATTGGACTCCACCAGAAGCTGCAATTGGACCATTTGGTAGACGAATGGGACCATCAGGTGAGTATTGAAAGAAAGAAGAGGTTGAGTCTCATTCGCGCTAATCAAATCGCTGACTAGCAAGCGTCTACGATTCTTCGACTTTTTCCTGCACAGGCGATCTTTTCGCTCTAGGCTGCAATTTGGTCAGGGCTTTCGCTCTGAGAGACGGAATTGAAGATACGATGATCAGAGAAAGTCTATTAGGTAGTGGTCAAGAAGCTTTCTTTGCTTTCAGAGATAGTCTAATCAAAACTCCCAGAAGTGGATTCCCGAAAGCTGAAGACGTCGACCTGAAATTGATCCTTGGTCTGGAAGAACATCAGCAGAATGGAAACGGACACTTATCAGATTTCAGAAAAGCTGCAGAAGAAAATGGGAATATGATTGGATTGAGTGGAAATGGTTTCTCCAATGGTCATCATCAAGACAATACTCCTACTGAAGATTATTTCAAGACTCTAGATTCAACGGATTCCAAAACTCCTTCAGCTTCAACTCTTTCGAATTCTTTCAGTTCTCAATATACTCCTCCTTCTTCTTCAAGTGTTAGTTCTTCATCTTCAAATCCAGGTTTACCAAGTCCTTCTAGAATTCTTCAAAGATTCGCCACTCAAGCTCCCAGATTACTTCAATATGTCCTTGCTAGATGTATTACTCAAAGAGTCGTAGAGAGATCTTTGAGCTCCGGCGCTGAATTGGAAGGATTGAAATTGGCTGATCAGATGGAAACCGATGAAAGGAAAGAATTAGAAATCGGTAGATTGGCAGTGGAGAAAGCTATCGATCTTAGTGGTAGTAGTTGGGTCAGACCTAAATTGAACGAGGCTAGAGCTTCTCTTGGTTTGGAATGAAGTATTCTATCCTGAGAACGTGAGTTTGATGAGGATGTATGTGGTTCTAGTGGAACGATCGTTGATCGTCTTTCAACTCGAGTCGTTGAGCTGATTCTCGTTCGTGCTTTCGAATTCTCCTCCTTCAAGCAGCCGTCTCGAAACGTACGACTCCTTCAACTTTCAACCAATATTTCCGGGTCTATTGTTCATCTCGATATCTGTGGTCAATCATATCCGTGGTCTCAGATACCTTATAGTCAGCAGGTTCGCGTTTTCCCTCCGACTCCTCTCTCCTTGTCTTTACTTCTTTTACACTATCCTATTCTTTTGTTTTGTTTCCGTCCTTTGTTTTCTTTCCGTTCTAAGATCCCGCCCATGTTTATATCAAAAATCCATTTCGCAAACCTCATACTCGAACCTTTTCTTTTCTCATTTACGATCTCAGCAAGTCGCTCGTCTGAGATCTCACGCACAAGGCCAACAGTTCAATGATGATTTTCGATCAACGTGAGCTCTTACTTTCAAACTTTGACCTATACAATTCGAGTTCCAACGTCGTTTCTTGTTCGAAATCTTCAACCTCGAACGAATCGAGACTAGAGTTCATAGCGATGCAACCTGATTCTCCGACTACGAATTCAAACAAAGAGCATTGATGATAGAGATTGAGAAATGATGCAAAAGTCAGCAAGAGAACAAGAAGAAAAATCACAAGTCGAAACAAAATGCAAAGCCATCATCAGCGACGACCGGACGAAGAAAACTCATCGTTTTCACGAGGACTCACCTTCGTATCGACCCTATGATCGAAAATGAGAAGAATATTGTTCTGGGAACAAGCAACCTCTAGCTCTTTTTTAGAAAGCTCCAAGATTCCCTTCTCCCAGGCTGAGGCCGAATCCTGTTCCCCTGGTGGATCGACGTACAATTCGAAGTAACCTTTTTGAGAGTACTTGGAATAAGAACTTGAGAAATGATGGAGGCTAACAATGAATCTGGAAGCATCTTTTGGGGATCATTTTCACGCATCATCATCTTAACCTCTTCATCGCTCTGCCAAAAGTTGCTCTTCAATCTCAAAGTCTCCAAGACAGGTGGAAATACTTGAGGCTTGCTTGACAATTCACCAGCTAGACCAACAACCCTCTCCAGTCCTCTGATGAAGTCTAAGTTCAACAAAATGGTCTTGACATTCGAGTATACCGAGAGGCAGTCCAACGGAAAAGGTTTTCGAAGACTGCCTTCCAGCGTCAACTCCACTAAAGAATTGGTAGAACGTCCCAATCCTTGAAGTGCCAAATGTCCACACTCGTTTGTATTCATCGATAAGGTTTTGAGAGCTTGAGGTATGCTGATGATAGCTTTGAAGATATCTTCCACTGCATCAGGGTTGACATTCTCCTCCATTCCAACTAATTCCAGAAAGAGGATGGCGATTTGAGATTTCCTTTTACTGAAGGCACTTGCATGACCCTGTATTAGTTTGACGTCTGAATGCTGGATGACGAAACAGAATTGTGCCGACAATAACTTTGGAAGACAGATCAACCATGCCGCGTTAGCAGCGTTGAAAACATGATCTTGGCCTACTTTCCTGTCGATGGTGAGGAGTTTGAGACTAGAGCATAAACCTATCAGAGTCGAAAAGTTTTGACCGATACGTGAACAGAAAGGGAAAGCCACATCTCCGGTAGAAAAGAAGGTTTGAAGATTAAGAAGAGAATTTATGATTACTCCACGAGCAACAGAGCATCTTTCTTTATGAAGTTGAAGGTTGAATTTTGGACGTTTCCGAAAAGTTGAAGTCGAAGTAGGTTTGGCGTGTCCAAAGATAGCCTGATCAAATTCCTCCAAGTTTCGAGATCCTTGAATAGTGTCTGCCTCGAGTATCGCTTTGGACATCGCACTCGGATCTAGACTTCCATCTGGAAGCGACTGGACCGTCACTGTCCTAGAACCCTTGAATTGGGAAAAGTTGAGGAACCGAAGATGACGAACGAATTTCCCACAGTCCGGTACCCTCTTCTGTAAATTGAAGAAGCAATGAAGATCTTCAGTTCTCAGTATGAGATCTGACCATAGGTGAGGAAGATAGAGCTCGTTGCTCTTCTTTGATAAGAGCGAAAGAGTGCGAAGCGCAAAATGCTTTTCTCTCACGCTGCTGAGTGGAGGCCTAGGGAGAGGAGAGCAAAGATAGAAACGTAAATGAGATCAAAAAAGTTGAGAACATCGAAGGCCAAGGCTAGAATCAAGATGGATTGGATCTTCACTCACTTTTCTGCCGAGTTCTTTCGTGATAGAGGCGCATCCCAAGATTCGTCCATAACTTCTGCGATTGCGTCTGCGATCTCGATTGGAAGAGCATCTAGATTGATTGTGCTTTTTACTGTTTGACTCATTTCAGATGCAAGGTAGATGATGAAATGATGGTGATGGTTGTTGGAGAAGAAGAAAAGAAGCTTCGCTTTTCTTCATCCTGACACGCTTACACCGCTTTTTGAACAGGCTCGTCCTCCGAGTCTCTTCGGCGCCTGCTCTCTACCTTCTAAAGGATGTGAGACTATTCGCTTAAGAAAGATGGGCTTGAAGTGTCTGAATTCAAAACGATCGCAGTCAAGACAAATCTTTGTCTTTCGACAAGTGGTAGATCGACTCAATGTCTCTTCTGTCGTCTCCTCCAATCCTCTACTCCATCCTTCAATCCCGATTCACAGATATAATCTCCCTTCAATTGATTTCCCAAAGTGATCCAACCTTTCCTCGTGTTAGTTTTCCTACCGAACAATTCCACCTTCCTACCACCAGGACAAAGTCGCTCTATCAACTTATAGATCTCATCTGGCTTCCTCGAGGTATCTCTAACTTCTGAAACTATGACATCGGAAGAGAGTCCAACGTTTGACCAAAAAGGTAAGATCTTGGAGGATGGAATTCCAGATGGTAACGAAGATTGATAAGGTGAAGATAGAGATGGGATCTTCGAAGTCGATGGAAACGAAGTTGATGTTAAGGCCTGTGAAGAGGTTTTGGCTCCTATTAGACAGTGTTCCTGGAAAAAATGGGAAAGATAAGAGACAATGTTTCATGTTCAGAGCTCATCTTTCTTCGTCCAAGGTTGCTTGCTTTTTTTTCCAATCTGTAGTCGTCTTGAAAAAGTAAATTTTGGAAGACTCTTCTAACCTTTACTGACCTTTGTATGATTCAACCAATGTCCAGTTCTACCAGTTCGGATCAATCTTTGAGTCTGTCCGACCTTCACCCAAATCAATTCGTCCACTCTCGTGTATCTAAGCGATGAGGAACGGGAAGAAGAAGAAGAGGAAGCATGAAGGATGAGCTCGGCTGTGGATTTACATGTTTGTTATCTCGCTCTAAAGGTTGAAGATCACTCTTTAAAGAAGCTCTCCAGTATTGTAAACTCACCCCCAAAGGCCTAAAAGTTCTCTTCCCAATTCCAGAGCTCTTCCGGTGACCCACAAGAAGATGAAGCCTTCATCTTGCAGTTGATTGACTGGCATCGATCTCATGTCATTATCGGTCATGGTTTCGTACGGCAGTCTTTAGAAGAAGAAATAATCAAATCGAAGAAAGGAAAGTGAGATGTGTTAGAAAAGCTCAACTTGTCGACTTTGTGTCTCTATGAGACCTATCTTTGCTAAAAGCGTGTCAAGAGTGACAAGTGAGAAGATCAGAAACTTACGACATATGAATGTCCCATCTAGGTTCAAGAAAGGCAGCGAAAGCGATCGAAGAAGAAAACCAAGATTCGGAGAAGAACAAAATGTTGGAAGTAAGAGACATCGCTGTTTCGTCACCTGCTGCAAACATTCTCAACGGGAGCCTTTCGGAAAGATATGATATACTCATGTATCTGTTCAAAAAGAGTCTTCAAAATGGCAGAATTGTCGAGAAACTCACGGAGGATCAGCCATTATCACGTCGAATTTCCCAAGGATCGAATAATCGAAGTTCTTCAAATCACAGTTCAACCATTGAGCTGGTGGGACCAGATCCTAAGTAAAATGAAAAGATCAATGGAGAACGTTCAGTGAATGTTCAGTTGAGAGGTCGTGCTCAGAACCAGATTTTTCCAATCGGTGTCTTCGACGAGAACAAGACCAAATCGCTCACCTCTTCATCGTCCTTCTCTTGATCCAGATTCGGCTCTTCTGCCTCTCCACTGGTGAAAGCCTCCTTAGAATCAAATTCCTGATAATCTCTGACCCAATTGTCCAATCCCAATTCTTTCAGGATCTTCACTGGATGTTTGCTCGACTTGATATCCGAATCCGTCTCGAGCTTTGATTTGGATCCTTCCGGAGAACTGGAATTGGGGTCTTGACTGAATTGTTCGTCTGAGGTAGAAGTGTTGGGGAATGAGAAGTTCGGAGCGTTTGGAGCTGGGATCGGCTTGAAATGAAGATACTGTGTGTTTTCGGATTGGGGAAGAAGAGAAAAGATAAAGACAAGAGAAACTTTAGAGAGTCTGTCTTCCAGCACTATCTACAGACATCTAGTTACGAATTTGTTAATTTTCTTGATGTCAAGAGGAACGAAATGGAGGAAGTGAGACAAGAAAGAGAGAGTATCTCTTTGAAAGAAGAAGCTGAATCGAAGAAGACTCACTCTACAGCTGTGCATCTTATGGCATGTATTCAGGTAACTGATCATAAATTGAAAAAAGGTAAGAGATAGACGATTGCGAGAATTAGTGAAGAGAAAGTGAGAGGACACAGCTCGAAACCAAAGTCTCTCGGAAGTCAAATCACTGACTCACCTACAATGACCTAGAGAGAAATCCGTCTGAGGTAGCACGATCAGTTCGAAATGGACCTGTTTTCAAGAGAACAGGGAGAAAGGAACCAAGAAGTTCGGTTTCTAATCAGAATCAACAGCTTGAAGAAATGAGTGTCGAACGACATTTCGAAAAAGGTCTCTACAAAAGTCCGCTCCTCCGATTGACTGTGATCTTCATGACCGGAAATTCAGTGGCTTCCATCAGAAAATGGAGATATTTACTTGATCGCAAGCCCCATCCTGACAGATGACTTTGTTCGACGAAGAAGCCTTCGTGGAAGTCGAAGGTTGATGAGCTGCCTCTGTTTCAGCCTTTGCACAATTCTGTCTTGTGAGATGCTGACATATCGGTTGATAAGTAGATCCCTTTTCTGATAGCTAGAAGAATGAGGAAATTAGAGGCGGAAGCAGAGATCTGGCGATGAGAAAATGACGAATAAGAACGAGATGAGAGCCAGATGACTTACGGCTGAGGCCAATATCCTAGTCTTTGCAGTTGGTCTGTCTAGATATAGACTTGCGATTGCAGCTGAAGGATCTTGATTTGGCGAAAGAGAAGGTAGAGTGAACGTCATGGATAGATTGTAGTGTTTTTGGGAAGAGAAGCATTTCGAAATTTGGATCTTGCCATCTTGGTCTCGCACTCTCTTTCGCAACTCTCTATCCTCTTCTCTTTTTCCTGCGATTGTTCTTGGATTTTGCATCAGGTACGTTAGACTTCGTAGCTGCATTCAGTTTCCCATCTCACGATCTCACACTGATCCAGACGCTCTCTCTTCTCTCCACTTGTCTGCAAACATTTTTCATCAAACCTTCTCTCCACACCTCCAGCATGGCTTCGAAGGATAGCACTCCAACAAGCCTGGAGAACATTTCAGAGAACCTTGACGTCGCTTCAGCCATTGCGGCGTGGATTCAAAGTTGGAGCCAGAGTGCAGGATTTCAGGATGAACGAAACAGAGGCAGAATGTGGGTAATGGTATCCAACTCTTCACTGTCTTCGTATAGGAATCTCACTGACTCTTATTTCTCTTTGTTTCTTCACAATACCAGCCTTAGAGACTCTACTTTGAGGGCCATCTCTCTTTCAAACAAGAAGATGCGGGAAAATTGGCATCCTTTTCTCCTTCAGCAAGTGACGATCACGACTCCTACTCTAGTCTCTTTCTATCGTCTTTTAGAAAGAAACCCAAAATCTGGAGAACTAGTAAGGTCGCTCCACTTCTCTGATCAAGTTAGCAACTTGAGCGAACAGACGATGAGAAAATGTACAATGGAAATTATTCCTTTTGCGAAGAAGGAACTTCGACGTCGACCAAAAACCCAGGAGGTGATGGAAGACGCTGTCCATAACATTATGAATACGTGAGTCTTCATATTATATCCTCTGCAGTATCATCCTAGAATCTTTGCTTGTCAATCGACTGACATCTTTGATGAGAAACGGCTTCTTCTCTCTTCCTTCTAATTCCTTGCTCACCTTCTCATTTGCAAATCAGGATTTTTTCTCGAGTACCCAATCTTCAAAATCTGCTAGTAGAAGATCCTTCTGGGCTCATGTTTGACTTTCAGAAAGGAAGCATGCCACTCCCATTCTTGATGAATCTCAAATCCATCAACGTACCTTTGCCAGGTCGCGCCTCCTCTCATTGTGCTTTCTCAGCAAGGAACGGAATCTGGATCTTATCTTTCTGGTAAGTGCAATCATTCCACCAGAAATAGAACATGCGATGCACTTGCATTCTGACGCATCTCTCTTCCAATCGTCTCCCAGTCCCAATCTTCGCAAGGCTGCTCTTGGAATCACAGTCAGATGGGATCTAGACTATCCATACATGGAGGAATTCAGTGAAGCTTACGATGGATTATCCAAGGTGGAAGATCTTTTTATCCGTTTTTCGTTCATTCAAGACGAAAAGATTCGCAGAAGTCTTTGGCATAAAGGAGAAAAGCCTGAAGATTGGAAAGGATTTCTAGGTGGAAGCAGAAAAATCAAAGCCATAGGTTTGTTCTTGAAAGTGACAAACCAATTAAACACCCTCGAGTTCTACGCTGGTGAAAAGCTCTCAGCCATGACTCAATCGCTCACCAGCCTCACAAGATCCTTCAATTCGCTCAAGCATCTCCGTCTCCTGGGACCTGGCGTTGTCACAAACACACCTTACCCAATCGATTTAGCTTTCTTCAAGAATTTGAGGATCTTTTCTTTAGACTTGGGAATCCTACATGTTTCGAAAAGGGATCTAAACTCTCCCTTCCAGATAGTTTGGAGACCTTATATCTGGTTTATTATGGGTTAGATAACAATTATAAGATCGATGGATGTGCTCTTGGAGAAGAAACGATTCTTTTGAAACTAATCAAATCCAGAAACTTCCCCAACCTGAAGGAAGTTGCCGTTCCTCAGGCAGCAGTGGGTGAACTCAACAATCCTCCAAGGGATCATTCAGATAAAAAGGCTTGGAATGACAGGAGAAAGAAATTGGAAACGGATGAAATCTTCAAGAGGGGGAATCTCAGGTTGAAAAAATTGAAGGATGGTGATGTAGGTGAGTCTTGCGAGAGAAAGTGGAGAGAGAGAGAGAGAGAAGGAAAGCAAAGAGAAGGCGTTGAACGCTGACTTCCTCGAAACCATTCAACCCTATCTATCTTTATTCCCTTTTTTTTAAAGTCGGTGATCCTTCAAAAGGAGAGGTTTGTTTCTCTTGTGTGTTGTGGTTGAATCCATAGGCAGAAAGAAGCTCTTTTTGTCTCCCAGTCGCTCTATTTAAAACATGTCATGTCTTCTGATCTATTTATATTTGTCTTACTTGCACTATCAGTTCAATACATCCTCAATCAGTAAACATGAAAGATAAAAGTATAGGAATTGGGATAGACTTGTCACTTTCGAGTCAACCTGCTGTACTGTACAATCAAGAAATCGAAGCTGACAGGGTACCGAATTGGAACCATTACTACAGATTCAGACCAAAAGACTTGTGCTCTTGGTGATCACTGTTTGACTTTCTGCTATGAGGTAAAACAGTGAACGAGAGTGGGGAAGCGAGCATCAGAAAATGGGCCTCTGACTTGTAGAGACGGAGAGCAACTTACTCTCTAGTTCCACAAGATATCCGTTATGACTAATTGGCCCTTTTGATCGATGTAGCAGTCTTGGATCGAATGCCACATGTTATAGCCATGATCTAGAGGGAAAAGAGAAGGAATGAGATATCAGACAGCTTCAACGTCACAGTCAGTCATCAGTCGGTTCTTCTTATGGTACATAGTACTTTCTGACTGCTCAATTTCCACTTACACTCCGGATGACGATTAAGAACCTTGATGACTGCCCTCACAATATCTTCAACAGTCACCGCTCCTCCTAAACCAGTCCCATTCATTTCCAATTCTTTACTTTTTGGCCACCCCCTTTTTGGATCTGGGAAGCCCGTATACTTGTAATGATCATCATAAAAAGCTTCTGTGTCCAAAATCATTTTTTTCGAAAGAAGCTTGGAAGCTGCAGGCCGAGTAGCGTTTTCTTTGAAGACGGAAAGATCTTGAAGAAATGGCTCTGTCTTTTGATAATAAGCATTTTTCTTCCTGGAGCCGAAAAATCCCCGCTTAATCCAAACTCTGACTTTTGAAATTGAATCTCCCATAGTGTATCGAATCACTTCGCGATTCAAGATTGGATGTTGCTCAACTTTGATTCCATCGTATCGTGACTCTTCAGTTGCAAGGGAATAGGTTGAGTGAAAGACTTTGTGAGGGTTGTTCATTCTGCTATCACTATCAATATCTGCATATGGAACGAACTGGAGAAGAGTTTCGAGTTTTGTTGAACTGAAGGGAGAAAGAAAGAGAGAATCCGGATTCGAGTAGGAAGCTTCATTGGCTAGCTTCGAAACTCTTTGAAGAGCTTTCAAAGCTTTGTATGACAGGAGAGGAAGAATGTTGTTGATCCAGATTGACAATGGGAATGGTCCCAATTTCAGGTAAGAGTAGAAAGAAGAAGTAGAAGACTGAAGATGCTTGCTGACTAGTTTCAACTTGTTGATCTCTTTGAGGGGAAAGAGCTGGAAGATTGCAAAGAGCAGCTCTTGCACTGAAATCACTTTGAGAGAAGGATTTCCTCTGCTTCTCGCTTTGGCATTCATTCTCTCTTCAGTTCTTGTGTTGACCATAATGGCAAGAATAGTGAAGATGGTAGAAGGAGAAGATTTGGAAAAGTCGATCGATGCACTATCTTTGGCCTGCGCAAATTCGCGTTTTTCTGAGTGGGTTCCGTTTCCTTCGATCTCTGCACTCAATCTCATCTTTCTATGATCTTTCCCTCATCCTCTTCTTTCTCAATCTGATTCAACAGAGTCACATTAAAAACTTTAGAAAATCGTTGAATTGACAACGTCAGAGAATCTCAAAGACGCTCTGTTATTCACTTCTCCTTCAATCTGCACCGCTCTCCTGATCATCTCGTTTCTTTACTCATGCCTTCACTACAAAGTCGTTCTTGCGACGTAGGTGAGCAGCCAATTCTGTTCAACTCAGTAATTCATCGATAGATCTCGGTCTCTCTTGGGCATTTGTTCTGATTCTAAACCTGTCCTTGACTTCAACCAATCGATTCAAACCTCCAACACTGAACACCCTCGGACAGATCTTTTGAAACTCAAGCTCTTCTACTACTCTCCAAGCGATCCCAAAGGAACTGGAGTGAGAGAACCCAATCCTATCCATGTGAAAAATTCGAATCTGATCGAACCCGAAGTGATCACTTCAGCCAGAAGATCGCATTCCGGATCCACCACTGCTGCTGGGCTCAGATTGTTCTTTGGTCGTTTTTTCGATCGTCAACCCAATTACTGGGCACTTTCTGCGATATTCTCTGTTAACAATGAGGTAGTAGAAGATAGATTCATCAAATGGGAACAAGATTTCAAACCTTTCATTCATAACGAGTATCATTTGGAGAGAGCTGCGCTTGAATTCAAGTTCGAGGAGAGAAGTCAGCCTGGAGACACGCTGTCTGTGGCTGTCTTTGTCTACTCTAAAGACTACCAAGGACGCCAGAGAATGGTAGTGAGTTCGGATTCGCTCCAGCTTGATTGCGCTCATAGTTTCTGCTGAAGAATTGAAATCTGAAAGATTTGCTCGTGTCACTCACATCTTTCCCTTGATTTCCTCCCACATGGTCTTTTGACATTTGACTCTCGAATTTGGAAACTACGTCTTTCCAGTCACGTCTGTTCACTGTGATGTCTATCAGGATGCTAGCTGAGAGGGGTATAGGACCTTTTATGGAACGACTCGAGAAGGATCCAAAATTCCTCAGAGAAAGACTTCATCCTTTCCTTCCGGGAAATAACAGCTTTCCTCAGCCTCGCAATCCTCTCATACCTTCTTCAGGCTCTGAAGACACTCACTACAAAGAGGTTCCAGATGAGTTGGCTGCATATGAAGCCTCGAATCGTCTTGGTGACGATGAAGATTTGCTTCAACTCCCGTCAAGACTTTCACTGATACACAGGATTGGAGCTGATCCACGTAGTCTCAATGCTCCGCATATCTCAAGCTCTAGAAACATTCGGTTGGATCTGCAAAGGGAAGAGAGGGAAGTAGAATCTCTGCGTCTTCAAGTCGAGGAGAAGCGCGAGAGAATCGAAAGGTTGAAAGAACGCTTCGAAAGGAATGAAAATTTAGTGAGTACTCTGGCTCACAAGAGATGTTTCCCCTAAAAATCGGAACTCTTGAGGTACCTGAGACAAGAATGTAAGATTACCTCAGACTGATCCGCCTTAATTTTTGCTTCTCCTTGATCTTCATCAGGACCTCGACTCAAGATCCTCAACTGCATCTCAACCTCACTCTCGATTCTCAAGAGCAACAGAAAAACGAGAGCTTTTCTCCAACTCAAGATCAATCGGATCCTACTTCTTACGAAAGAGAGTTTCTAGGGCCTAGTTCAATTTTGGAAGAAAAGAGAGAGTCGAACTTGAGTATCGACTCTCTTAGCCAGAATCGCATTGAACGGTTCAAGTCGAATTCTCCAGCTCCTCTCGTGGAACCACTACAAGCGAACGGAACCGTTTTAGCTTTCGTAGATCAGCTAGTTGGGGAAGAAAGGGCGGCTACAGGTGCAATCGAAAGTGAAAATGAAGACGATTATGATAGTGACAGTGACAGATCTTTGGCTTAGATAGAACAGACTTCCTCAATTACTGATTGTATTTACGGGCATTGCCCTTGAGATGATCATCATACGAAATCAGGTAGGGGCCTTCTCTCTGACTTTGGAGAGACAGAATGCGAGCCATACTTTGCGAGAGTGAGATGTTGAGAGACTTGAGAAGAGATTGAACGAAACACTCTGATCGCCTTTTGATTTCTTCTAGTGAAGCTCTTTATGCTCTCTCCTTACAGTTTCAAAGTCTTTTTCATCCTCTGAACTACAGAGAAGAAGGCGAGGTTGAGATTCACGAGACCTCCTACTCGCCACCGCCTGCATTTGGGACTCCTCGTGGTCGTTCTCTGATCAGCTCAGGTCCATCTCTCAAGACACTGCTTTTGTTAAGCCTTATCTACATTTTGAAGGAAAGTGGAAGAAGTGAGGATGCGAGGTTTCAATGAAGAGTCAGGCCGGTCCTCCAGTCGAGTGCGAATGACGAGCACAGTTTACGCCCTCCCTCAGTCGACTAAAGGCTGAATCTGCGTTGAAACCCCCTCATCCTTAATTCCTCCTGTTTTTACATAAGTCTTCCAACTCTTCTTCTTCTCTTCTCCTCACATCATCATCATCAAATCTACCACTTCTATAGCTGCTTTGGTTCAGCTCCCCTTTTCTCCCACTCTTTTTTCTTTTCGTTTCAACTTGCGCTGGTCGCTCTTTCTACTTTCACTCAACACTTTAGATTAAACACGAAAACCTCAAAAAAAGATGACCTCAATCGAAATGAAACCGACTAGTCTTAGTCGTAGTGCTGGGAGGTTTACCTGGTCCTTCGGCAACTCTCATAGAGCTCCAGCTAGAACACCAAAGAACAAACAACGTTTCGGTGAAATTTTACCCCCAGTACCATCGACTCCATCTATTTTTCAAAACTCAGATATGGACGTTCCAATGAATTCAGAACAGTTGGTTCAACATATCAAGACGGTTTCGTCTGAAATGAAGAATTCTACCAAGCAAATGGGAAGAGTTCTCAAGGATAAGGTCAATGAAATCAGTGAAGACTTTGGGTCGAACTCTATGGAAAGACCAATCCGTCTGAATACCTCAATGATCAAACCAAGAGGGGGAGCTGATAGAAGAATGTTAAGACTCAGCTTCATGTACAAGAACGAAAGTGGTGTCAACTCTTGGTTGAATGATGAAGATTTGAGTGAGGAATTGAAGAAGGATGGTGGGCCTAGAACCTTGACAGAACTGAACAAGTTGAAGGGTGAGTAAGCTGTAATAGCGGTTCAGGAGAATCTGAAGTCTTCATCGTTTTGACGGTTGACCGTTGTAATCGACGGTGCAGTTGCTCACCGCCTCTCTCTTCTCTCGCCTCCACCAGCTTGCGTCAACAATTTGGCAATCGAATATAACTCTTTCTTACCATCTACTCACAAGGATCATCAATACGGAGCTAATCCATTCCCAAGAGGAGTCAAGAGAAAGCCAGTCCCTTCATCTGCCATTTTCGAAGGCAACAGAATCTCCATCTCTGATCTCAATCGTGAAGAGCTTTCAATCGATCAACCATCTACGGACTCTTCGCCATTCGGATCGGCACTCATGAGACAGCTGTCCGTCGCTATTCATTCTGACATGGACGGTATAGATGAAGGATCAAAGAGTTACGATTCAGGTTTGGATCTGGCAGCTTTGGCAGCAAGTGACATTTCTTCTCACAAGAACAAGTCTAGGCGTCTATCATTGTCTAGAAAGTCTAGTGTCTCCTCTGTCTCTTCTAACTATCAAAAGTTCAGCTTGGGAGATTTACCACCAACTCCAACCATTCCAAAGGTTTACTCTAGTCAACAGAAACTGGCAGGTTCCGATTCTTCTACTCCTTCTGACAGTCCAAATGCAAGCAAATCTTCTTTGGTTTCATCTTCTGAATATGAAATCAGTGTAGCTGGAAAGAATAACTTCCTAGAAGTAGAAAAGGTCAAGAAGATCACCCGTCCAATCCGTTCAGTCTCAAGCTCCGAAGCTTCAAGTGTCGACGATTCAGAAGATGAAGGTGAACAAAATCGTCAAGAGACCACCTCGAAGCTTTTGAATCGTCGTCAATTGAGTCCAGACGCTAATCGTAACACCAACATCTTGGCTCTCTCTTCAACTCCAAGTAGACCTTCTCGTAGAACTAGAAGACCAGTCAGTTTGGCAGTGGTCGGATCGAACGATTCGACTAGTGTCGGTAGTGGTGCTAGACCTTTAGGATTGGATTCAAAGAACTTGGAAACCTTGAATGAACTCTTGACCCCTCTCAAGTCTGGAAAGGGATTCGGCGGTCCAACTCCTAGAGCTGAAGTTTTGGAATGGACCGAGAGTCAAATTTGGAAATCTGAGGTGAGTTTGAGAAATACGATGCCTGTTGCATACTTTTTCGATAGTCGGTTCTAGTTTGAGGTTTGTAAAGGATCGTCAAAGCGTAAAGCATCAATACTGACGACATCTTCATCCGTTCATCCACCTTCGCCACCTTATTCACTTCAGTCGAGTCAAGTCCATCTCTCTCCAACCACTCCAAGAGCAATCCCAGTACCAACCAGAATTCAATCTTCATCCGTTCAAGTCGACTCCCATCCACTCTCTTCAACCGAAGAAGATTCATCTTCAGTAGATGGTGATAGTGAATCTGTCAATTCTTTCTCTCCTTCGTCGGTCTTTTCTTCTGCCAACAATTCTTCTTCTAACTTGAGCTCTGATCTATCTTCCAACAACTTTATTGAAGAAGCCGAATCACGTCGTTCCGGTTACTGGGGAATCAAGAAGCCTTCAAATGAAAAGAACAAGAGAAGTTCTATTGGAAGCAACTCTTCTTTCCTTGATCATCCTGCTTTTAGCGATGAGGAATTGTCTTTGTAGATGACAGCTGTTGAAGTTTAGGTAGTTGAAGGAGAGGAAAGGTTGATGCTTGGATATGAGAGTACTGAGGCCGACGAAAATCGTTGGGTAGAAGCTGGTCTTCGACGAAAATGTTGGGAAGAAGCTGGCCTTCGAAATACAGAAAACGATGAAATGTAAACCGATCTTTTAGGTCTACATCTATGTCAGCTCGATGAAAATAATCTACTCCC
>JASXTE010000466.1:0-43964 GCA_030280995.1 Hemileia vastatrix | reverse complement strand
ACACAGACCTAAGGGAATTCCACGTTTAAATTGGAAAAAGAATGCCTTAGTCTGTATGTTAAGTTACCTTTGTGTTAGGTGTAAATGACATAATGTATTCTATTCAATTTATGCACCAACCGGGCTCTAAAACTGGAAGATATACAATTTTAACCGAGTTTTATGATCGACATGAAGTGGTACACAGCGTACCAAAAACGTAAAGGAGCCCGTAAATGATGATGTTGAAGTGATATATATGTAAACAACTTGCTTCCATTTTCTTATTTTTTATGCCCCCACTTCCATTCTTCTCTATAACAAATACGAAATGCGCTCTTTCAACTTTGCGTTCCTATTTGCTTTTCTGGCTTTACTCTTTTTGACAATAAAGTCATCTCCTCTGCAATCAAAATGTACGGCAAAAGAACGATTAAGTGCAGCAGAAGCAATTCCACACGCTTATAATTTACATGAATTAGGTGAATCTAGTGCCGCATTTGATCAAATTCCATTTGCTGAAAATTGTTTAACGACGATGTGAGTTATTTGATGATGATGATATATATATATATATATATTCTTTCACTATACTTACCCCAGTTTTCACTCAAACTATCAGTGCTGCTGATGGACTTCCTCCAATTCCAGTCGCTATTAATGCGTTTACCACTCGTACATTTGCAAAACTCACTCGTCAAGTTTTCTCGCGTGTGACTGGAGTGTATCAAGATTTTCCTTCCAACAGTACTAGTGTGATTCTTACCAATGTGGTATGTTATGCTATAAAGACTTTCAAAATATAGAGACTATATTGTTTAACCCTCTCCTCTCTCTCCCTCTCTTTTCAGACTTTAGGCGTTCGTGATATCATTCCAATTCCCGTCACTTTTAGTGCACACGTTTATTTAGATTTCGATCAAGAATGCGAAATTGAAAAAGTAAGAGCATTTGCACAAATTCCATCAGAAGTTGCAGGTATCGTTTTAAGCGAAATTCGTGTACATGAAGTACAGATTTAAATTATATATGTAGAGAACATTTAAAAGAATTCAATCATATCGTTAAATCCGATGTGCAAGACGCGTGTTCAGTTTGACTTCCCCGCACTTTTTTTTAGAGAAAAGGGTCGGAGTTAGACATAGGCCGGAGTTAGAAAATACGAGTATGATTGTCGAACGACACCCTCTCCACTTCTTGAAGATTGTCTACCAACATCATCATAAATATCAAAGATGACAACTTCATACATCAACTTAAAGCTTAGAGAGAATAAAGAAGAACAAAAAGATGACAATGCAAAAGCATCATTGCAAAAATTAAGATCAAGACTTGGTCAATTAGCTGAAAGAGAGCTTACAACACCTTTATGCGAAACATGTTCAACTCAAACTTCTTTCAAAGGAGAAGGATTAAGTTTGGACACTGTAGATTCGGATTATAAATGTAAGATTTGTTTGGATCCAAGACAGTATATCGGACCGACAGGACAAAGATGGACAACACTTGAACGACTTATTAATAATCCTGATAAACAATTAAGAAATGATTTCAGTGAAGTGATTCCCGATCAACTTTGGACATTTAAGACTAGGCCGTCATTTGGAATCGGACAAAGAGCATTCTTAATGCAAGATGATGAATCAGAAGGTCTGATAATGTGGGATTGTGTTGCATATATTGATGATGAAACGATTTCAAACATAAACAGATTATCAAAAGGAAAGGGTATTTCACATATGATAATCAGTCATCCACATTATTATTCTACAACTGCAACATGGACAAGAGCATTTCCAAAAATGAAAATTTGGCTTTCAAAAGTTGATTTTGATGAATGGTATCAAAGAGATGATAATCAAGATATTCTTGATAGAATTGAATTTATACAACAAGAACAAACAGTGATAGGTAAAGGTAAACAAACAAAAGCTTTAATGTTAGGTGGTCATTTTCCTGGAAGTTTAGTTCTTTTATTCAAAGATAATTTACTCATTGCAGATACCATTCAAGTTGTTCCAAGTGGTTTATATAAATCTAACGAAAAACAAAGGCAAAACGTAACTTCAGTAACATTTTTATGGAGTTATCCAAATCAAATTCCATTAAATGGAGCAGAAATAAAAAGGGTTTGTAAACCTTTAGAAAACATTCATTTCACAAAAGCTTTTGGTGCTTTCGAAAATTTTGATATTTGGAATTTTGCAAAAGATAAAATTTTACAAAGTCGTGATATCATTTGTGAACGTTTGGAGGTGCAGTAAAACAAAAAACAATATATTCAGTCTTATTTTTTGGTATGTTTTAATTTTTCTCCTGACGCACAGCTCAGCGCCTGCGCACAGCCCCTGTAAATCTTATTCGCGTTTATAAAATTTATATTTCTATCATAACGTCTTCCATCATCAGCACAATATGAATAAAGATCAATCAACAGAACAATCTACAACAAAAGGTTTCGGACTTGCCAATCCTGCTAGCGTTCATTGTCAAAAATTAGGAGGTAAAATAGTTATACAAAATACTCAAACTGGTCAAATTGGCTTTTGTCATTTACCTGACGGACGCATTATAGAAGAATGGCAACTATTTCGTGAATCTATGTTGAATGATGAAATGTCGAAAGGTGATAAAAATCAACAGACCATAGAAAAGCGTTGAAATAAGATACCTTTTATTTCCCTTCACATTGACAACTAGCTTTTCCTTGTGAATTTACCTTTTGACCTAATCTTTGATCCAAATTTCAAGAATAAAAAAGGTGCAGGAGCAAATAATAAAGCAATACCGGCGCAAATTGCAGGACCTACATGAATCCCACAAGTTGAAACAGGACAATTGCCGTTATTTCCACCAGGCGAATACATAAATCTTGTTATTAAAGGAAATATTGCACCAATTAATGATCGTGTAAAAACGACGGCAGCTAAAGCAGAAGCAGCATAATTGCTTCCATACGTATCAACGATGTATGTTTGCGTAGATAAGAATAATAAAACAACAGCAAACCCAAACGGACATGCAAATATAACACTTGCTATCCAAGGCATAGAAGGAGAATCTAGAGCAGCAAAGCAAGCTAAAGATATTGGCAAGATTGGAGCTGCTAAACAAGCAGAAGGTAATCTATGTTCAGGTTGAGGTCCATCTTTGCTTGATTGAATAGATTTTTGATAACGTTTATTATCGTATAAGATAACATATACTAATGAAAGTAACGTTCCTATCAAAAGTGATAAGAATGGCAAAGATGCTTGAACGATTGACCAACCACGTATATCTCCATAAACAATTGGAAAAGCTGCAAAGAAGCTATACAAGATTGCATAAATCACTCCTTGATAAAGTGAAATAATTAAAACGATTGGTTCTTGGAATAAGATGATAAACGGCCTTGTGCATGATCGAGATGTAGTAAGAGCAGATTTTATAAACTTTTGTCGCAATCCTGATTTGCTTAAATCTTTTTTTCTTCCCAATGCTCCAGCATATGTTTCGGGCACAAAAAATAAACTAATGAAAAACGTTAATCCGCTCATTATTGTTAATAATCCTTCTACCCATCTAAAATTGCTTGCTTGTGATAAAGAACTTCCAACGATCGGACCAAGAGAAGGTCCAGAAAACGGAGCGGCAGCAAACATTGCCATTGCTAAACCTCTTTGACGTTGTGGAAACATTTCTGCCATTATTGCACCTCCATTACTAAGCATTGAAGAAGCAAAACAACCAGCTAAAAAACGTGAAATGAGTAACATTGTTAATGAAAGACTTCCTGCTCCTAAACCATTAAAAAACGTAAACATAGCCATTGTGAATAATAAAATTGGTTTTCTACCAAATGATTCTGAGAGAGGTGCCCAAATTAAAGGACCTAAAGCGAATGCTAAAACGAAAAGTGAAATTCCGAGAGTGATCACTTCTTCTGATCCTCCTAAAATTTGATGAATTGAATTCTGTGCTCCACTATAAACAGAAGAAGAAAAAGAAACCATAAATGTTGTGATTGCTGTAAAGATAGCAATTAATGACTTCTTTTTTAGCGTCCAACTCATCGGATTATTTGAATCATTTTTGATTTGTGTTGATTCCAAGTCCAAATTGGATTGATTCTTTGGGGTTTCAGAATGTATTGTAGACATTTTTGTTTGGTGATCATTAGAAGACCAGACTCACTGATCGACCTTTTTATAATGTTGGACTCCATATTGTGATACTCCCTTCGGTGTTTAAGTAATGAAGCTGTAATTTCCCGAAAAAGTACATGGTGTTTTAGAATTTACCGAAGATATGATAATGCTGAGCAGAAGATTTCGGTAAATTGTTTTTCGGCATCTTTTATAGTAAAAGATATAAATAAGATATACTTTTTAGTCTTCAACAAATTTGATAGGCTGTACATTCAAGAAATCAAGTATGAACAAAGAAGAACAACTTTTCGCACCTGTCAGACGTATTGTGACAGGACATACTCCTCAAGGCAAATCAATTATCTCGACTAACGAAAGAATTGCGCCTATGTTCTTTAGTGAAAAGAGTAAAGTAGGTATTTATACAACCTTTGTATCAACAGAAATTCCATCGAAAATCGATCAAGATATTCAATTCGTTCAACAAACAACCCAATTTCCAAAATTTTGTCAAGAAAATGGTTGTGTTTTTAGAGTATTTGATTATGCTCCAAAATCCAAGAGTCCATTTCATAGAACGAATACGATTGATTATGGTACAGTGATAAAAGGTTCGCTTTCATTAGAGTTGGATGAAGGTAAAACGGTTTTATTGCAAGCTGGAGATACGTTTGTTCAAAGAGGTACAAATCATGCATGGATAAATGAAAGTTTGACTGATTGGGCACGAGTTTCGTTTTGTTATCATTCGTGAGTTTGACTAGAAAGTATAAACTTTTTTTAAACATAATTCTAATCATTTCTTCTCTTAGCTGCAATACCACCACAAGTGAATGGAGAACCATTAAAGGATTCTATGCAATCCAAATTCCACTTGGTACATCATTATTAAAGCACGTCTTGGTGTTGTAAAAGGTGAATTAGAATTGGATCTTCTTCTTGGGCAAATGTGTTAGATTGTGTATGAGATCTACTTGCTTGTGGTAATTCTGTAGTCGACCTTGTTCCTGAAGAATCGATTTCGTATTGACCATCACTTGATCCTCCAGTTATATAACCATTGCTCTCAAAGAATTGGTCAAGCCATTCAACAATTCCTAAATTATCGATAGTAGAAGAATTGTTTATTGCTTCATTATCTTGTTGTTGGATTTCTCGTTCGAATGTATTATTTCCTTCGATTAATTGTTGTGAATCATTAGAACGTTGAAGTTTTTCTCTGACCAATTTTATAAATGCAAACGTTCCTTGTAAACCAAATACTCCTAAATGTGGAAAGTTATGACTTTGAATTTCATTTGAACTTTGTGGGAATCTATATAAACTTATCCTTTCTCCTTCTAAACCAATACCGTCACAAAATATTAAAGATTGCAATTGCGTTATAAGTCTTGCTAAAACACGTAAACTTAACCATTTCTTTTCTTTTTCACTTGTTGCTTCTAATAATTCGATTGCAGATGAAATTGCTTGCATTGCCGTTATTGAAATAGGTGAAATCATCGGATGTTGTAAAAAACAGGTAAAATTTGCTTGCCAAATACAAGCAACAGAAAGAGTTAAAATTGAACTTGGTAAATTCATATGCCAAACGCAATTCGTATCACCCGGATTTTTATATAATATACGTAATTGTGTAAAATGATTTATGCACCTTTGAGCAGCTTGAATTGCTTCTTGACAACTTTCTTGTCTTTGAGAATGATCCGAAGCGATTACCATTTCGGTTAAAGCAATTCTATGAACGCATTCTATTGCTTTATCAATCACCACCGCGATCAAATACCTTAACCTTACTAAAGAATAATCTCGAATGTTGGATTTTATATTTGATTCATTATCAACTTGAATACGTAAAATTGCTGGAAGTTCCAGTTTACATAATTCAATCTTACGAGAAGCTTCTTGAACGGTTGAATAAGGTGTTTGTCTTTTTGATACGATCCATTCTCCGATTGCATGACAAACATCCGTTGTCGCAAGATAAACTTTAGCTCGAATCCAATTTAAAGCATACCTACGAACTTTATACTTTTTATAGTGAAGTTGAAGTTGAAGTTCGGTCGATTCAACCATATTTGGTAAAAATCTTGCTATAGAAGGAGAAGAATAATTTAATTTTGGAATATCGAACATTTTTAATGTTGCCATATTGTCAAAACATAAGATATTCCAAAATAATCTTTTCTCATCTTCTGGAATATTGTCTCTTTCCTCTTCTTGGTAAAATTTACAGCAATTTTCCATTGCACTGTATATTGAGAAGTTTGAATCACTCGAAAGATTTGCCGCTTTACGGCCTTCGCTACGGCAGCAAACGTAATGAATGAAAAGTGCTTGCAACAAGCAAACCGAAACTCCCTCGACTTCCTCTGCTTTTTTCGTCAAAGTAGTCATTAATTGTTCCAGAACATCAAATCCTCTCCTTTTGCATAAATCACGATCATGCTCTCGCCATCTTGAAGTTTTATTTTGTTTAATATTATCTTGACAGATATTAGGAAAAAGTGAACAAGATGAAAATTCTTCACCTGCATGGAAACCAGCAAATATGATTGAAACTGCTAAAACTAGTTGTGAAAGTTTCAAGTCTGATTGTGAATTTTCTATTGATGATAAATAAATCAGATCGAAGATATCAAAACAACGTTGAACCATAGAATCATTAACGACTTCATACATCCAATTCCATCCTGAAACAAAAGCTGAATATGCCCTGGCAATATTTGCAATTGCAATATTCACAACATTTTCTTCTCGAGATTGAAAGAATATTGGCCAAATTTCAGATTCTATAGTAGATTTTATCCCGTTTTGATTGCTTCTTGAAGAGGAAGGAGTAGATGATATAATGCTATTATTAGAGGATGCTGTATGCTGAATAAATAAGAAGATGGTTAGCTTTTATTTTATTGCTTCTTATTTGTAAAAATACTATAAACTTACAATACTTGGATACAGCTCAACATCTAAAAAATCTTCGTTATTAGATGGTCTTGCCTGTTCAGGTCTGATTGGGCTATAAGTTGCTGGATCAGAATTTTGATGTGGACCAATGCTTGACATTAATTTGCATCCTTGCGTCGTTTTACGCTTAAGCATTGATTACATGGAACTTTACCATCACACTATAAAAGAATAAGATTGTTTATGAATATAGATAAGTACCAAATCTCTTTTTCTCTGATTATGTTTCTTGATCAAACTCACCTTTACCTTTCTTCGATTACATTCTGTACATGAATTTGACTTTCTACCAACTCGCGCTTTTGGCCTTCGCTGTTCATTTTGAAGCATTTCGTCATGATAGCATAAGAGATCAACTTTGTTCCTTTTGGAAAAAGAAAAAGAACGATATAAAATGGATCACCAAAGGTATTAAGAGGAAGAAGAATTGTTTCAAATTTTAAATGCACCAGCGGATAGATAATCAAGAAGATGTACCGAACGGTTATATATCTCATTTCCCGAGCGGGCTCATTACATATCTCGGGAAACTATTTTTTTGACAGTTAAAGTGCCGTAGCGCGTTTAAAAATTCGGGAAATGGACTCAACATGGGGTTAACAATTGGCGCATGTAGTCTATGAATGTGATTTGGAGGATTATGTAAGGACATCTGCTCTTGTGTCCGAAAACATTAAGTTGAAAAGCTTACGTGCCAAGAATAATCAGTGTGGATTGGACTACGCTAATGATTCGATGTAAGTAGCTTTCTTGGGGTAGCGACGGATCTTTTTCACTTCATTCCCTTCAACATCGATCATATCTATATTAATAGCCATGACGGAGGAAAACAAGAAAGAGTAAGTTAAAATATGATTGTGCTTATAAATCATTGCTAACGTGTCTTGCTTCTTTCTTTAGTTTCTCTGCTGTGAAAATCACGCCTGATAACTACGCTCAATTTCATATTTCTCAAGCTATTAATTTGGATAATCTAGTATTCGTTTCAGGTCAAGTAGGTGTTGATGAAAATGGTAAATTAGCAAGTAAGGATGATTTTGCTGTTCAACTTGATCAGACCTTTTTCAATTTAAATAAAGTTTTAAAAGCAAGCGGTTCAAATTTATCCCAAGTTGTCAAAGTGACAATCTTTTTGACCGATATGGCCAATCAATTTCCGTTTATTTGTCAAGCTCGTAAAAAATACTTTTCACTTCCTTATCCTGCTGATACTATTGTCGAAGTTAAATCTCTCTATCATCCCGACGTTAAAGTAGAAATTGAAGCAATCGCCTCCATCCCAAAGTCGTAATATGTTTACTTCTTAAAATTGAATCTTAATCGAATCTATAACTTTGACTTTACTAGTAAAACACCGGTGTAAATTGGACGACTTCTTTCTGGATCATCGAATCTTGCGTCCTTCCTTTGTGTAAAGCCTATGTCACTTTTGTTTATACATTGTTCCACTTTTTTAATACGAACTTGTGGCTTTTGAAAGAGGATGGCATGGACCGAATAAAATGTATAGCTTTTTTGGCTGTTGACTTGAATATCTCCTTCCTTTCGATCCATACTATCTAAGAATAATAAACGTTCTTTTATTTAGGAAAGCTTGATGTTGGAATCAAACAATTGTTTTACTCCCGTTATATACTTGAGAAAACGGTCGTAGGATGAAAGAATCAACTCTTATACATAAATGTTTAAAATCAATGTCGTTTTAAAATTCACTCAGCAATTCAAATTTTGAAATATAAAGATATATTTTCTCAATTGTAATTTTCTCTTAAAACAATGAAAGCGGGCTAATCACGTCAACCGCAAAGTAGCGGCGGATACAAGTATGAAAGGCCGTATTCAATTTACATATTAAAAATATCTCGGACCTGATATATCAGCAGGAAAATAAACTCTATGGACTTTATTTTGTTCCTTATCATGAAGTGTACTATTATCGGAAAAGACGGTAGGCTTTTGCACTAGAATTATACTATCTGTGTAATGCCCTTGCAGTAATGCAACATGTCAAACCTGTCAGATCAAAGTTTGCATGAAAAATACGCCAACAGGCAAAAATAGTGTATTTTTTGCCTACTTCGGTAAATTCAAATCTGTACCTTTTCCCGAAGATTTTCATTAGCGCCAGTATGGCTTTTACATTAATTTCTGATTGTTGAATATTTTTCCAAATAAGAAGACTAAAAAGTACTTAAAGAAAAGAAAAGAGTATTGAGGTATATTCATAAAAGTCTATCACTGTATACATTCGCTTCACCAATCAATCCTCAAACTTATTATCAAATTCATCATGGATATTCCAAATCTTCAATGGGAACAAAAAGCTAATGGCAAATTCGTCAGAGATATGAGCGCTTTAGAAGCATTTATGAAACGATGGAGAGATAAAAAGGAAGATGTTTATCAACTTTTTAATGCTTTTCATTTTTCGACAACAATGCCAAAAGATTCAATTAAAGTTGCAGCAGAATCAGCTTGGGAAGAATTATTATATGCTTTCCCGCATATGACTTCATCATATTCATGGACAGAAAGAGAAGATATGCAAAATTCAGCGTATCCTCAACTATCGTGGGCAGTAGAAGACTTACAACATTGTCAGCACAATAATATAGAGTTCGAAACGGTAGGCAAGAATGAATCCACACAAGAAAAAACAAAAGAAATTTTTAAAACGTATGAGTGGAAATGCAAAAGAAATGGATCGTGATCGAATTCATCTTGTGAGTTAATGTGAAAAAGTATAATGAATATAGATTGACTGACTATATTAACAACTGATATAGACTTTTATCATTGGAAATAAAGATGAACATGCATTTATCTTGAGCATTGCACATTTTAGAACAGATGCAGAAGGATTGATGGTTATGGCAGGACACTATCTCCAAGCCTTAGCTGATTATTCCTCTAAAGATATTAAACGAGACTCAACACAATCCTTCACAAATCTGCAACCCGCATTTCGACAGACTATTAGTGAAAATCTGCTCTCTTTATATGATCCGGATAATGTTTTACAAAGGACTGGTGAAACATTTGGTGAACTAGGGCAAGCATTAGAGAATGGATTGATTATTAGCTCCGATAAAAATGATGACGAATGCTTTGCGGACAAATCGTCAAACGTAATTTTGCGAGCCCTTGATCCTAAAAGTAGTTCTTTATTCCGTATAAAATGTAGGGAATACGGCCTCACAGTGACTTCAGTCTTTGATGCAGCTTTACGACTTGCAACTATTGAACATCTTTCTGGTATACGTTCGCCACCTTCTGATGGTTGGGAATCGTTGAAGTTTATTTCATTTCCTTCTTTGGTAAGTATATAGTTTCAGTGAGAAGGGATAAAAATTGTGGATTTTTATTAAAGCGTTTTATTTCCTATCTTATAGTGTAACCTTCGACGTTTTCAGTCAGAGGAACAAAAGTTAAAAGGTTTTACGCCTGTTTCGTTTACCTTGATGACTATTGTGTTGGATCTTAAAGGTTGGAAAAGCGAAGAAGATAGTGAAAGCTTACTCATTCCATTTAGCCATCAATTACACAAAGAATATCAACATATCCTCAAAAGTGATCCTACCTCAACAGCTGTGAGCGCACATGACTGTATTTTCCAATCAGATATTTGGAATAATTCACCGTAAGTAGGTTTGTTGATGGTAGTGAATAAGAATTTTACTGATTTCATTCAATATTTCTATAGCCCTGATGAAACGTTTTTATTTCATGTTTTATCTTCTATTGGAATTATTAAAGATTACATTAAAAGACAATTTGTAGGCTATCAAGGGAACAAGATCATCTTACAAGATTATTCATTACAATGCCGTATTCCTAAAGGAGATGTTAGAATATTTCATTTGTATAACTTTGACGATCAAATCAGGTTTCAAGGTAAGTTATCGTTTATGTGTTTTTTGTTTAGCAGGTCCTGATCTCTTCTTCTCTTTTATAAACAGTTTGCCATGGGTATCTCTTACCAAGAGAATTACTGGAAAGCATCCTTGACAGGATTATGGTTTTAGTAAAGACTATATTGTGATACTAGCATTACGTGTATGAAATGCAGGTTAGATTGTTTCCACACTTTGCTCTTTTTTATGCCGTCGGTCAAATTTATATCGATCCACCGACACTAATGAATATGCATAATTTGATTATAGAACACATATTTTAAGTGACACGCTTGCGGACAAGTCTCTTCGGTACCCGCGTTTTCCATATGGTTCATCCATCGGTGCCGCAAATTTGACAAGCCGAGCGCGCTAAGAATTATTCAAAGCCCGCTTAAGCTTTCTCTGCAACATATCACCTGTTTTCGGTAAATGCGACCAGCATTTCGGTAAATTATAGGAGTGAAGTCAAATTGAAGGATGCATATAAGTTAGATAAAGTTTAATAGCAAGTGTTGAGATATTTAAGAAGCATTCATGTTTTTTATCATAATATCTTATACCCCGCTTAAAACTTCTGTTAACTTGACACCAACATGCTTACTCCAAATCCTAGAATCGTTTTTGTTAAACGACCAATCGGTCAATACAAAGCAGGCGAGCATACAATTTTTGATTCTAGTAAATCTATCAATATCGAAAATGTTCCTTTAAACGGTGGATTTTTAACTCGATTAATATTTTTAAGTCCTGAACCTTATCTTCGGCACCGAATGCGAGAGCCAAAAGAATCTGGTTATTCCTCAACTTGGAAATTACAAGCTCCACCAACGAGCTTTGGATTGATCGAAGTCATCCGTAGCGAAGAAAAATGTATGCAAACACACCATGGGAACTTTATACAGTTCAACCATACGCTGAATCGCGTTATGACTTAAGTGTTCATGATCCAACTCCCGGTTTGATTGATTTTGACAGTATTCCATTTAGTCCAGTAGAAAATCCTGATCCAGCAAAATTACCATGGACGGCATTTGCAGGACCTTTGGGAATTCCAGGTTTTGCTGCTTATTTTGGTTGGAGAGAATTTTGTCAAGATACTATTAAAAAAGGACAAATCGTTTTCGTTTCTTCAGCAGCAGGTGCAACGGGCAGTTTAGTTGTTCAACTTGCAGAACAATCTGGTGCTGTTGTGATTGGTTCAGCAGGAACTGATGAGAAGTGTGAAAAAGTGAAAAGATTAGGAGCAGATTTCACAATAAATTATAAAAAACAATCAATCAAAAATTTCTTTAAAGACAATAAGTTCTTAATCGATTTTTATTGGGATAACGTAGGTGGAAAAACTTTAGAAGAAGTTTTGTTAAATATGAATTTGGAAGGAACAATTATTTGTTGTGGTCAAGTTGCCGAATATGATTTAGAATTTAGAAATAATTATGGAATCAAATCTACAATTGAAATTTTCAAAAGAAGACTTCGAATTTTTGGTTTTATTCAAAAAGATTTAAGAATGAAATATTGGGATGATTTTTTAAATTTTATGCCTAAAATGCTTATTACCAACGAGATGAAATTTGACACATATGATGTACAAGGTTTAGAAAATAGTGGAAAAGCTCTAATGGATACCTTGGAAGGCAAAATACGGGTAAAACGGTTGTGCTAGTATCTGAACCCAGCAAATAAAAGAGAGAGTGAGAGCTACGCGGCGGCAATTCTTTTAGCCTGTCTTGGGCACGTAACGGGCTCATTGCGTGTAATTATTTTTTTTTTATAAATAACTTCTTTCTCTCTTGACGATCATGATAATATATTCATCAATTAAGAAAAATAAAATGAAAGGAACCATAACATCACCGCATGCATACACGCAGCGCAGCGCACGCTACCCCATAGCTCCTATTTAAGCACTTCTTTTACCATGCGTGCATCTTACTAGTCGCCAATGTCAACATTATAATACCTCTTTCTACTTTCAAAAGCCGCTCGGTCGAAACTAGATGTATACCTTCAGGCTTAGGCAAAACGTTGCTATTGAATAAACATTAATGAAGCATATGACATGTAAGCCGGAGCAATGACACGAAAAGACTAACGGGCCCTTTGCTTCTTACGGCCGGCATCTGAACGTAGGTGCATACATACTAGGGCCCGTTCTTTATAAAACGTATAAAGACAGTAAAATCAATCATTTTCAAAGTGTGATTCATACGAGAAGAGCAGCGAAAGGCCTGTTTAAAGCCTTTTTTTTTGCTTTTACCACCTCTCTAGCAATTATAAGACATGGAGGCCAGAAGTATTGTCAATTACTGCCAGCTAGGTATATGACATTCATGAATTGTTACCTCGAGACAAGATCACATGACATTGCATAAAGCTCTCAAGGCAAGCTTTAAGCGACCAAGGCGATGTCCGGACACACCTTCAAGTGAGTATCTGCTATACAAAAATGATTATTATTAGTAAACGTGACCATTCGAAAGAAACAGAAAGTTCAATTGACAGGTTCTTTAAACCTTTATCGGTGATTTTAAATCGAGTATAGTTCTCCAGGATTGTTCGTAGTGCGATTATAAGCCCGATTTGGTTTAATTAAAATAAAAATGCCGACTCTTGCAATGGAGGTTTATAATGAGTGCTAAAGTGGCATAAAATTATAAAAAACGGGGTTCGCGCTTAAGATCCGATTTTCCATCAGGCGCCGCATATAGTTTAATTAAACTTTTATATTGATTTTTAAGATTTGCATTGTACTAATTTGATCATCCTAGCATAAATTAATAGTCAAAATAGGCCAGTCTGAAACCAAAATCCCACTATAAGTGTAAAAAGATCAAATTAGCCAAAACTACTCAAAAAGTATATATAAGCTTTGCTTTTGATTTATACTTCGATTGCCCTTTCCGTATATGAATTTTCCAAACATAAAGAATTGTAACATTCCTTATGTTGACACCAAGCCTTCTATCTCTATGCCAATGCTAATCGAAATACAATTCTATACCTTCACAGCATGGCGTGATGTTGGTGATATTCTGTTTTGACTAACTGTAATCATTTGCATTCGGAATTGTCTTCAAATTGTTGGCCGTTTTGGGATTCTTGATATTAAACAACACTCTTTTGTATAACTATAAAAGCTACCAATCAATCGTACGCATTTATCCCCCGAGCCTTATTGAATAGTATTTATCCACTTTATCATGCATTTCCTCTCTTTTTTAGTTCTCTTTATTATTCCTACGTTAGCTTCACCAGCTGTTGACCGTCGAGCACAAAATGGTCATCATCCACATCCCCATCCCCGCCCATCGCCTGCTGATACTTTAACAACCTATTGGACCGGATCATTCACAAGCACATATACCACCAAACCAACAAACGGTCGTCCAACTGTGATTGTTGAAACACCTATTCCTACTACAACTCTTTTTGATAACGATTCTACAGCTAGTACTTATACAACTACACAATCAAATGGTAAGCCAATCGTAGTTGTTGAAGAGCCTTATATTACTCAAACAAGTGATTTTACAGGTACAACAACTTCTACGATTACAAAAGGTGGAACTATTATTGTTGAAACACCTTATCCAACAATTACAACTTCTTATACTGGTACAACTACAACGACCATCACTTCAACGATTAATGGAAAGCCAACAGTTGTTGTTGAAACTCCATGTGTAGATCCTCAAGGTTGGAATTGGGCTCATTATGCATCTTCTTACGTAGATGATGGTACAGCAAGGGTTTATTCTGTAACACCTTTTAAAACCCAAACTCCTGATGATTCAGGTATAACTCAATTTCCTTCGATTGATATACAAACGGCGACTACAGGCTCAACTGGAACCTTTTATAACGGTCAAAATCAAGTAAGCACAAATCTTTATTTCTTAGATCATACAACTTATTTTAAAGTTCTTGTTTCTGGAGATTATACTTTAACTTTTACAAAGATTGATAATCAAGCTAACTTTTGGTATGGTAATTCGGCTTATTCGGGTTGGAATGATGATAATGGATTCGTATATGGTCAACTTCTCTTTGCTACTTCCACACCTGTTACAATAACTCTTTCTGGCTTACAAGCAGGTTCTTATGTTCCTCTACGTGCTTCTTTGATTAATAGTGGAGGACCAAGTACTTTAGCATTTACCGTATCATACCCTAATGGCACTGTCGTTCCAAATCAAGATTTCGTTCAGCGCTCCTGCTCTCAACCAAATAAAACTCCTGCTTTCCCACCATGGGGTCAAGAGACTTGAACGCCATTATTTTCATGTTTGATTTACTTTCAGTCCTAAAGTCTTTTTACTGGAATATGCTTAACCAAAAACATTTGACAAGTGAACACCTTTCGCCTTCTTTTATATTGTAAACAAAGTTTAGTCTTATTTTTTTCCTTTATACCTTATTTTATGTTCAAGTTTGTATCGTGAGCAACAGTAAGATAAATCAAATGTATATACATGAGAAAGTCACTTATATGCTTTATTTGAACCTATATTAGTGTGATGTGCTTCCTGCGGCTCGGTGAGAATGAATATGCTATACCCGTACGAGTACACTAGCAGACAATCTCAGTACACTAGCAGACAATCTCTTTAGAATGATAATCTGCTCGTTTAATTTTTTACCAAATATTTTATCTTTTCAAAACGACGCTAAATCAAATCGACATCCCGAACATGCAATGAAATCGTTTCAAGCTAACCCTTACCAACCCCACATTTATCTTTTTTTTGGCGCTAAAACGTGAGAAGACTTATTGTTTGTTAAACAAACAATATTGCACTATTCTCCGGCTGTATTGATCGTACAATTACCGATTGATTTTCATAAGTTGTAAAAGAAACAAAAAGTATATAATATATTATTATGAAAGGGATTCTGTATGATGAAAGTCTATCACCATCTTCTCTAACTGACTCACTAGTAAACTGCAACTATGAGGGCTTTCATCTTATCGGCATTTCTGATAAATCTACTTATCGGAATACACGCAAGAAGTCTACCTACCCTTCAGTCGGAAAAATACTGTCAATTACCCGAAAATGGTGCTGCATTTTCGGTCGCAGATCCTTCAGATGTCAATCTTGATCCAATTATAGTACAAAAAGCTATAACATATGCCTCAACACATAATCGATTATCCGTGCAAATATTTAGGAATAACTGTAAAGTTGCTACAAGTATTTTAGATCCTTTAACTGATGAAGCTCCATTTAACGTTTTCAGTAGTACAAAATCGGTTATTTCTATCCTTACTGGTATGGCTTATGATCAAGGTAAACTACATCTTGATGATGCAATTGATAAATATTTACCAAAAGGACCAGGTTGGGGAGATGCAGCTCATAGAAATATTACGATTCGTAACTTACTCACTGAAACGGCAGGATTACGAGAAGCAATTCTTGCTGAATTTGCAAGTGTTTTAATCGATCCAAATGTAGCACAAGAAGCATTAGCGCAACCTTTACAACATACACCTGGCACTCATTTCGAATATACCCAAAGAGTACCGGATTTATTATCTTTTGTTGTTCAACAGGCAATAGGGCAAGACTTACAAGCATTTGCCCAAGATCATTTATTTGGTCCGATTGGAATACCTAAAAATGGATATTTCTGGTTACGTGATCGATCAGGTATCACTTATGGATATGCCCACCTTTTTATTAAGCCAAGTGATTTTGCTAAACTAGGATTATTTATGCAAAATGGAGGGGAATGGAATGGTAAGAGGCTTTTATCGAAAGATTATATCCAAAAAGCAACCGCACCAAGTCCACAAAATCCTTGTTATAGTTTTTTATTTTGGAATAATGAAGGACAACCTTGTACTGCTGCTAATATTCCAAGTACAGAAACATTGAATCGTAGAGCTATTCCTCCTGCTCCTAAAGATACTTATGCGATGGTAGGTGCTTTACAACAAAATAATTTTATAATTCCAAGTTTAAATATGACAGTAACTTGGACTGGCGTTTTTGGAGATTATACATCCGATCCACCTCAATTTTTAAGTGCATCTCCTGGTCCACTTTATTGGGATTTTTTTGAAATTTTAATGAGGGCAGTAAAAGATGTTAATGTACCTGATGCAGGACCTTACGTTTCTCCACCTTTAGATCTCGATTTTAATCCTTCAAATTATTTGAGTATTCCAGTACTTTTAAAAGATTTATTCCCAAGCAAATTTTGCAATGTTGTCTTTTGTCAATCCACAATTCCTATTCAAGGTTTGATAGAAAACGTTCAATCTATCGTTGGTACCGTGTTAGGATTTTGATTTCTATGTAGTTGATATGATTACCTTATAATGTGATTAGTCTACATCTCGAAAAAGTTATATTTATTGCTGAAGCGAATGATACTGTAACTGTAATAATTCAGCCCCGGACTAAACGGCGCAGCGCATTTTCCATACGCATGGACAGCGCGGACAAGATCCGAAACACTGGTCCAGCGCAGTTGATTCCCCGGCGCACGGAGGGAAGATAAATAAACATACAGATAAGATTTTATTTCACGGAAAAGTTCCGATGTGTCTATATCTGAAAAAGAAGATAGATAGATACGCTGAAATGTATATAAAAAGGGTCATTTTTATTCAAGAAGAGAGAATAGTAAGAGGTTCAACGATATATTCAACAAGAAACTATGGAAAGACCAGACTTTAAACAATTAAAAGTTGCCGTTGTTGGAGGAGGGATTGGTGGACTTTCAGCAGCTCTTGCATTACGTAGAGCGGGACATAAAGTTAGTGTTTATGAAAGAAGAGAATTTGATGTTGAAGTAGGAGCAAGTATTTCTTGTGCTGCAAATGGAACTCAATGGTTACATGAATGGGGAGTTGATGTTCCTTCAGGCAAGCCAGTCGTTTTAATGCACCTTATCATGCGTGATTGGAAGACGGGTAAGATTTTGAATGATTATAATTTGGAAGGATATGAACGTGAATGGGGAAATGTTTATAACATGTTCCATCGTCAAGATATGCACAAAATGTTATTGGACGCAGCAACATCTCCAGAAGGAAAGGGTACACCATGTGAAGTTGTTGTGGATCATATTTGTGAAAGTGTAGAAGTAGATGCGGGAATTATTCATTTCGAGAACGGTAAAAGTGTTGAAGCAGATTTGGTAATTGGTGCAGATGGAATTCGCAGTAAAGTTCGTGAAGAAATTGGAAATAAAACTCAAAAAAAGAGTGCACCACAAACATGTTATCGTGTAAACGTAAGCAAAGAAGAAATAGAACGTTTAGGATTAGATTGGGCAGCTGATCCTGCAATTCAATTTTGGGGTGGTTATCCACAAGAAGGTTTATCGCAATATTATAAAGTTGTCATGTCACCTTGTGCCGGTGGTGATATTGTTTCATTCTATCTTTTTATGCCAACTCAACTTACAAATCATCAAGAAGAAGGTTTCGTTTTCGCTGAAGCTCCAGTTGAGGAAATTTTGGTTGGTGCTTATAAAGATTTAGATGAACGTTGTCGTACTTTGATAGAACATAGTGTCGAACGTAAACCATGGCGTTTATACATGCATGATCCTTACAGTAAATGGTATAATGGAAAGACATGTATAATCGGAGATGCAGCAAAGCCAATGATGCCACATCAAAGTCAAGGAGCTTGTCAGGCTATCGAAGATGCAGCCGCATTAGGAATCATCTTTTCTCCAAAATATGCTCAATATACACATAATGTTAGTGATGGCCTTGCATTATATCAAGCAATTCGATCTCCAAGAGGAACACGTGTTCAAGATGCAAGTAAGAGAGCTTTGGAAAACTTGAATGAACGAATTGGATTTTCTTCTTTAAGTGCTCCTGAAGCTGCACTTGCAACGAAAGAGAATAAACTTACAGTTGATGAAATGAATAGATACGATATGCATTCTCATATCGCTAGTCAAGTTGCTCTAGAAAGTCATTGAATAAATAAAACAAACTTCTATACTGTTTATATTTTGGATCAATTCGATTATACTTTACTTTATTTATGTTATTTCCTAAATTGTTGATTCTGTTTGAGTTTCATAAGAAAGATAGGAAAGGCAAGTTTCCCTTCTGAGTTTTTTAATCTTATAAGGAATGATCAAGCGATTTTATGAGACATGTGACTGTTTTCTCCATTGTTATAATATCACTTCAAGATAAGTAGTGTAATCATAAACATAATTTTAATTCAAAGCAAACGTACAAAGATAATGATTTTATGGATAATATAAAGGTCTTTCGGTCATTTCTGCTTCTTTCTCTAATTGAGCTGCAAGCTTTTGTGATAAACCAGAATAATAAGTTGGATTGATAGGAAGTACCCATTGTAAGAGTCTCTTGGAGGAGCTAATGTTAATTTGTGCTTCATTTAATACCTCATCAATGGAATGCATAGAGAATGGAACGACATTTGTTCCATTTGAATGTTTACCTTGACAACGAATTTCAAGCCATTCAAGCTTTTCTTGCGTAATTCTCTTTTGTTCTTCTAAAGGTGGAAGCATACTTTCGCCTCTAGCTAAATATGCACCTATCCATAAAGCTCCTGCTTCTGAACTTGTTGCAGAGAATAAAGATGATCCAAAACCGTTAAATGTTAAATCTGGAACGTCGAATGGCTTAATGTGTCTATACATGAACCAATAACCTCTATGATCCACAAGCTTTTTAGCAATTTCATCTGGTAAAAACGAGGGCGGCTTTTGATGAAATCCAGTTCCGCAAAGAACTAAATCTGCAGGAATGAATGAGCCACTTGAAAGATAAGCTCCCCATTGTTTTGGATCGGAAGGAGAGGGTGCCAATTTGACGATATAGTTGTCCCTCTTGATGGTAAGTTTACCTTCTCGAACTTTATTATATAAGCCTTCAGTAGAAAGACTGATTGTACTTTGAGCAACTGTTTCGAACGGTAATCTTGGCATCATATCGATTGATTTTAAGCCTAGTTGACCGGCAATAATCCATTCAAGTGAATTCATTAACCCATTTCGAACTGTTGATCCGATTGAAGTTTTATGGAAAAAGCTTTCAATGAAATTTGTCGGACGAATATATTCAAAAAGTGCTTCTCCCATTCGAGTTAATAAAAGCCATTTGTATGTTAATCCTCTAATCTTTCTTGGAACTTTCCAAATTAATCTTCTGGCAACTAAAGTTACACTTTTTGCTCCAGTTCCTTCTTCTGCTGCAGCATTAGCAACATCACATGCAGATTTACCGTATCCTACCACGACTACATGTTTATTCTTTAAAGTTTCATTTGAACCTACTGCACATGTATGTTGTACTTGTCCACCTTGTGCTTCAAATTCTTCCATTCCGTCAAATCGAGGAACATCACCATCACTAAAGATACCTGTACATACGATCACATGATCTGCTTCGATTGTTGAATGTGAATTTTTAATTGTTAAAATCCAAGGTATATTTGCTGAAAGTGGATGAGCTCCTCCTTTACGTTTAACAGAAATCACTTCTGTATTAAGTTTAATCATTTTTTCCATTTGATTTTTTTCAATATATTGTTCTAAATAAGCTTGAACTTGACTTCCATTTGGCCATTGATCATAATTTTTTGGCATTGGTAAATCTGATAAACAATATGTATCTTTTGTATTTTGTGTATGTAAACCTGGATAACGTCTTGATGATGACCAAACTCCTCCAACATCAGAGCATTTCTCTAATACTATACATTCATGACCAAGTTCACGTAATGTTTTTGCTGTTGTTATTCCCGAGAATCCGCTTCCAATGATTGCAATACGCATTTTTGATACTTTTTAGAAGAAAAGATTTGAGACAATTAGGGCAGTGACAGGATGAAGAAGACATAAATGGTCTATATATATGTATATTGTCTGCAGCTCATTAAACAATTTAAAGTTTTTTCTTCGGTGTGGGGGCGCAGCGCAGCGTACCTTATCACAATTCTCTTCCTTTTGATAGGACTGATAAGGGAAGCCTTTAGCGTGATTCGTCTGCGCAGCGCAGTGCTTCTTTATCTGAATGCATCTTCTTATCACGCACAACATCCGCGCGTGAATGCCGAGAAGTTTAAGAGGAAAAAGAGGCGGAAGGGTTCCGGTAAGATGAATGAGAAAGGATATAAAGGAAGTCTCGCGCATCGCTTGATGATCATGAACATATCTCTTAATCGAATCTTCACCACGATGACAAGTCTACAACGTCCACATATTGATGACAAAGGAAGATGGCATTTCTTTGGAGGTGATTTGATTGCATGGAAAGTTGGTCAACAAGGTGATTCATTCACTTCTGCTCAAATATTTAAAGCAGGTTCAAAACATTCAGGTATAGGACCAAAAAGTACAGCAACTCCACCTTACCATACACATTTATATCAAATTGAAACTTTTGACGTTCAAAGTGGAACTTTATGCTATAAAATTGATGGAAAAGAAGGAAAACTTCAACCAGGTCAAAAAGCAGTCATTCCACCACATAGACCACATACGTTTTGGAATGATCCTTCTACTGGAACTGATTTATACGTTCATATTACTGTAAGAGGTGGTGAAAATGCTGGTTTTGATGAAGAATTTGTAAGAAACTTCTATGGATATTTGTCCTCTGTAACAATGCAAGGAAAATCGCCAAATCCATTTCAAATGATTCGATTTTTAGATGATGCAGATGTAATTTTGGCAGATATTCCGTTCGGATTGGGAGGTTGGTTTAACAAAATTATCGGAAGATGGATAGGAGGTTATCTTCTTGGCTATCCTACAAGGTATAAGGCTTTCACTGAATAAAATAACGTCCTCGGACTTTTTCCGACTTATCTTTATAGCATTCATCTGTACACTGAAATGATTAATATATAAGTATACTCCCTTCTAAAACCTGTGTGTGCATTTATCATGAACACAACCATCATTAAAATGACATCTGAAATCATAGAGAAAGCTTTCAAGGAAACAAAGGAAGGACTTTCAGTTTATGCTGATATCATTCTCCCTACGAATGTCTTAGAACAACAAAAGCCTCTTCCAGTCTTGGTCTGGTGGCACGGTGGAGGGTTATTACAAGGAACAAGAAAAGGGACTGCACCTCATTTGCAAAAGGCGCCCGAACAACATAATATTATTGTAGTTTCAGCTGATTATAGATTAGCTCCACAAGTACGTTTGCCAGAGATCCTATCTGATGTTGAGATCTTTTACGTTGGATTGATTCGGATGAATTTGCAAAATTAACAGAAAATAAAGCAGATCAAAAGAAAGTCTTTGTCAGTGGAAGTTCTGCAGGAGGTTGGTTAGCACTTTTAGCTGCTTCTGGATTAGGATTTAAAGAATGTGGTTTAAATTTACCGCCTAAACCATTTGGATGTATAGCAATATATCCAATCAGTGACCTTTTAGACCCTTTTTGGAATACAAAACAACACCCTGTCACTTATTTCCCACGCATTATTGATGGCGAAAAAGAATTAGGTCAAGCTCTCGATCCAAAATCAGAGATCTTGACTTTCTCTGCTTTGGATGCACCTAGATCTGTTTTTTATCATTATATGATTCAAGAGTGAGTGAATAGTACCAGTCTTGAATCCATCAGTTTGATCGGCTAACATTCTTTATCTCTTAAAAGAGCACTTCTACCATCCCTTCTACTTGATGGGACAGGCATTAAACCAGAAGTCTTTTCAGTAGCACAAGCTATCTCAAGAGGTGATATTGAATTACCTCCTACTCTTTTAACACATGGAAGGTGAGCTTGTCTTTTTGGAGAGGTTAAATGATGGCATCTACTCATACTTCATTCTCACTTTTTAACAGCATTGATGATAAAGTACCTCCACGTCAAGCTATGGATGTTTATTCAGCAGCAAAAGGAAAAGGATTCAAAGATATAGAATTAGTGATCGAAGAAGGAAAGGATCACTTATACGACAGAGATCCAAGTATAGATATGGCTGTCATGTATGCTTTCATTAAGAAATATAGCACAGCTTGACTGCACATACACACAATTAAATGAAAAAGTGTTTACGTGCGGGAAGCGAGTGCGGGAACTTAGATTGCCGGAAAAAACGCGTCTTATCTTTAGATAACAGAGATTGCACCTTAACCAGTAAAAACGATGTACGGCATATCGGGAAGAATGGTTGTCTGATGCATAATGAAATGAAATCTATGCCCCCACTCTAAAGTTCCTCTTTCTTGAAAGACACCATAATCATATCCGGACAAGACCCGAATGAACAAATCAAAAAGTGCATGATGGATAATACTAACACATCAATGCATCTTTCTTGTCCGCAATGTCGAAAAAGGAAGATAAAATGTGATAGAAAGTTTCCATGCGGTCAATGCAAAGTACGAGGAGAAGAAGATTATTGTCAAGCTGTTATTAGAAAGTATAATACACTAACAAAGAATGATGATCAAACAACAAAAATAATTGATAATGATGATTATAATGCTTTGCTACAAAGAGTAAACCAACTTGAAGGAAGAGTACAACAATTAGAAGATAAAGACAATAAAAAAGAAGAACAAGAAGAAACAATTATACAGCAGCAGCAGCAGCCTTCATATACTCTAACAAATGCAGATCATGAACGTGTTTCATTAATGGTAGAAGATGTTGCTATGGGACATTTAGGTAAACGATCAAGATTTGATGAACAAATTAATGGATCGAATAAGAGAAAAACAGACAATGATGTCGTACGACAACAATTTCATGATACCACTAGCATCCTTCAACAATGTACAAGAGATCACGTAATCGATTTAATATACACATATAAACAATTTCTTCCTAAACAAGAAATAACTTTTAAATTGATCGAATTCTACTTTCAAGATATAAGTTGGTTTACTGATATTTTGGACAAAAATACCTTTTTTCAACAATATCAAGAATGGGCAAACTTTTCATTCGATGAGAAACATATTGATCCTTGCTTCTTCTCACTTTTATTGATCGTTCTCACTTTGTCATTACACATGATGAATGAAGAAGATTTACGTGATATAGGAATTCTTAAAACCGTTGATGATAAATTTTCACATATTCATCTTGCTCAAAGTTTATTCGCCGCAACTCAACAAGTTCTTTGGTCTTCAAACTTTTTAGGAAATTGTCAATTAGATCATTTAGCTTGTATTGTTTTGATGGGTTTATATCAATATGATATAAAAGATGAATCTGACGCTCATTGGATCTTATTAGGATCTGCAATCAAAGCTGCTCAAAACTTAGAATTAGCAGATATGCAAAGATCAACTTTTTGGAATAAATCAGATCCACAAACACAAAAACGTGCAAAAGAGATCTGGTGGATGTTAATTTGGTATGATTGGTCTCATGCTTTTGGTCATGATGGAAGGTATTCAATCATACCATCCCAAAACAAGAACTGGATACCTGATTCGACTTCATTGCAAAATGATGATACTTTGTTCAACTTTACAGTAGCAAGAGGTATGTTAGTCAACTTTTATAGAGAGGTGACAGATCTGTACAATTTGACCGATGGCAAGTTGACATATGAGCATCGCGAGCATCTTGACGTTGAGTTGGACAAAGTCATCAAACATATACCCAATCGACTGCTTGTCTCTAGTGATAATACGTCACATCAAGCATTCACCAAACAAGAACTCTTTGAACAATATTTCATCACTCTCACGATCGAGAACAGAATCTTACGATTGCACAGACCCTTCCAAGTTGAGCAGCAAGAAAACCTTACCAGTCAAGAAGCAAATTCTTCAAGGCAAAAATGTCTCAAAGCAGCCTCAATGATTGTCACCCTACTCAACCAAGCAACTCCAATTTGTTCGACTTTATTACGCTTTTGGGTGATCACGTTGTATGGATTAGGAGCTGGATTGGTGTTAATTATCGAACAACATTTGCTGGAAAGACAGAGTGATGAAGTTGAGAAACAGTTGGATGTCCTTTGTGGTATATTTGCAAGAAATCAAAGGAGAAGTGCATCTTCTAGAAATGCATTTAAGCTATTAAGAATCTTAAGAAAGATGAATCGAAGTAAAAAATGGAATCATACGCAACCATTAGGAAAGAATACCATCTTACAACAAATTGCAGACACTTTCTTGCAACAAGCATCATCTGGTAGATCAAGAAGCTTTAGTAACTCTTCTGTTGAAAAAGAAGATAACATCCCTTCCAACATAACAATCGATCCTGATTTGCAGAATTGGGGCTTACAAAATAATCCTACCGATCTTCTTGACCTTACGTTTTCCAATTGGCAACAAGCATTAGGAGCATATGGAATGGATTTCGATTTGAATTTAACAGCATGATTGGCAGTAAAAATAAAGGTATGACCACGTAATTGTCAATTTTACGCCTTGCCAAGTGTTTCATAGTAATCTAACCCCGATAATTAGGCTGGTTTGGGGCGTTTTGAAAACGCCCCTAACATGCGATGGGCGTCCTACTTATAACTGATACGAAGCCGCGAGGCGCTGCATTTCTGTTATGATGGGATGATATAAATATCACTGATACTTCTGGGAACAAATCACCCACCTTTTTATCATTCAATTTTCCTTACAGCGCTGGATCGCTGATCAAGAATTGAATTTTAAACCAATCATGAAGGCATTCTATTTGTTCTTTCTCTTTTTATTCTTATCAATGAATCTGACTGATACAGTGCCAGTTGGTGGCACAATTCGTTCCATGCTTGGTTTTGGGAAGAAAGCAGCATCTGCTCCTACACCTAAAGTAGAGAAAAAGCCATCTTTCTCAAGCTCTACACCAAACATTCCGAATGCTGCACCTGCAGATGCAAAAACGTTTAAATCCTCTCATGAAAATGTGCAAAAATTCAATAATCAAGTTACTAAAACAGCAAATGCGGCTGATGCACAAAAGAAAAAGGATTTAAGTGCAGGTAATCAAGCAGGCGTAAATACAAATAGGAGAACAGAACATTATACGGCTCACAATAGAAATGAACTCTTAAAAGCTTCAAATAGTGGTGATAAGATTGCATTATCTAGATCAGAATCTGGTCGTCACGATGTTTATCATGCGGTTCCACGAAATTAGCTCACGTATTGAATTTCCATTCCAATCTTTTCTTGTATTTCATAATTAGATTTTATTTTTGACATCAGTAACTCCTAAATTTTAGAAAAGATTGCCAATACTTGCTTATTTTAATAATTATTGTTCGGAATTGATCATCGAGCAACATTTACTGGAAAGACAGAGTGCTGAAGTTGAGAAACAGCTGGATATTCTTTGTGGCATATTTGCAAGAAATCAAAGGAGAAGTGTATCTTCCAGAAATGCATTCAAACTTTTACGTATTTTGAGAAACATAAGTCGCGGTCAAGAATTCATTAGAGAAAATAATTGAAACCAATCATCCGGAAAAAAATACCATCTTACAAAAAATCGCAGATACTTTCTTGCAGCAAGCATCATCTGGTCGAACGAGAAGCTTTAGTAATCCTTCTGTTGGAAAAGATGATCACATACTCCCTTCCGACATGACAATCGATTCGCAAAATTGGGGTTTGCAGAATAATCCTACCGATCTCCTCGATCTTTCGTTTTCCAATTGGCAACACGCATTAGGCGTAGTGTGGATGTCGATTTGGACTTTACTGCATAGGTCTACTCATAGCACACAAAGACAAATCACAAAGTGTCATTTGCCGATCGGATCGGGCGTATTTTGTGTTGTTGTTGTTTGAGATGCAGAGAGATATTTTCACAGCTCAGACACGCGCGGTACCCGGCGGCTTGCGTTGCATTGGGCATAGAGCTTCCCTTTTTCGCGTCTGAAGAGGTCCTCTTTCTTTTTTGCCCCGCCAATGAACGGATTGCAATTGCTAAGGTACTCACTCGCGTAGTTAACCGACAAGGTCCTCATCTTATCAGCACGCAATGCGATTTGTTTAATTTGTCATACACGAACAGCCTCAAATACTGATTGGACAAGTACCTTTCTGGTTACGGATTGTCACATACTGCCGCAGTAGAAGACCTCATGAAGAAAAAACGGAGAAATGTTTTGTCCATCACGTTTCCATCTCTTTCTTGAACAACAACATCATTCATCATAATTCATCAAAATGGCACCCGTTGCAGTTGAAAGTGGACCTGATCCAATCGTTGCTATGCCTGTCAAAACAGGATTGCAAACATCAACAACGAATATTATCCAAAATGGTAAAAGAGACAAAAAATTACCCGTGACTTTATTGAGTGGCTTTTTGGGGTTCCGGCAAAACAACATTACTTGAACGCATTCTCACTTCAAATCATGGTTATCGAATCGGAGTAATCGTTAATGATATGGGTGCTTTGAATATTGATGCTGCCCTTTTGGCTAATCATAAAGTACATCAAAGTGAAGAACGTGTTGTGGAAATGCAAAATGGTTGTATCTGTTGCACTTTACGTGGTGATTTGTTAGAGGAAGTTGCCCGTTTGGCAATGGAAGGAAACGTAGATTATTTGGTGATCGAATCCAGTGGTATCTCTGAGCCAATGCAAGTTGCTGAAACTTTTAGTGATCAATTTGCCGAAATGCACGTTCAAGCTGGTTTGGATTTGGAATTAGAGATGGCAGCTGATGAAGATTCAAAGATGCGTAATTCAAACGTTGCAAAGATTCTCAAAGATGGTGGCTTATCCCAGATGTCTCGTTTGGATTGTTGCGTTACCATGGTTGATGCAGTCAATTTCTTCAACGATTATGAAACTGCCGATTTCCTTGTGATCGTCATGGAAAAGATGATGTTCCTGAAGAAGATGACAGAAATGTCTCTGATCTACAAACTGATCAAATTGAATTCGCCAATACGGTTATCATCAACAAATGTGATCTCGTTCCGTCAAAAGAAGTTGAAAAGATTAGAGCATTAGTCAAAATGTTGAATCCTGATGCTCGCATTTTGACCAGCATTCGTTCCAATGTTGATGTTAGTTCTTTGTTGAATACGAATTTGTTCGATTACGAAAAGGCAGCAATGGGAGCAGGATGGTTGAAGAGCTTGCGTGAAGAAGTGAAACCAGAAACGGAAGAATATGGAATTGGATCTTTCGTCTTTCGTGCTCGTCGTCCGTTCCACCCTGAACGATTGTGGAACACGGTAAAGAATAATTTTGTTGTCATTCAAGAAGAATACATTGACGATGGCGTTGAGGGAGATGATGAGATGGACGAAGATGATAAAGAAGACAAAGATGGAGACTCCGATGTTGCAATGGAAATTGATGATGAGAAACAACCACAATTGAACCCAAAATTGCGTTTGGAATCAAAGAAAGCTAATCCCACATTTGCTCCACTTTTACGTTCTAAAGGATTCTTTTGGCTCGCTACACGTTCGAATATGTTTGGTGAATGGAGTCAAGCAGGAGTGATGCTTACTCTGAGCGGAGGTGATTTATGGCGATGTGAAATGCCAGAATCCGAATGGCCTGACAGTGAAGAAATTCGTAAAGCAATCAAAGCAGATTTCCAAGGCAAATGGGGTGATCGTCGTCAAGAAATTGTTTTGATCGGTCAAGAGATGCAAAAGGGCGGACAACAACGTTTACAAGCTGCACTTGATGCATGTTTATTGGACGACAAAGAATGGGCTCAATGGGAAAAGATTATGAACAATCGTAAATGGGATCAAGATCGCAAGAAGGAAGAATTAGAGAAAATATTCGAAGACGGGTGAGTTGTTTAATAAATAAATGGAAAGAGTGTAAACTGACATTTAACCCTTGCCGCTTTTTTTCAATGCAGATATGAAGATTGGGTGCTCGAAGATCATACCGATCACGATCACGCATAATCTTGGCTTCCTTTACGGTCTGGACATGAACTTGTCACGAATATACAGCATAGCATTGTTTTGCTGCTAAAAAAATTTAATAATATCAATTTTCTCTCTCTCAAAACCTGCTTTTCCTCTGTGATTGCTCTTGTTTGCTTGATAAGACCCAAACATCAATTTCGCATCAAAAAGCAACACTTTGAGGTTCTCTACCTTGTGTCAAGGAAATTAGTCTATCAGCTCTCATCCAATTTTTTGTAACAGATCGGGCCACTTGGAAGAATGCAGGTCCGTAGGAGAAAAAGAAATGGCCCGTACCGAAAGCACAAAAAAAAGCGGGCGCAGCGCGTGAGCTCAACCGCCGGAATGGATGTCAGATTAAGAGAAAGAGATTTAAACTCGTAATGATTCAGCTCACTTCTTGATCTTGTCCCTCTTTCCACTTTGATAACTCTAGAGAATAGAATATAAAATATACCGACATGACTGTCAATATTATTTATCGAAAAGCAACGATAGACGATGCAAATATAATTACGAATTTTGCTATTGGAGTAATTCGTCATACATTCACTGTAAAACAACAAATTGGACCACAAGAATATATTTTATCAAAGAAACATGAAGAAGATTATTTGATAACTAGACAAAAAACTTTAGAAAAATCTACAACTATATCAAGGATAGCAATTGATCCGATATCAAACATAATCGTAGGATATATCGAATTTGGCCCAAAGAATATATATTTCGATGATCTGAATTGCGAATATGAAATTCTTTGTTACTTTGTCGATCCAAAATCTCAAGGTAAAGGTGTAGGAAAATACTTATTATCTACTGTCATTCAAGAAGGACATGAATCAGGAGCATTTACGATTGGTCAAGATAGTATTGGAGTAATGACCATGGAAGGTAGCCAAACTGTGACCGCTTTTTACGAAAAAATAGGAATGGTAACTGCAAAATATTTGAAATTTTCTGTAAGTTCTGCTTCTTATATCAAGTCAAGAAGGGAGAGTAAACGCTGATGATATTTATTAAATCTTATCTCCCCTTGCACGATTCAAAAAGAGAGGCCCATCGGCTCTCTCGATTTTGCCAACGGTGCTTCTAATTTGGGAAGCTAAATCTATTGAGACTTTTATGAAATCGTATCTTGGTCTTCCGGCAAACAAATAATGTTTAGACACTTTTATGTGATCTTTTTAAAATGTTTGGTAATGACTCATGTCGGAAGGAAAAAAGGGCCCGTAAATGGTTGACGTTGGCAGCTTGCAGGCGGGGAAGGGTGCGCGACGCGCCCTTACATTAATTGGTGTGGACGAGTCATAATCTTCCGTTAAAAATTTAAACTCATTCTTCTAATTTAAAGCTTTTTTTTCTCGTTTGCATCATTCCCTCATTACCTCCTCTTTCACTCGCACACGACATCATAGTTATGGCTGATACACTCATTTATAGAAAAGCTGAGACGGAAGACTTGAGTGTAGTTACTGATTTTGTAGTCGGTTGTATTCGTTATGCATTTACACGAACATTAAAGCTTGGACCCCAAGAATATTATGCATCAGACATCTTTCCTGTAGATTATTACGGAATTAGGCAAAAGAGTTTGAGTAACCCTACAACTCTTTCAAGTATGGCAATCGATCCCGAAACGAATCAAGTTGTAGGATATATAGAATTTGGACCAAAAAAGCCTTATTTTAAAGATATTGATTGTCAATCTGAAATATTATGTTATTTTGTTAGTAATCAGATTCAAGGAAAAGGTGTTGGTAAACATTTACTAGGAAACATTATAAAACAAGCACTTGATAATAATACATTTTCCCTTGGTCAAGATTCCGTTGGTATATTGACTCTAAAAGGTAATCCAAGCATAACAACTTTCTATAAAAGAATCGGCGCTCTTCCCGTTCAAGAACATGAATGGAATGTAAGTTTATTTGTTAATTTGTGCTTTATGGTAAGTTACCCAACTGATCATTCTCTTCTTCTCCTTCATTTTCTAATTAATTAGGCAGGATCAATCAATATCACTGCCACCCTTCTTGTCTGGGATGCTAAAGCCGTTGAGATTTTTATGCAGTCCTTCCTTGGACAAAAGTGATAGAATTTATAGAATTGATCTCATACATCAATCAATACAATCAGACAATAGAGAGATTTTTTTTGTACTAATTCGAAAGCAATAGACTATTCTTTAATATTTTGGATCCACAGGTTTCCGCTGAAAATTATATCCTAACCCTAACTAGGCTGGCCATATTTTAACCGCGCTTATGCATGCATGTACACGCCCTGAAGGGTGTTGCTTCATTTTTAGCTATATGGAATAAATGTGGGCTGAGAGCTTGAGACATACATAATTGCGTGTTTAAACATTTTTGCACCGCCGCATATGCCCGCTTAGAAGAAGAAAAAAAAAAAAGAATACTGGTTTAAAATGACATGTTTCTAACTCCATGCAAAAAAAACCGGTTTTTATTTGTGTAAGGGCGCTAGTCGGAGATAAAACCGAGAGTTTTAATTTTAGACTTACCAGATCATGCTTTTCTGTTCAACGTGCATATAAAGGAAGCCTTTGACAGAACTTAATCATCCTAAAAACACACCAATAGCAATGACAACGAATGGGAACGTAGAACAAAACGATGCTCTTCAAATTGAAGCAGCTCCGGGATTCTTTGGTAGTTTAGATGATGATCAGTTATCAGCATATTACGAATTTAAACAGTATGTCAATGAGAATATAGGCTTAAAATCAAAAGAGGAAAGTTGGTTTGACGATAAAACGATACTGTGAGTAGTATTCTTATAAAAAAACAAGTATACCCATTCTTATCTTTTTGTCCATTCTTCAGTCGATTCCTTCGTGCTAGATCTTTCAACGTGCACGATGCAATTGAACAATTCTCAAAGACTGATCTTTGGCGTAAAGAGGTGGAAATTGAACGTAATTATCGTTCTATATCGTCTGAAGAGTTACATATCGCAAGAGGTCATTATACCCGCTTTACAGGTAGAAGAGATAAATATGGTTCACCTCTTTTCGTTTATAGACCAGGCTCATTAGGTAAACGACTACCGGAAATTGATGCAATTACACCCAAAAGAAAGTTAGAATTGATGTAAGTATCATTTTATAAATACTTTACAGTTTCTTTTACTAAATATCCTCTCCTCCAGCTCAATTCTTTCTGAGTGTTTGCTAAAACTATATCTACCAATGTCAGTGGACTTATTTGCAAAAGAAAGCTCTACCGCACAAGAAGATCAAAAAGAAGAAAATATACCAACGATCGAAAATGTGACAACGATAGTAGACTTTGAGGGAATGTCTTTAGGTCTTTTATGGAAATTACGTAATCATCTCGGTCAAGCATCTCAACTTAATTCTTCTCATTTTCCGGAAACTTTAGGTAAAACTGCATTAGTAAACGTTCCTTCTTTTTTTGCAACAATTTGGAATTTTATAAAACAATGGTTAGATAAAGGTACACGTGATAAAATGTTTATCGTTTCTACGAAAGATTTACAAAATGGTTATTTACGTAATCTTGTTGATCCTAAAGATTTACCAAAAGTTTATGGAGGTGATTTAGATTGGATTTATGAAGATGAGCCAAAGCTTTGCAAGGAGTTTGTTGACCTTATAGCAATGGAAGAAATGCCAAAAGAGCCAGCTGAATGGACGAATGGACAATTGAAGATATATTGATTTAATGTAATAACTAGCTCATTTTTTTCCTCTAATATCACATCTTAATCTTTATATAATCATTGCACATCATCGAAGACGAACGCTGATAGAAATTATAAAGGAAGCAGATTAAATAGCTGAGCATTCCTGAAACACAAAAAAGGCAAGAATATTTCTACTGATTTAATTTTTAATGCAATCAGAACAAAACCTTCTTCTCAGCTTGTAGCCAAAGCTGATAGTGAAGCTATTGACGATCAAGGTTTCGTTAGGATTAAAGGTCAAACAAATTAGCAAAGTACGTAGCAATTGGAGATGTTAATGATAACCCTTTTCGTAAAACGGTAATGATTACTTTTTCACAAACTGTGTTGAAAAATATATCACCCTAAAGCGGTATAGTCCTCCTATAAGTGGAATGCTCATTCCTTTCCCTCTCAAAGGCGGCATTGCGAAATTCTCTTTTAGTGTTTTTGGCGGTTGGGCCGCTACTATGATCAAGGGTTATAAAAATTGTTCACAGATAAATTTTCTGATCAAATTCATATAATACAAATTTTTTGCAGTGTAAAACTATTATGTACATGTATATCGTAATAAATACACCTCCTCCCACACCATCCATCATACCTTTTTTAATCCTACATCTATGATAAAGGCGGTGAAAAGTTTTGCTGATCTGAGAAATTAAAGGATGACTTTTTTTGAGCATCGCGAACCCTTTTTATTTCTTCTATCAATCTAGCCATTCGCATAGGTTTTGTATACCAAGCATCCATTCCTGCCTCAAATCCACGAGCACGATCCACTTCCGAACTCAAAGCTGTAACAGCAGCAATATGATGTTGATAGGGCGAAGGATGTGCACGCATTGCTATTGCAGCATCAAATCCATTCATCTTTGGCATATTGATATCTAATAAAACTAGAGCAGGTAATTCTTGCTTAAACATTTCTACTCCTTCTTCGCCATCAACTGCTTCGATGAAATCAATTTCCGCTCGTCTAAGTAAAGCAGTGATAATTTTCGTGTTGATTGGATTATCTTCCACTACCAGAACTTTGAATGATTTGACCAATGAGGCCGATGAAAACGTTTCTTCAAATGGATTTCGTATATCTTGTTCAGTGCTTGACTCAATCTCTTCGACAGAGCTTGTTTCGACATTAATCTTATCTGAAGAAAACGACAGGATTATCATCAGGTGATGCAACAGAATTGTGTGCCGATTGAAAGCAGAAGTGTCGTATGATCCCAAATAATTTTTGGACATTTTTGTATGTAAGAGGCCTTTGCACTTCTCTCACATGACGACTTTTTGCACTAATCTGTTCGAAGAAATCCTTCTCTTTTAGGCTAAGTCTTTTCTTCCATTGTTGGTCAATGGGCATGATTATAGACAGGGGAATCGGTATACCCTTGGTCAAAGGAAAACTCTCCTCCTCATCCGTAAGTCCATCTGGAGCGATGAAGATTATATCGACTTTTTCTATTATACCTCTATTCAATTCGTCAGTCACGTCTACCATACCGAACTTCTGTAGTAAATCGTTCCTTAAAGCACAAAGCGAGACAGAATTCTTGCAGCCGCAAAAGGCTACATTCAAATCTGGTGTAGCGGTATCGGTGCTTGCGTAACTACCTTGACGGTTTCGCTGTACGACATCTAATCTTTTGTCGATCAAAGTGACGGGTAAAGAAACGGATATGACAGTCCATTTACCTTCCTCTGAATCGGCCACGATATGTCCACCCATTTCCTCCACAGTAGAACGACACAAAGCAAGTGATAATCCGATTCCTGGACTGTCCAAATCTTCTTTCTGATAAGCTTCAAAGATCTGATGTGCAAGAAAAGATTTTGACATACCATGTCCTGTATCGTAAACTTTTATCGTTAGAATGTGAGTCTTTTTAACCTTGCGAGGTTTTGCTTCATCGGGCTTTATTGCTTTCAATGGAACATTTTCGATAACTTTGTTAAATTTGACATCTTGAAGGGAAACTTCGATACGCACCATACCTTCTACCGTCGCTTCTATTGCATTTGCTACTAATTTACCAAGTACCCTACTGACAGCATCTACATTTATTTCTATGTTTGATTCACTATCTTTCCAAGTAGGATTAAACCAAAAAAAGAGTTCAGGTGATGTAGTTGTCGGACTGTCGCGTTTGGTTAGGTGGGACTGCCATCTTTGTTCGGATACCACAGACAAAATAGAGAGAAAGACTTGAAAAGAAATTTCACGTTTATCTCGAGCTTGACTTGAATCTGTAGGCATACCAAGCCAAGGATCAGTCTTTGCGAAAGGAGTGCTAAAATCTACTAGATCATCAATTAGGGTAGATAGATCATCAGCTGAATGAGTGATGCTGTGCGTTAAAGTGACTAATTCCGTCAAAAGTGATTCAATTTGTTCTAGCCAACCTTCATGTTTTTCACTATTACTTGCACGATCTTGAGCATGACGTAAAGCATATAATACAGCCTCATTGACGCCCAAAATACCGTGTAAGGGCGTTCGTAATTCGTGTTGGACCTTTTGAGTAAATATATTTTGTGCTTGACTTAATTCTTCAGCACGTATATGTAGAGCTGCATTTGTTAAAGATGTTCCAATGAGTTCGATCATTCGACGTCTGAATTGATCAAAGACGATTGAAGATTCTGAAATGAGTAATATAATCATGAAAGCAGGTTGTCCAAGTCTATCAAAACATGCAGCTGTTAGGACTACATTGTCTTCATCAATTTCTCCAAGAGCTTGACGGAAATTAGACTTCATCTCTTGATGATCTGTCATCTTTGCACTATCTCCCATCTCACAAAAAACTTGAGATGCTAAACCACTTTGACGAGCAGAGGCAAAATAACCTGCCATAGTTCTTCTGAGAAAGTTACCATCTAGCCTACTATATTTCTCTTGATCACCTCCATACATACCTAGCAAACTTACGCTCTGAACAGATTGCGGAAAAGAACACATCACCCGTCCACTTGCTGCGGGTAGAAAGTCAAGTAAACCATCAGGGCCAACATGATCATCTTTATCAAATTCACTCTTTCTGTCATCGGCCAAGAGATCCAGAGGTTGTAATTCTGACCTTTCTACTTGTCGAATAGCATTTTCAAAATCTGCAGAAGATGTCGATATAGATTCGGACATTGAACCTTGCCCTTTGCCGGTTGAAGAACGAGAGTTTCCGAACGTTCCAACGTCTGTACCATACATAGAATTTGAAGATACGACATACGATTGAGGAGTATTGAACGAGTTATCTCTTTTATGTTCATTTCGTCCAAACATGCTAAAAGGCTCCGGATGCCTGTCATAGCCTTCGACTTCAGGTAATTCCGGTATAACTTTATTTGCTTCTTGTAAATTCTCAGATTGCTCATCTTTATACTTGACATTTCTGTTGTGCTAACACAATTACTTCCAGCACTACCCTTTGAGCTTTCAACACTGTTACTGGATAAGTTAGAAGAGCCAGAGAAAACATAACGTACGCTACTCGCATCAAAGATAACACAAAGCTTTGCAAAAGGTTCGAAAGATTGATGCAATATTTCTGCACCAAGATTAAAGATCGATCTGACTTTGCACGAAATCCGGTTCGCTTATCAACTACTTCGCCCTGCGCTATACGATTCAATTGAATTATTGACTTGTGAAACCTTTCTTCCATAGAAGTTCGTGATTTATCGAGATCGTAATAACAAGCTTGTTGAAGTAATGGAATAACACCGGTAAGTTTGACGCTTATCTCTGTTACTTCTGCCTCATACGGTAGAACAATGAGAACTCCCAATATACCCTTCTTCCTTCTTTCGTTCTTTGCTGCCTGCGTGGTTATTGATTCGGATTCTAGAAAAGATAGGGGCCTTTCGTCGTTGATGGCAAAGAAGATTGCATTTCCATTGTGCTCTACATTGGACAGTTTTGCTTGGTTTGATTGAATGTATGCGTCCACATTGCTTTGTGCGCTTTTACTGATGTTTTCGTATCGGATTCCAATGGATTCATTTTGATCTAGCTGATAAAATGTGTCATACAATTCTGTAATCTTGTATTCGCACTGTTGAAATCGATCATGAAAAAGAAGTTTCGGTCCATTGAGCAAGTTCTCTACAGCCTTCAAGGTAATCTCGACTTGACTCTCAGATGGATCTCCTTCTCTGATTTCGGAAACCATCTTTTCTTCCACGCCTTTGACTTGCTACTTTCTTCGATAGACAAAAAAATGTCCAAGAAGCTCAAATCTGTCTCCTCTTTTTTATCAGTGAACGCATGAATGATTGGAATAGATGATTGCTGCAAAGAGAGGATTGAGGAAAAGAGCTGAAATTGGGTAATGGGTGTCCTGATCAAAAATCTACCGCATCTAAAGGTACAAAACCCGTGTACCAGGCGGGAAGTGTGTGTGACAGAATCTTCAATGCGTTTATACATTATCAAAACAATATGCAAAGACAAGAGCCAGTTATAGTCGCTTATGTGTGTATGTACATATGTATGCAAGATTTAAAAAAGTGAGAGGATAAAATGTGCGAAGAAATGCGCTACGCAGCGCGTGATCGGCCTTTTGACGAAAGTATATCAATTAAAGCCTGCATGTGAGTCGCGAAGTGCACTGTCACCGGTGTTTGGAATTTTCGTAATCTTTTGCCATTTTCAGCCCACGCTTTACCAGTGATACAAGGAAAGCTTTTCAGTGCTCCATCCGAGCTTGGTATATAGATAGATGATTCTTCCATGATATATATCCATCAATGCGGACAAAAATCTCAGAGAACGTATAGTATACGTATCCCTCAGACGTTCGTTTATAAGCTTAAGGCGTATCCGAAAGATTTAAGAGATAATTAATTTCGTTATTATATCTGAAGAACGAATTTGTCCCGCCTTCCTGAATGTTAAAAGGTCACTTCCTATCATAATGCCTAGAGCAAAAATCACAACCTCTTTCTTCTGAATAAATCAAAATTCGAGTTGTTTATAAGTGTTTCGTCTATATACACTGATTAAAACATAGTACATTTTGCTAATTCCCATAGGCCCATTACCAAAAGGGGAACCTAGATTAATCTTTTCTTTCCAATTGTTTACTTTATAGTCTTATTTTTACCTTTTGTGAGTCTTTACAAAAGACAAGAGATAGAATCTCGTTTTTTTTTTCAAGCATTGCTCTTTGTTTTCTTCTTTATGAACCCTAGGGTCTCTCTCCGCCTTGAAAAATTAGCGTAAAAATGTTGAACAAATCCACTATACCAAAAAGCGCCCGGGACTCCATTCAGCATAGGGAACACCGATTTCTAACAAAAAATTAATTTGCACTATAATTCTACATAGATACCTAATTTTAGCGATCTGCGTGAATTTGCCTGCTTTTAGTTCCTAATTAACTATTTCATTAAGAATATTCTTCGACAAAGTTGAATATTTTCTCACTTACCATATTCGATGTTTTACGACTAGAAAGGTTGATTTATCTCGCAAGCTATTTGAGAGCGTTTATACAAAAGAGTTCCCCCTTATTCACTTAGGCCTTTATACATCAGTACACTAAGTATCACTCGCAGATTATAATTATCATCATATAGCTGTCTCTTATATATCTATATATCTTCAGGAAGAAATTTTGTCCTTATTTGCATTATACGGCAGACTGGAGATATTTTATCACCTCTGCCGCGAATATCTCTGGATTTTCTTCCGCAGGATAATGACCGCTATCTGGAATCGTAGCGAAGGAACTATTTTCAGCAATCTCACTTGCTATATTACCCGCAACCGTAGCTAAGAAGCCACTCTCTTGACCAACGATAAATGATACAGGCACGCTTAACCTTCCTCCATTAGCAAAAATACTTGCATTATCCTTTGAATCTTGATCAAAAGCACGATACAATTCGAAACCTGCTCTCATTCCTCCGGGTGCAGAATAAGCTTTAGCGTATACGTCTATAACTTCTGGAGGAAAAGCAGCCATATTAAAAGCATGACGATCAAAGAAGTCTTGAATATAAATACGCTCACGTCCTGCTGTCAATGCTTCGGCCATATTATTTTTTGAATTATGAAAGAAGAAGTGAGAAAGGTCAAAATTAGCCAATCTTCCAGTCGTTAATAAGTCATGGTAGTGCTTAGCACCTGGGATGATTGCATCTACAAGAACTAATTTAGATATACTTTCAGGAAAAAGTGCGGCATAAGCAAAGGCCACTTTCATACCGATATCATGACCAACTAAATAGATTGAATTAGTGATCTTAAGATGTTCCACTAAAAGGGTCTTTATATCACGAGCCATAGTTTTTTTATCATAGCCAGATTGAGGTTTTGAAGAATTACCTGCACCACGATAGTCAATCGCAATAACCCTATATCCGCTATTAGCAAATATAGGCATCACTGTGCGCCACTGCCACCATGTTCCTGGAAAGCCATGTAGTAAGACCAAAATTTTAGAACCTTTGCCTACTTGAACATAATGAAGTCTAACTCCTGGCTCTACTTCGTTTACCCCGTGAATAAACTTTGATGTATCTGCCATTCTTCTTAAACGCGAAAGGAGATACAATGTGAGCACTATGGTATAATGTTGTTGATTTTACTTGATTTATATATTTCATCATCTATATTCTCAAAGTTTTAACTAAAGAGCTTAAGAAGCGAATATGATTTCAGAGATCACTCAGTTCTATCCGACTTCCGGCCGTAAGAAAGCGGCGCTGCTCTGCGGGCGCGTGTTAGCTCACATTCGAAAAATCATCAAACGCATACTGCCAAGCTTACAGCCGATACTTACATTAAGTCCTCTTAGCCCCGCCGGCTTCTCTTTAAGTCCGTCATCATTCGCTTGACAAAGTGTGGACAAATATTTTAGCATGTCGGACCTCCAAAAATGATGAAGGATATAAAATAGACGATAAGGAAAAATTAGTTTTTTTCTTTGTTTCTTAAAATTCAATTTTAACAGTTTCGGAAAAGATGGCAAACCTATCAACTTCTTTTCAATTTTGGCAATTACCTAAATACGATCAACGTAAAGATGAATCAAGTTTAACGTTACAAACATCAAATAAACTTCCAAAGCCAGGACCAGGTGAAGCCTTAATTCGTATTCGAGCAGTTTCACTTAATTATCGAGACTTGATAATCTCTAGAAATCTATATCCTTCTTCAAATTTGGAACGTGATGAACTTATTCCAGGTTCAGACGGTGCAGGTGATATTGTTGAAATTGGTGAAAAAGTTGAAAGTTTTCGTATTGGTGATCGTGTAGTAGCAAACTTTAATCCTGCTTTTAAACGTGGAATGGTAGCAAAAGAAAAGGAAATGGAATTCGCTTTAGGTGGTCCAGCGCAAGGAATTTTAACAAGTTTGATAGTTTTACCTGTTGATGCATTATTACGTATACCATCACATCTTTCCTATGAAGAAGCTTCTACTCTACCTTGTGCTGCAGTAACGGCTTGGAACGGTTTTATACGGCTTACGTGATATTCCACTTTTACCTGGTGCAAACGTTCTTGTAGAAGGAACAGGAGGTGTTTCAATTTTTGCCGCTCAATTTGCTATTGCTGCTGGGGCAAGAGTGATTATCACTTCTTCTTCCGATGAAAAACTTGAAAAAGTTCGTAAATTATTCAATAAAGAAGAACAAGATCGTCTTTTCCCAATTAATTATCGTACAATTCCGGAATGGGATCAAGAAGTTTTACGAATAACAGGAGAAGATAAAGTTTCTCATATAATCGAAGTTGGCGGCGCAGGGACCATTGAGAAAGCTCATAAAGTCATTATGAGAGGTGGAGTGATTGCAAATATTGGATTTGTTTCTGAGGAGACAAAAATGCCAAACATTCCACTTCAAAATTTATTTTCCGGTTCAATCTATCGTGGTACTTATGTTGGAAGCGTAGAACAATTTGAACAAATGAACCGTGCTATTGAAGCATTCAAGATTAAACCTTTGATTGATAAGGTTTTTGATTTTAAAGATGCACAAAGAGCATACGCTTATCAATGGGCACAAACACATGTTGGTAAAGTTGTAATAAAGGTGGAATAATGAATTATAAATTCTCGTTAATGTCTCGGAAGATTAACCGCATGACTGAAGTATGAAAGAAAAGAATATAATAAAAGTGTAGTCGAAAGAGGGATAATATGATCCAGTTTGTGATCTCAAAGCACTTAAAACTGAGCCTGCTGCCTCACAAAATCATTTACGAGAGACTATCCTTTTTCACAAGAGTTGATCGTAAAGCGCACAGCTTAGTTCTATACATTTACTCCTTTTCGACTTTAAGATCGATGCGCAGCGCTAAGAAGGCATTTTTAATACATGTTCGTATAAAAAATCACTTTAGCTCAAAAAAGATTACATATATCCGATACTCTGCAGATGTCCGGGGAAGTTAGATTGGATTTAGCGTCGTTTTTAATATTTTAGCCGACGCACACTGACTATTAAAACTATATGAAGAAGAGATGACAATCGACATTTCTCTTCTTCTTTCTTTATCAACTCTTATAACTTATGAAACTTTGTAATATGGACGGCAAACCATTTGATAAATCAAGCTTACCTCTACCTCATCCTACGACTTCGTATTGGCAACATGAAGCGATAGACTCTGACATTCACGATCATGGCCGCTATACACCTCTACCGAATTATGAAGATAGTTTTGTCGACGTAGCGATTATAGGATCAGGTATAAGTGGATCTGTAGCTGCGTACATGCTACAAAATAAAGGCGACATCCGTAAAGTAGAAAATGATCAAAAAAGCAAACCTTCAATCATTATGTTAGAAGCGCGTAAAGCATGTTTCAGGAGCAACGGGAAGAAATGGTGGTCATTGTAGACCGGACATGTTTGCCGGATTTAATAAATATTCTTCTTTGGTAGGAAATGAACAAGCTGGAAAAGTACTTGAAAATGAATTGGAAACTTTTAATTTGATTGACGAAATCATTTCAACAGAAAGTTTAGATTGTGATTGGTGGAAAGGTACAACAATGACTGTATATCAAAGTAAACAATCTCTTGAAACTGCTTCATCAAACTTTGAAGCTTATCGAGAATATTTGAAGAAACAAGGTAGAGAGCTCCATTCAGAGGTACGACTAATAAAAGATGAATTTGAAGCAAAAAAAAATTCAAGAGTAAAAGATGCAGTAGGAGTTGCCATTTGGCCGGCTGGATCACTACACCCTTTACGATTTGTACATCATCTCTTAAAAATATGTTTGAGTGATAAAAACTTCTCTTTATTTACACATACACCTGCACTTAGTATACAAGAAAGCAAAGTGAAGGATAATCAAAGTCGAATGTATGACGGATGGGAAATTTCAACGCCTCGAGGAACGATTAAAGCACGTTGTGTACTTTTAGCAACTAATGGTTATTCGCTTAAACTTCTTTCGGACCTAAATAATGTCCTTATGCCACATCGTTCTCAATGTTCTGCTTTCTCTCCTCCTTCAAATTTTATTAACGAAATGGCATTCAACAACACGTATTCAATCGTAAAGGGACCGGGTGATTATGAATATCTCACTCAACAGCCATCAAAAGGTGGACCAAATTCAGCAAAAGAGTTGGGCGGAAGAAAAGGAACTGGTTCGGTGATATTAGGAGGAGGTCATCCTCATGCTCCTAGGCTTGAACAAATTGGTACTTTTGATGATACAACGATCATTGAAAAAGTATCCGAACATTTACAATCTTATTCCGCCAAAACTTTTACTGATTGGGAAGAAGAAAAAAGTACTCTATTTTATACTTGGACAGGTATACAAGGATGTAAGTTCACTATTATCAATATCTGATATCATGACGCTGGACTGATTCCTGTTTCTTCTTTTCTCTTTAGATACGAGAGACTCTCTTCCTCTCGTTGGTTCTCATTTTGGCAACAATCAAAATGGACTTTTCCTTAACCTCGGTCATCATGGTCACGGAATGGCTAGAGCTGCAAGCTGTTCAAGAGGAGTAGCACGTTTAATTCTTAATTTTCTTGACAACAACATTCAATCTGTCGACAATAATGTAAAGAGTTGGGAAGAGACGACACAACTTCCCGATTGCTATCGTTGGTGTTTATACCGATCACAAAGAACAGATATCGATTGCAGACAAGACTTCTGATTAAAAAAATTATTTGAAGCTCTTGCTTTCGTACCTATATGTATTTTTAGAAGTTGAAACAAGGACAATAACAAAACCACGAGTAGGGAAACACTCATTGTGCGGCTCAGCTTAGCAATTTTTCAGTGACTCTTAATATGCTAAAGCTGTGAGGATACGAGAGAGTAATTGTTTACAAAAGAGGTAATAATACTCTTGATCTAAAATAAATCTTGCTTGATTATAATTTGAAAATTGTGAGAAATGAAGTAACTGCAATAATTGTAAGACTGCGTAACAATTCATTCACGAACGAACGTATGCAAAGGCTATACATTTTAAATAACAATCACTTTGCTTATTGCGATTATTATTATAAAGATGTGAGATGATTTGATTTTATAAACTACAACAAAGCTTCCCGTTGCATTTGCCAAGACAATTTTTTAAACAGCGCTACCATAAAAGTATGCAGATCATAAGAACTGTCAAAATCGAACACGTTCTTTCGTTGGTGTCTAGAACAAATTCGCCACACGCGCAGGAACACCGTATTATAGCATGCAGGATTCGCCTCACACGTCTGTCAGTTATTATAGCTTTGATTGATGTAGTAAAGTAGATTAAAGATGGTCAGATATTCTGGGTAGACATGTTCAACAGAAAAAAAAAACATATATATACACTCTATAACATGAAAATTATAACGATTCTTTCTTCATCTCAACTTTAAACTCTTCTTTCTTTATAGTCTAAATTTCAAAAAAAAATGCGGTCATTTTCATTTATTTTTATAACGATGATGATCGCCGTATTGACTTTAGCAAATTATACCAGTAAGTTATTTCCATTATTCAATCTGATTCGAACAAACCTTAATAATCATCTCTTTTTTCTCTTTCGCAGATGCTGCTTCATGTGACAGTTGTATGATGCAATGCGCCGGTATATCTGAATCTGGTGGTTGCAGTAATGGTCCTAATTATTATAATTGTACTTCAGCAAACAGACAAAGGAAAGCGGTGAGTGATGAGTAAAGTTATGATTCAAATCATCTATACTGACGTTTATTTTAAACCTTTTTACAGAATTGCCAAAGTTCATGTCGTAATACATGCAGCAATAAACAAGCACCAGCTTCATCCTCTCGCACTTCTTCTGCTTCTACATCTTCTCGCACTTTATCTACTCCTACAACTTCCGCAACCCAGAGTTCTAGCAGTATCATTTCCTCTACTAGTAGGAGTTCCTCTAACAGCGCAGGAACAAATATAAAGTTAAGTTCGATCTTACTTCTTTTGCTCCATTTATTTGCAG
>JASXTE010000622.1:0-33625 GCA_030280995.1 Hemileia vastatrix | reverse complement strand
ACTATAGTTTTGTAGATAACCTTTACATTTTAAATACGATTGTGAACTATATTCTTAAACACTCCTGTGCCCACACACTAAGTAGGAAGTTCCGACTTAGATCCAGAGCGGGTGCGTTTAAGAAGTTTGGTAGTATACTAGCATGAAAAGGGGGTACTGGACATATAAAGCTTAAAAAAGGCCAAGCTACAAGAAGACAATAAAGTTTAATATCTGTACAGGTCCTTAAATGACTCAGATCCCTTCGCAACACTCAACTATAAGACAGAGACCCAATTCGCTTGAGCAGATGAATGCGCGGTGTGTGGTAGACAGTCAAATATTGAGATACATCATGTTCGTCATATTCGGAAAAGGGGGGCACGGCACTAAACCAACTGGATTAATGAGTCTAATGTCTCAACTAAATCGTAAACAAATTCCCCTATGTGTGAATTGTCATAATAACGTCCACGCAGGTAGGTACAAGGGTAAAAGCCTAAATGACCTCATAATAACAAAGATAAGAGATTAATCAAAAAATAATAATAGTAGATTAGATAAATTATCAGTTATAAGATAAAAGGAGATAAATAAAAACCTGGTAAGAGCATAACTTCTTGGAGAGCCGTATGCGGGGAAACTTGCACGTACGGTTCGGTGGGAGGTTTCATAGACCCTACAAAGATAGGGCTAGGTTATCGACCCAACTACTATGTCCTAGTATAATCCTACTACTAGCTAGTACACTCATTGAGAATGGTGCTGGGACAGGATGGACAGTAGGTGATAAGCTGTCCGATTTTATCAGTCAATATATGTGACTGGTAGATGATAATAAACTCCACTCGATGCGAGAAACTCCTCTAATCGGAAATGAATACCTGATTAATGATCGGGTAAAAATGTCATTTACATGGGGACAACACGCCTGAGTTAAAACACAATCCATTAAGGGTCAAGTCCAAGATCCGATCAAAGGGTATAAACGTTTTAGCTCATCAGAGACTACACGTGGAGCGTTCAACAGTAGTAGTAATGGTAAAACAGAGAATAACGACCACCCATGACTAGTGGGACTAGTTGATGGTGATGGTAGTTTTAGTTTTCATAAGAGTAACCATAAGTGAACACTTAATTTTAAAATTGGACAAAGTGTTTACAATCTAAGACTCCTTTATCATGTAAAAAGCATTCTTGGAGTCGGTTTTGTATCGATCGATAATAATGATGCGGAATTTAGAATTCGAAAACTAGACCATATTCTTCAATACGTTATTCCTATTTTTGATAAATACCCACTACTCACAAGTAAATATTATAATTATAATCTATTTAAGCAGGCTGTTTATATAATAGCCGATAAAACACTAAGTACTGCAGAGAAGGATGCACAACTTATAGAACTTAAACATCAAATGATGCCGGAACCGGAAGATTATATCTCTCCAGCATGGTCTATTATCGACTATAAGGTTCTTAATCTAACGGATGCTGAAGCTGTTATATCTAAAAACTGAATTATTGGATTCACTGAAGCTGAAGGCTGTTTTTATCTTGTCGTTAATGAAAAAGGACGAATAGTACATGCTTTTGAGGTAACGCAGAAGCGAGACCTCATTGTATGTAAAGCACTAGGTTATATTTTCAGAGCTAACGTAATAACTAAAAAAACTTATAATACAGTTGTTACAACAAAGACAAGCAGTATTTTCCATCTTGTACAATATTTTCATAGAACTATAAAAGGAATAAAATCTCTAGAATATCGTATTTGAGCACGATCTTTTATGAAACAAAAACCTAGTTATGAATACCTTAACAAAATTATAAATATAATGCAAGAAATACGATCAATTCGGCAAGATAAGAATTTTAAGATTCGTAAGTAAGTTATAATTATAATATTCACGGTTGAATAAAGGTATAGTCCGATCCCTGGTGGAAGCCAGGCTTAGCCAATATGTATAAACATATTTAGGTTATCAATAAAAATGTTATCCACCACTAAGTCTACTAGGATCACATTCAGGAGGTGCCGTAGATTGTGTCATTTTTTCACTACACCTGGCAGGGATTTCTAGTCTTCTTGGAGCTATGAACTCGAATTTTCAAGAAACTTGTATCATAATAAATACTTTTGTTTTCTTTTTCCAACTAAATAAAAGTATACTGTCTAGAATAAAAATTTTTACAAGAGGTAAATCATCCGTTAGCATACCTATACCTATACCTTCAGGTTATCCTAAAGAACCTAAATTTTATAATACAAATAAATTTGAAGGTAGTCGTCAAGTGTGAAAAACGTCTATTATAGGCGGCGACAGCTCTACAGTAACAAGGCATAAGTTTGAACTTGCACAGGAGTACCAGAGTAAGGGTGTTCCTGCTACAGCAGATATTCTTAACAAGCTATGTGACACTCATATTACAGATAAGGATATAGAATCTCTTCTTCTTAGTCCTAGGATCATATTTACTCAAGTACCTGAAAAAAAAACCCTAATACGAACGATTAGGAAAAGGGGAGTAAATGCTCCCATCCCGGGTATTTATATTTGAACGCATAAGCCTTCAGGTAGTAAGTATGTAGGTTCTGCTTATAATATGCCAGTGCGACTACGTTCTTATTTTTCAGAAGAACAGAAGGAGATAGGGAAGTTTATACCTCTGTTCTATCGTCAAGGTATGGATATATTTACACTAGAAGTAGTACTCACTCCATTTAACCCGGATATTCGTCTTGAACTACTTCTAGAACAGTATTATCTACTTGATTCTGCTTTTGACCTAAATACTATTAGAGTGGCAGGAAATGGAAATCCTTCAGGCTCAAATAGTAAAACACTCTATATATACAACAGGGATATAACAATTCTCTACTATAGTTCTAACAAGCAAAGTGAATTTATCAATAAGTTCAAAATTAATTACCATACTTTTACTAAGCACCTAATAAAAGGTACTTATTATCTGGGTAAGTATGTATTTACACGAGAACGGGTTGAAGAGGCAGTGCTAGCCTCTCTTGCTAGGGGTGATATAGAGCTGAGGGAGATGCTAACGATAGATAGAGTTAAATTTAATTTAGCTAAGCCTGTAAACAGTTTAAGTAGGCCTGTAAATATATTCCAAGAAAGTACAAGAAGTACCCCAAATTTGGGTATTTTATGAGCCTAGGTAGTTGCGTAGCGTTTATAAAAAAGGCTATCCTGCTACACAAAAAACACTAGTTAAACGACTAGACAGTAAAGATGTGTTTTTTTTATTATGGGTACAAGTGCTATGGAACACATCAATAGCTTTAATTATAAGCTAAGATTTAAAATAGTAATGGGGTTCATATAAAAATTCTCACTGTATGCTGGGATCTCCTAAAGCTTCAAGTACCATATAAAGACTAGATGGGTTCATGCTCTTCTTCTTCCTTTTTTTATAAAAAGCCGGCCCAGCCCAGCCCAGCCGATAAAAAAAAAACAAAAACCAGAAGATGATGATTAAGGAGCAGTTTTAATTTTTATTACCCCAGCTCTTTCTTTATAGGGGGGGGGCAGGAGTGACAAAAAGAAAGTAAAACCTATGAATGTTGGGTGACAATCTTGAAGATGTACAATGGACAATCAGCAGGTAACAAGTGTTCTGTGTAAATAGGACAGAATGGATCCTCAGAGACTATACGTGAGACACCGTATCTACTTGTTGTTTTTGTTTATTTTTCTACATTCGAAATAAAAAGTAGATGCGCTGAAGATATAGTCCAGCACCCTGCGAAAGCATGGTGATTAAGTCATTACAACAGTACTAAATATGAGAAATCAAGGAATATCACTTCATAAACTACCACTCTTTGCTTGAGCAATTATAGTAACAGCAGTTCTACTGCTCCTAAGTCTACCTGTTCTAGCCGGTATTAATAATCATCATCATAAAATGGTGCCAGCTCTAAATATGGCTGTATGCTGGGAATTCTTTACATGTCATCATATGAAAGACAATCAGCAGGTAATGCATAGAACTACATGTCTATGCAGAACCTCAAAGACTAGTGCGCCAGAGCTAATGACTAATACTAATAAAAATATTAAAGAAGATAGCCCAAAACACGCATATATGTGTGTGTGGAGGGATACGAATGGAGAAGATCAACATAACCCTTCTTCCCTATCACCGCAAGGAATAGCTGCTCATAGATCTCCCATCTCTGGAGGTGAGGTGGGAGAGGGAAGAGAAGGAGGTAAATTTTGGAGTTATCTTGCAGGTCTCATTGAAGGGGATGGATGCATTGTAATTCCTAAGACAGAGCGGTCACCTAAAGGTCATCCATGCTATCCATCCATTCAAATGTCTTTTGCAGCCAAGGATTTTCCATTAGTAATACATATTGCAGAAATCATTGGACACGGATCGATTATGAAAAAGAAGCAAGCAGCTGCATACGTATACACTGTAAATAGCTTTTCAGGTCTTTTTCATGTTGTTTCAAAGATCAATGGATATATACGTACACCTAAGATTTACGACCTTAAACAGCTGATTGACTATATGAATATAAAGAACCTGACTCGCCTGAAAAATACCCATACAGATACAGCGGGTATAATGATTTCAGCACAGGAGCTAGACACTTCTCCACTTAACTCTAATGCTTGACTAACAGGCTTTATTGAAGCAGAGGGGTGCTTTCTAGTTATAACTAGTATTACTTCTAAGTATCCTCGTCTAGCTTGTTCTCTTGAACTAACACAATCTAAAGTAAGCAAGCGAGGTATGGATAATATGGATGTTATAAAAAAAATTGCATATTTCCTACTTGTGTCTGTCAATCAAATTCGAGGAGATATAAAACATCCACAATACCGTGTACGTACTTCAACTGTAAGTAGTCATACTATTCTAGTCAACTATCTAGTAAAGTATCCACTCTTTGGGTCAAAGTTTATAGACTTTAATTCGTGGTGTCATGTATTTTATTATTTTCAAAAGGCTATCCATAAGGATAATGCTAGTGCCATTCTAGAAATTAAGTCGCAAATGAATGATCGGCGTACCATCTTTAACTGAGATCATCTGAAGCTAATAAAAAGTCGGTCCATGCTTTTGATAGTTTAGTTCTTTAACTTGCAAAATACTCACCACACACACCCTCACCCCTCCTGGAGTTAATGTTAGTGTTAATGTTAATGTCAGTGTTAATGTTAATGTTAGTGTTAATGTTAATATCAGTGTTAATATTAATGTTAGTGTTAATGTTAATGTCAGTGTTAATGTTAATGTCAGGGTGGAAAGGGATGTGCTACGAGGTGTATATGTTATATATTCATTAGTAAGATACAGTCTCATTTTATTTGTGAAGATAAGAGTGCTTACCCTTTAGCAATATAAGGTATTGTTATAGAGCTTTATGCATAGAGCAGGACTCTGTAAGCCAAGATATAAAAGGCCATTACGATTAAGGCATACAATAATATTTATCTAATTCATACTGTAACCCATATTATGGGGGGGGGAGTTGGTGAATGCGTTTACGACGGTAAACCGCACACATTGAGACCCTGTAACGTTCTTCTTTGGGTTCCCACACACGTATGATGTGTTTGGGTTTTATAGAAGGAAGCAAGCATCAGTAAACCTTTAAAAACTTACCCATAGTACTGCACTCATTCCGTGGAGTAAAGGAGTAAACTATATACAACCACGGAAACACACTAGGTGTAGGACTGACCATGATGTCACATTATCTACGAATGTTTACACCTCTGTCAACAGCTATACTAAGTATTTGGTTATGACAGGGCGAAGACCTGGTGATGGGGGGGGGGACATTTTATAACCAAAAGCACTAAATTTGATACTTATAGGTTTAAGCTAGAGATGTTAATGACTAAGTATGTTTACATTTGATACGTGTTTTGAACAATAGCTTTAGCTTTACTTAGTCCTTTATGGGTTTGTAGGAGGAAAGTATATTATGAGATAGCAGCCATCAGTACAAGAACATATATTGTACTAGGTGATTAAATAACCCTCTGATATGTGAACAATGTGGAGGTTACTCGATATATTTCATTTTATGAATTCGGTGGCTCTGGCACATGGAATCATGTCTGGAGTATACATATTCTACAATGCTCACTAGTACTTTGCTCGGATAACTTAACAGGACCCGAGGTTGTAAGACTGATGAATGTACAGGTGATTAGGTATGACCTAAATATTAAGCTGTTAGGCCTGTAAGCCCAGTATTTACATTCGAGAGGGATTTATAAGGTAGTAATAGTGGGGGGGTGTGTACAACATTATGTAACTAAAGATATAAAGTATAATAAGACTTAAACTAAGTTACATATCATGATATGAGTTAAAATATGGCAGTATGAATAAGATCAAATAGTGTATATAAGTTGCGTTACTATGCGAGTGGTAATAGAAAAGGGGGGGGTGAATGGCAAGGACAAGCGACTAACCATTGCTCAATTTGCAGCGATCCTAATTTATGTATTTTAACCCAGTTTATAAATAAAGCCCATGGTTATCTCCTTCAGGAGATATCGGACGTGGGGGGGGATAGTGGGATTATGAGTGGAATAAACAGATGGGGGGGGGGGGGTGGGTAAAATGGATTAGAACGTTCAACGACTAATGAGTGAGTAAATCAACAAGAATCTCAACACGAGTGTCCCCTATCTTAACTTCAACACCCCTCTATACATAAATGTAGATGGAGAGAGAATATTAAGATAAAGACATAGTCTGAACCTACATGTAAATGTAGGAGCTTAGATTTAAACGGTCTAATGGTAACATAATTGGCTACTTACGGATAGAAATTTTAATACAGCCTTTTATGATAGTGCTGCAGGTGGAGATCCTATTGTGCGCCATTGCAGTTTCATGGGTTGTGTCTACGGAGTAGACCTTAATTTTCACTATATTATGACATCATCAGAGCTAGGTCGAGGGGAAAGCCCAAGGCTGAACAAAGCATTTATGGTAGAAATGGGAGCTCAAACTAAGCGACTAAGTGTTGAGGGCCTGTGAGATGTTCTTTCTACGGTTAAAGCTACACTGCTTGAAGTTCAATACCTAATGCCCGCTATAGCCAGGGGTCAGCTAGGTCGTTATGGGCTGAACAAGATGCAAATGAGTACGGAACGGGGACTCATTTGAGTGAACATTTTAGCATGTCTATCCATAAGATGGATCAAGGGGATGAGTGAACAACCTAAGGAGAGTGAGTCAACCCATGCAGCGACTATGGGATGGCCTTATATGCGTAAGTATAAAGGTCACAGAGTTATGGGTAGTACCCGACTAGCATGTCGTGGTGTTAGATACGGCATAGGTAACACAATGTGAAGGGGAAGACATACAGTCATTACAATATTTTACATTAGATCATACTACACTATAACGAGTGCTGAATATAGGAGATCCAAACTAGGTAGCCTAGAGGAATTTTGTAAGAATAACCCAGATAAAGTAATGATAGGTAAACTAATAAAGTTTATATACGATCCAGCCTTTCTGGAAATGGCTTATAAAAACATTAAGTCAAAACCTGTGACACCCTCTTTTGGTGTGTTCAAGGAGACACAAGAAAAAATTTCCAACGAATATTTATCACAGCTAAGTGAGAGTCTTAAAACAGAGACTTTCATGTTTAAACCTGGACGACGTATTCACATTAATAAGGCAGGTATAGGGACCAGACAACTAACCATGGCTCCTCCACGAGACCTGATCGTACAAGAAGCAATTAGAATGATTCTTAATGCGATTTATGAACCCACTTTTCTCGATTCTAGTCACGGGTTTAGACCTAATAAATGTAGTCATTCTGCTCTTAAATCCATTATAATAACATTTAAGTCTGCTGTATGAATAATCGAATGTAAAATAAGCCTAAACATAAATAGTATAGATCATGGTAGACTGATGGATATTATCGAGAATAAAATTATAGATAGACAGTTTACTAAACTAATTAGAAAGAGCCTAGAATGTGGATACTTTGAGTTTAGACCGGACGAACATAATGTAGTAGGTACGCCTCAAGGGTCAATTATTAGCCCAATCCTGAGCAATATTTTCATACATCAACTGGATGAATATATGAAAACTATAAAAGAAGGGTTTGAGAGTGGGAGGGTGTATAAACATTACGCTAGCCTTGGAGATAAGGCCAATAGAGTTAATGCGGCATGTGAAATAGATAATGTAAAATCACTATTCAAGGAGACTAATAAACTACCTAATACAAATTCCAGCGATGCCTATGATAAACAACTAAATTACGTTAGATATGCCGACGTTTGAGTCATTGGTATTTGTGGTAGCTATATAGATACGAAAATAATTATGAGACAGATGACCCAATTCTGTAAGGATATTGGACTTATAGTGAGTTCATATGGAACCCTCAATCTAGGGATAGATAATGCTGAATTTATAGGAGTAATAATAAAGAGGGAGCATCAGCATCAGCATCAAAAAAAGAACCTATCTCCTAAAATAGGAGAATCATTAAAACAAAGAAATAATCTACAACTACAAATAAATGTTTCACTTGACAGACTGAGAGAGAGACTAACATCTAGTCACTTCATTCAAAAAAATAAACCTAGTCCTAGGTTTATGTGAATACATAGAACTCATAGAGAAATTATTATTCTTTATAACTCAGTCTTCAGAGGTTTTATTAACTATTATTCATTTGTACAAAATTATAGCTGAATAGTATCCTTCCTTAATGTAACACTAAAAACTTCTTGCGCTAAACTTCTTGCAGCGAAATATAGTATAAGCTCAACAGCTAAGGTTTATAAGAAGTACGGTAGTCAACTAGCAGACCCTGACAGCAACCTATCCTTTATCAAACCGGACTATAAGACTGATAACATGCGGTTCAAAAAAACAACTAGTCCACAGTTATTCAGTCTCTATTTACATAAAACTCAGTATGGCTAGTTTTGACCCTGCTAGGTGTGGGTAAAATTTAATCCAAAGTAGAGATGCTTCATGCTAAGGATATGAGGATATTAACCATAAGATTTATGTGAGATAAATAATTAGGGTAAAATATATATCTATATAGATAAATTCGTCAGTATAGAATGCCATATAATAAGACTATTAATGATGTAGAATTAATGAGATAGAATAAATTTAATTTAAATTTTGATTTAATTTATCATAAAAATGTTAGGTTAAGTTATGATGGAGAGCCGTATGATGGGAAACTATCACGTACGGTTCGGGAAAGGGGCATTACTATCCTCGATACTATGTTCTAGTTCATCTATACCAACATCTCTTCTGCCTAACCCAAATGGTGTCACCTATCATCGTCGCGTTTAGTCCACCCCCCCAACTCTTTCAACGGAACCGCTTAATATGTTATGTCATGCTGCTAATCCAAAGTGTGGAAGTCGCTCTTTACCTTCAAAAAACTTAATGGAAAGGCTTGTAGGTGAAGACTGAGAGTAAATGATAATGACAAGTGCATACACGCGGTGTTTGTGCTTCCGTAAGGTTAGGTCATTTTATAAAAGTCATCTGATATGAGGGCACTAAAACCTGATACGGAGACTCTTTGGTTTGGATGCGTGATAATAATAATACAAGGGACTAATATAAATTACGAGTACAATACGATGTATAAATAAGTCTTAGGGTACATCTATTTAACAGTTACGTATAAATCCCGCGTAAAGCGGCTAGCTTTATTAAGCAAGTTAAGTTCATGAACAGGGTAAAGACTAAAGTCAATTTAATGCGATTCCTAACTGTTACACTAATCAACCGAACAGTACTTCCTACACTGAATGAAGTAATATAATACGAGAGTTAAGTACTTTAAGTTCATGCCTAAATGCTAATGATAATAAAGAGTCATGTCATGCTTTTTGGATCAGGTAAATAATATCGCATAAGTAAGATGCAAATCAGTGCGCCGCATAAATTTTATGTTTTGATTAAGGCTAAATATAGTTATATGATCCTATTTAGCTCCTGAATGGAGAAGTACGAATAAATGGGCAGAGGGCAGAGCTTTTTCGGTGATTTGGGTATCATACTGCAAGAATGTACCTAGCTAGGATGTTTAGACTGAGTATCGGCTTCATGCACGACCCTATAACAAGGAAAACATGGATCATGTACAACTAGCAGATATAACTACACTTGCATGACAAGTCAACCCAGGTTCAGATGATGGATCACGGACATATAACGTTAATGACTATGGATGTGATAACATTTCAGTCTCGGAAGAAAGTGTGTAGTTTAGCGAAAGCTATGAAGCTTACTAGGCAGATGCTGCCTATATTAAGACCTAGCTTTAAGCAAGTAATATATGACTATACACTACACACTAGTCCTTACCCTATTTGTATCATCAAATCGAGTCAATCGTGTAACTCTAGGAAGAAAACGATTAAAAGTAAGTCTAACCTGACAAGGTGAGAGGTTGAATGAATTCAACTGGCGATGCAAGTGAAAACGGTCAAAGCTACCAAAAGGCTAAGACCGTCGGTTTTTATAGAGATCGCTACGGACTGCGTCACTTGTGGGTGCCTGAAAAGGTGCTTAATGTACAGTCGGACTCCTTGCCCACTAACTAAAAAGTACTCTCGTCAGGCCTCGTCGAGGGCTGACGAGGCCACCTTTAGATATAATACCATAAGATATGATCTGATGGGATCGACGAGTAGCAATCTCCTCTATCAACTCGGGCAACCCGGCATATCAGGCAAGGCAACCCTACGAAGGGGGGTTACGTAAACCCTCTCGACGTGGTTGAGGAGGGGCGTTAGGGGGTACAACACTTTATAGTGTTGACTCATTAAATGGGTAATTAATGATGAGTGTAGGAGTATGGATTTTTTGGTCAAGAATGGCCCTATTCATGAGATATGAATATGCACTGCGCTATATGCTGAAATTATATAACAACAGGGTACATGGCTAATAGTATAAGTTGCCTAACTATACTAAATATATCCAGCCTTAGTAAAAATGTGTACCATGCCAGGGGATCAGCAGGTAACCAACGGCACCCATATAGCCTAGTAGGAACCTCAGAGACTACACGCGCAGCATCTTATCCGGAACCTTTTTGTGAGTGACTAGCGGGCCTAATTGATGGAGATGGTTGTCTACTTGTTAGCAAACAGGGTTATACATCGTGTGAGATCACTATAAGTATAGCAGATGAACGATGTATACGCTTCCTTCTATATAAGCTAGGAGGTGCAATAAAGATACGTTCAGGTGCAAGAGCTTGACGCTATCGACTACATAACAAGGCAGGTATAATAAAATTAATACATTGCATTAATGGGCATATTCGTCATACTACACGTATTAAGCAACACCATCGTGTGTGCCTAGAACTCAATATCACTCCTATCTCACCAGCACCTCTCACTTGACAGAAGGGTTGGTTTGCAGGGTTTTTCGATGCCGAAGGTACCCTCACGTTTAGCATGAAGGATCATCGTCCAAAACTATCACTACGTGTGGTGAATAAGCAGCTTGCAGATGTACAACATTACCTATCCCTGTTTGGCGGTGTGATTAACTATGATACCTCACAGAATGGCTACTACTATTGGTCTGTCCAGAGTCGAGAAGATGTATTTATGATGCTAAATTACTTTAATCACCACCCTTGTAGGAGTGCTAAGTTTCATCGTCTACATCTTGTAACTCGTTACTATGAACTTTGTGACCTTAAGGCGTATATACCTTGTAGTAAAACTAATAAGGCCTGACAATCATTCCTAACGGAGTGGAATAAGATGAAGATATAGTCCAGATATATAATATATAAAAAATGTATTATATCATTGCATCCAGAAGTTTACATTCTAATTATCCCTGCATTTGGGGTTATTAGTCATATTGTAAGTCAGTTTTCAGGTAAGAGCATTTTTGGTCAAGATGGCCCTTATAGAGTGAATATCTATACGCAACATACTATATGCAGGAAGCTAGAGTCATTTCAACTTAGTACTCAGATATACTATATAATTAGAATTCTAGTAACAATCTATGTAGAATTTAGTAATCCGCAAATAACCAAAGCACTCTCGTATCTAAAAAATGGATGCGTGACACTTAGTAGTTCGATATACCGAAGGTGAAGCATGTGAGTAGGAATTTCAGAGGCCATACGTATGTTTTCAACACATTCAGAAAGTAATAAATATAAGAAAAGCTGTAAATTTAATCAGTGACTTGCAGGAGTTATGGATGGTAAGGGTTGTTTTCAACTCTCAAATAAGGGTTCTACCAGTGCCAGTCTGGAGATTGTTATAGAAACGAGAGATCGTGCTTGTCTTTATAAGATCAAGTCAGCTTTTGGAGGCTCTATTAAGCTTATATCAGGCGTAAAGAGACTACGTTACAAAATTCATCATAAAGAGGGTATAATGTCTGTACTCCATGCTGTCAATGGTCAACTTCAAAATCCTGTAAGACAAGCTCAATTTGAGAAGCTCTGCGATAAGTATGGGGTAACTATAATCCCAACAGTGGAGCTAACATATGACAGTGCTTATCTATCAGGACTGATAGATAGTGATGGAAGTGTTGACTATAATATTAAGTCTGGGCTAATATTTATTTCTGTCAGCCAAAATAACCGTTATCAGCTAGATCTGCTTGTTCCTCTTTATGGAGGGAAAGTTTATACTCGTAATGGTCAAGTCATTGCAGCCAAGTGAGTAGTTTGAACAAAGGAGGATGTTCTCAAGCTTGTTCACTATTATTTCAATTTTAACCAGTGTATATCAGTTAAAATAAGGCGTATTCATGCAATTGAAACTTTTCATGCTCTAATAGAGCTTGGAGCTCATAAGGGTTCTAGCCATGGACTTATAGGAAAGAAGTGAGCCCGTTTTATTAAGAAGTGAGAAAGTTATGGCTAAATAAGTTGAAAAAGAGATGGTCCATATGTAAAATATGTATCTAGGAATGGTTTACGCCATGATGTCTATTGGTCTACTAGGATTCGTGGTTTGGAGTTTTACCCTCACATGTATGGCTTCTCCCTGCTGTGAAGTAGGGGTCATCCATCCCGCTGTATGCTGGAACAGTTATACGCTAGTTTGTACTTTATATAGTTAAAATAAAACTAGTAATACTCAATCAGCAGGCAATGGTTCAATTCACACAAGAGCCTCAGAGACTACACGCGGGAGGTCTTTTAACTTCGATGCATTTTAGTCGTCGTCATGTTCATCTATTAATAATGACTGACTCACATGATTCACTGGGTTCGCTGAAGGTGATGGGGGGGGTGCTATTATAACTGATAGTATAACCTCACGAATGCGATTTATAATAACCCAAAAAGAACGTGCTGTTATCGATCATATCCTACAAACATTCGGATAGGGTGCTGTTCGATGTTTCTCTGTAGGAAGTGGAGTTGTTGAAATAACCTATCGATGAGTTGTTGAAGACTTTGGAAGTATTTGTATTCTGGCTTATATATTCAAGGGTAATATAGTAATAGCTCACCGAATAGAACAACTATCTAAGTGAGTTGCTGTCATCCATGCTAAAACAGGAAATACTATGACACATATTTTTACTACAGTATTTATTACTCTAAAGGATGCCTGACTATTCAATCTCACAGATGCTGAATTGAATTTTAACGTAAGTATAACAGCTAATGATCTGTATCTGTATGCACAAGGTTTCGTAATAAAAATGCGTAGCGTTTCCTACTTGATCAAAATAATAGTACTATTCTATATACCCTATAGAGCCTCTTTGGGTTTGGTAATGTAAAGCTACGACCACAAAAAGATGGAAGTATATCGATATACTGTAACTGGGTTTATTCGAATCGAATGATGGGGTTCGTGCTTACTTTTCATCTTATCCACTACGAACTAAGAAGTCACTTTTTTTTCACTAGAAAAGTGATCACAAGTTCATGAGATGGTACTTAACAAGGAACATATAACAGCCGAATGACTTGACAAGGTACGACTAATAAAAAAGACTATTAATATTCATCCATAATATAGCCATTAAAACTGGATAATCGATAATTGAAAGACTAAGATATAGTCCGATCCTTTCTGTAAAGAGAGTGAAATGATGCATCACATGTTCGCGGTAGGGCTAGACGTAGATACTTGTGTGTCGTTTTTCACCGTAAGGTGACTTAATATAATTTGGCTATATGCTGGAAACTTTCTAAATCTAGTATGTCCGTCTATTTTTTGGATAGCGCTACATAAAATCGGAATAATCAAACTAGAGTGTCTTTCAATAGTAAAGAAACAATCAGCAGGAAACCTAATGTTTAAGAGTGACGTAACAGTATTTAATAAAAAATCCGAGGTAGGTGTACATATAGGAAAACATATTAGACCAGAAAACGAAACCGATATAGGTTATTATCTAGCTGGACTAATTGAAGGTGATGGTGATATTGGTGAGCGAGGATTTGAAATGGTTTTTCACGAATCCGATGCTGCTAATGCATACTATATTAAAAACATCCTTGGATATGGTTCAGTTTCAAAGGTTAAAAATAAAATAGCTATTAAACTATCCATTTACCACAGGGGAGGTGTAGAAAAAGTGTGAAACCTTGTCAACGGTAAATTTATAGCAAAGTTTAAAATTGATCAAGCGAGACAAAGGACTTATGATAAAAAGTTTAATACACCCATTCTGCCACCTTCGACAGAATCTATTCTACAGACTTATTGGCTAGCAGGATTTTATGATGCCAAGGGTTCGTTTTATATTTTAATTTCTAAGAGTAATACACAAGCACAAGGTTACAATGTGACCCTTCCATTTAGAATGACTCAAAAGAATGTAGAACTTCTATCCATTATTCAAACTTCGCTAGGTGGTATTATTTACCAGACTTCGGACAAAGCTGGCACTCTTAATCGATATTCAACAGTAAGTTTAAATCGCGCTAAGTCAGTTGCTTTTTATTTCGATAAGTATCATCTGATAAATCCTTGTAAGTGGCTCATATATATTTATTGACGTAAAGCACTAATTCAAATTCAAAATAATAGTCATATAACACCTTCTGGTGTTAATAAAATTCGAGAACTTAAAAGCAAAATAACTAAACTAGTTGAAGGTCAGGGATCCTCAGAGACTACACGCCAAACCCCACATTAAAATTAAAATTAAAATTAAAATTAATTTTTTAAATTTAAAATTAATTTTTTAAAATTAAAATTAAAATGGGTGAAGATATAGTCCATTTGACACGAGCTTATTTCACAGCTGCAACCATAATTATTGCAGTACCTACAGGTATTAAAATTTTCTCATGGCTGTCAGCTTCCTTTAGCAAGAATAATTCAATTCGGCCAATTCTTCTAATTTATTTTTTATTCATTCCAATATGGAGGAGAGTTTATAAACACGATATAATAAGCATTATATAGAATAGGTTAATCTTATTAACAGTTTATCCGTGCTAAAATAAATTATATACCTGAAAATACTAAGTGTACAGCCCTAGTATCTTTCGGTAAAAACCTTTGTAGTACTGTTAATTATCCTATATACACGATTATCGTGAGACATATAGTAGAACTAACACCCCAGAAGTTTTTGTAGGTATTCTTCAAAAAGAAGGTTGAATATTAAGACCTAATCAAAAGGATCGTTATCGTTATCGATTGTCTTCCACGAGTATATCTAAAACAGTCTATAGCTCACCCCCCCTTTTCATTATATTTAATATGTATGGACTAAAATTAGTCATTATTGTTGTTTAATCCAAAAAGCCCTTTAAAAGGGGGGGGCGAAATATAGTACCCCCCTGCAGGTAGTCCTAGTTACTATAACTCTTGCTTGTTTTTCAAAATAAAGCATTTTATGTAGATGGAGTAAAGGTAAATCCAAACAATATTTATGAACTTATAACTATTGGAGAGTATTAGTCCTTGAATTGCAGGGGATTAAGTTATCAAAAAAGGAGGGAGGGGGGGTAGAGTAATTTTTAATACTCAAAGTATGACGGTACAAGAACTGGTACTTCTAATAAATGTTCTAACCATCCCATTTGACTGTAAGTGTTCTCTACACAAATATATTATAATATAATATTTACATGAGTGCGAAGTCAATTAGAGATATAATACCAGAGCTTGTTTCTTCTTTTGAAAGAATAAATCAGATAATATATAAACTTATTGGAAGGACGGGGCAAACTCGAGAAACATCCTAATATTAAAAATATACTAATAATATTAGGACAATCGTCGAACTAAGTCATTTTAAGGAAACTTTTTATGTAAAAGCGTAGAGACTAGACGCCCCAGGCTATTATAAGTTATCATTAAGATAATATGAAAGTCTAAGGAATAGTCCCGGTCACCGGTAACGGCCCTTACCCTTTAAATAGATTAGATGATATCATAAAAAAAAGGCGGGTATGAGATGAGTTTCTTCAAAAGAGTGAAGTACAAACTCTAGACAATAAGCCAGCTATACCTGAAAAGGTTGAAGGCCCAACCCTGAGCTACATGTTACGGAGGAAGTCTAAGAATAACAGTTCCAATGCTTTGGGCGCTTGGATTTATCTCCCTATTTACTATGGGTGGACTAACAGGAGTAGTACTAGCCAATGCTAGTCTAGATGTAGCGCTACACGATATAAATTTAACTTTTTCAATATTTTATATAAATAGGCAGTTGATACGGTTATGAAGAAAAGAGATCTATAAGTACTATGAGAAGAAATAAAACTATTATCCATCCTAATCATCTGAACTCTGAGCAACTAGGAGCTTTTATAGTAGGGCTGGGCTGCTTGATGGGGGGGGTATTGATATATAGGAGTATATTCTTGACGTAATAAGAATATTGGGTATCGTATAATTATCAAGCAGGCTGATAAGCCTCGTAACTACGAAATACTAACTATCCTAAGTAAAACTAAAATCCCTTATAGGGTGAAGAGTATTTAGAGATGTAGATAAGAAAACATGTTCTCGATATGTCATTTGAGTCATGACAAAACGAATATTAATTATTAATAATTTTTTTCCAGTGCTAAAACAATATCCACCTCTAACTTCTCAACGTTATCTACAAATTAAATTTATGCAAACTTGTATAAAATTTTTTTTATGAAAAATATATTATAATAAGATCATCCCGATATGATCTGATCTTATTACAGAAAGTTTTACTTGACTAGTTCCAGACAAACTTCCATATTATTTTTCAGATTGACTGGGTTGATTTATTGAAGCTGAAGGATGTTTTTATAGAAAGCATACTGGAGTTGAACTTTTTCCATTTCTCAAAGTATGATCTATATCTAATAAAGGCTATTCGTATCTTTTACAAGGTAGATCAAATTGAAATGGATCATATAAAAGATGATCTATATATTCTTACGATGGCATCACGATCTGATGTTCAAAAAGTCATGGATCATTGTTCTAAGGTTCTTCAAGGGTATAAGTTTTCTCAACTTGTTCAATTTGTTGAATAAGACAGAAGACAGAAGACAGACTTGTTCAAGGTTTATTTTGAAATGAATATTTAATATCTTTTTTTTTTATTTTGACCCAACTAATTTTTATTGTTTATTTTTAACATAGTCAAAAATAGCTCTTTCTCTTCGCTCTAATACGATATTTTAATTGTGTTTATAACCCGCTGTGCATATGCATATAAAAACTGTATTAATTATAAGGCTGTAACTGTAACTGTCGTGTATAAATGTCACTATGGAAGATCCACATATCTTCCGGTCTTCAGCTTTTATAAGTCCTAGCTTAACTCATGAAAAGAGGCTGTAGGCTAACGGTGAAACCTTATCATACCTACCTGCGCCAGGATCCAAATTAATAAGGTAACCCCGTGGAAACTTATTTGTAAAATATATTATAATACTTATATAAATATATTAACTATAACTAGCTTTTATATAAATTATTATATATTTATTTATAAGGCTCCGTAGAGACCCTACGTGACAATTAAACTATTTATCATATTCGTCTGAAAAAGAGTTTAATAAGATATGGTCCGATCCTACTTGTAAAAGTAGTAAAACTATAGTTCAATTATATGAACTATACCTGAGTTATTACGTCGTGGCTCATCGATAGGTGACATAAAATCGCAAGATTATATTGAATAGGGGTGAATTGCAAGAACATGTTGTGACAACAACATCATTTGCAGCGAAGTTAATTATAGTAGGTTTGATATATAATCAATCATCATGATTAAATCAAAAAAAAATTAAAACGTTCAACGACTAAGGAGTGAGCACTACAACCATAATCTCCACACGAGCGCCCCCCGTCCTAATCATAAGTTATAGATGATATAGATCTATCATAGGATGATGACATAGTCTGAACCTGTTGGTGACTATAGGTAAATATATTTTTATTTTATAAAGGTAACAAAATTGTTTCATTATGTACTATCTATAGGAGCCGTATTTGGAATTTTTTCTGGTTTTTATTACTGAGTACCTAAGGTTATAGGGCTAACTTATAGTGAAGCTCTAGGTAGACTTCATTTCTGGGTTATGTTCATAGGTGTAAATATAACTTTCATGCCTCAACATTTCCTAGGACTGGCAGGTATGCCACGTCGTATTCCGGATTATCCAGATGCTTATGCAGGTTGAAACATTATTAGTAGTATAGGTTCACTCATTAGTGTTATTGCAACTATTGTTTTCGGAGTTGTAGTTTATGACATGATAGTTAATGGTCGAACAGTAGAATCTAGTTACTGATCTTATCCTGCATTCTTCTATGGACTCTATCTAACACCGGAAGTTCATACTCTTGAAGCTTCTCTAGAGTGAACACTTGATAGTCCTACACCATTCCATGCTTACAACATGCTACCTGTTCAATCACATTCAGATTAATTTTTATATCCCCCTCCTCCTCTCAAATCCCCCCCTTTTTTATTTATGGTTAATATATTACCCCAAAATAATATTTTCATCATCATCTTATATAAGTCATAAAACCTACTACTATCTATATATATATACAAGCAGATAAGATTATTTTATCTTCTTTTCTTTATTCACGAAAATATCACATCTCAAATATCCCATTATTATATCATTATTTATAATGATATATATTCTATTACAAGTAAAAACCTATAATAGAATAGTGCGAGCCCTCCCCCAAGTCATGTGTTATGGATAAGATAAGATACAAAATGTATAATCATTTATTTTAATAAATAAGAGCTCAGTACGAACGGGCCAATCCCATCTTTTTTTATATATAATAATATATCCATCACGAGTACCCGTACCCTTCTTTCGACAACCTCCTAATAGGCCAAGCCCTCTATCTCTATGATGTAGAGATAGAGGGTATTATATGATAAAGGCCTAACGTATTTTAAATACGTCAAGGACCTGTTTATATTATATGCCCAGCTCGCTTTAATAAAAAATGCTAAAGCATAGTTTATTTAGAAAGCTTTGCATAGTAGGGCTTCGCAGAGCAGAGTTGATCAGAGCAGATATAACTTTTAGAGAGCTTTGCATATCTGATTCAATATTATGGAGCCTCTAAAAGAGCCTATTTTTAATAAAATGTAGTGAGAAGAGAATGCATCCTCTCAATTCCCTCGCCTCAGCTTGCTATAACTATCCAAATAGAATAAACCCTATAAAAAAAAGGGGGGGGGGGGGAGGTGGGATAGTGATACGATAGGGCCTTGATGTGCACGTATAATTCCTGAATGAAATATATTATATAAAAATAATAATAGTACCCTAAAAAATATTTTGTTTATCGTGGTTTTATATAACACACACACACACCTTAATAGCGTTGCGTGAATAAAATGTTTTTTTTTTATAAAAATAGTGAGATGGGTGTGGATAAAGAAAGACGATTGAAAAGATCAAGATATACAATATAATGTAACAGCCGCCCATAGGACGATGTAGATGTACAGCATAGGTATCGTACCCGCACAAATACAGTTTTGTACAACTATGTAAACTTGTTGAGTACTGTATTATTGAGTATAATATATACTCGCACCCAATAGAGTAGTATACCTACTAGTACATACTCGAACAGCAGAGCAGCCTTTTAAGACACGAAGTGTATTGTACTAGTATAGTATATATATATGTTTAGTACTGTATAGTTAAGTGATGGGGGGGATGGGTTCGAGTCATGTATCCTATCATACCAGGCCAGTACAGTACCAGTACTGTTAAAGTACCGTGTATGTAATATATATCGAACCAAAGGTACCGTACTGTGTACTGTGATACTGTATCAGTAGGGTGTCAGTATAGTAGAGTAATAGTACTGGGTACCTCTTAACCCTGAAGCCCAAAAGCAGGTGGGTGCGTTTATGCTCGGGAGTGTTTAATTTTTATAAGATATATTATTGGGTGTATATTTTTACAGCGCGTGTAGCGCTAATATAAATTATATAATAATGTATTATATAAAATAATTTATATTATTATATTATATATAGTTTTGAAGGGTATAGGGGGTATTATCTACTATAATATAGTATAATATGGTAGAGTATAATATAATTAAGTATGGTATAAGTATAGGATTGCATTGTATAGTATAGTATATAATAATAATATATATATATATATAGAATAAGAGGAGGTGAAATATACTATAGTAGTAGTAGTATAATTTTTATTTAATAAAATATAATATAGTATAAGTATAATAGGATATAGTAGAGTTGCCGTTAAGTAGCCGTATAGTTGAATAACCTTTGAAACTCGTGGACGTATAGACTACAATAGTATAGTTGAGTAGAGTAGCCGTAGTAGTAGTATAGCAGTTATGTGGTAAATATAGACAATTGTTTGATAATATCCAAGATAAAACATTTATGGACTAACTATCCGACTATAAAAGAGGAGATGATTAATCAGGGGGGGCGCTCCTACTTCTACTTAAATGAGCAGGGTTTTAGATATTATAGGTATTTCCTCGATAGGGAAGTGCGCACGTGTGTGCGGAGAGTCAAGAAGATGTATCATTGTCAGATCCGATCCGAACGGGCGAAGCTTACGTGTCTTTAAGTCTAGCAAACGATGTTATATGAATAAAAAGCCTATAGACCCGATAGTATGTAAAACCTCCTAATCCTTATATAATACAGTATGACATAAAAACTCACGCCATAGCTATGTAGGGCTGTGTCAGGCAGTGTTCAATAGCTGTTAGGTATAAAACCTACTGCAGCAGTATAAGCTGTTAATTTTCATGGTTTACACATAGCTAACGGCCCATAGTTAACTGTATGTTTCAGAGTATGTGAACATTTAAAGGGATATAAGGTGGGGTGGGGGGGGGGGGGGGGTGGGCAGTAGGTGAATAAAAGTTTCGTAAAGTAAATAGGACGTTTACGTCTCGAATGTGGAAGCTAATGTTCGAGAGTGAGTTAACCCTACAAACCACAGTACAACCGAGGGGGGGGGGTGTAGAGTCTAACGACTAGAAGAGAATACGACAAACCATACCCTACCATATATCCAGTGTGTGTTGAATCCGCCGACCTCTCTCAAAATAGAAAAAAACCCATCGAGATCAGATCGAGGGGTTTTTAAACCTCACCCTTATATGTTCATACGTCATGAGTGGGTGATGTATACTTAGGCTAATACTCTTCTCGTAACTTACTATCTACGGATAGAGTAATGATCCTTGCCCTCCATATCAATATAAAATATATTCAATTCCTTCTATAATCCTATTGTTCTATATTATATCACATTCTCTATATAATATATATAAGTCAAATTAACCTCCTCCTATTATATAATAATATAATCTCTCGAGGATCTACATCTACATTTTCACGGGGTCAAGGTGTTGTGTTATAAATGGTGTAATGGGGGGTTGTGTGTGCTTTTTAGCTAAAGCTACAAGCTATAGCTAAAACTAAATATAAAAAATTGGAGCTGCATAAACTTAACCTAAAGTTTATGTTTAACTTAACCTAAAGTTAAGAATATAAGATGTTGAAAATATATATACATATAATAATATAATACATAATGTATGTAAAAAAGGGGGGGAAGTTAATAACTAAAGATAGAATAGGCTCACATTTGATAAGATAGAATAGGATCACATATGATAATATATAGTATGATATGAGAGGATCTAAGATCCTATAACCCGGGTCCCACGCATATGACGTGTGGGATGGGGGGGGGAGGGGTGATGGTGTTCCAGGGAAGATGAGATATAACGGGATGGGGTTGGTTAGGGTTGTCAATGGAGGGCCGGGTTAAACTCAACTTCAACTCCTGATATTTTTTTTTTATATAAAATAAGCTAATGAAGTTGTAGCTCAGTGGTAGAGCAAGTAGCTGTTAACTACTTTGTCAAGAGTTCGAACCTCTTCAATTTCTAATACATATTATTTTGGTTCGCTCATAAAAATTTATTTCATAGCCTAGTCAGTGATTTACTAAAACACTTTTATATAGAAATAAACAGACAATACAACCTAGATATATATAAACAGTTTATAAAGTAATGTGAATGACCCGCCTATACTATCCTATCCTATACTATCCTATACTATCCTATCCTATCCTATCCGCGGATAAAAAAATGGGCTATGTTGGTATGTAGGTATTCATGAAGGGATCCGGGATCCGTCAGGTCATATAAGTTAAGATATGATAAACCCGATTCTATCCAATAGCCAAACCTCATATTATAATAATATATAATAGCCTTTGTAAATTAGAGTTAAGTAAAGTGGACGAATAAATTGATGGGGTAAATAAGCCGAAGTACGCAGCCGTATTAAAGCACGCAGGCGCAAATACGTAGCGAAAAGAGGGGGGGGGGGCAATGTATTTGCGAATAAAACGCTGCGAAGGCCATAAGATATGATGTCCATGTCGAATGGAGGGCGATGGCGAGATGATAAGATAGCAATATAAGAAGGTTAGGTAGCCCTAAATATAATATTTTAGGACGATGATAATTGATTAGATAAAACTTTTATATGCATGCATAATCCTCCTTGACTCTCTTTATCATCATCACGCACACCTTGACACGTGCAGAGAGTACGAGTTTTCTGTGTTGATACATAACCACACACACATATATGTATGTGTGGGTAGGATATTTTATATAATGGATGGATCCTTTACTGCAACGCAGCATAGTCCCATCATACCCTCTCTTATATTTTATCCCATCCCTCATAAAAGCCCATTTAAGGGCTATAAATAGGGGGGGGATTGGCTATAGAGATGATTAGCCCTTAAAGGGTGGGGGGTCAGCATTAATGATAAAGCTAACTTATATTTAATATATATATCCGTGACCCTTTTCCCGTTATTATAAAATAAAAGCAAATAAAATAAAAGCAAAAAAAATAAAAGAAGAGAAACTAAATGGACAAGCAGGTGGGCATGGAGTAGGGATAAGAATAAAAAAAAGAGGCTGAGGCCGCTATTTTTTTTAATTTTTTAGATGCGTCATGCAGATGCGTAGTGCGATCCTGAAGTGTATGGATAATTCGGAGGGATTATATTTCGAGATCTAAAATGTAGATATGTGTATCCCACTTAACTTAACTATATTTTTGTCTAATTTATTCTATAAATAGGCCAAGTTTTAGTTTGAGAGGGGGGGGATATAAAGGGTAAATAGAACTACTGAATACAAAAATACTTATAAGTATAAGATAAGTGTGGCAGGGAAGGAAATAAAATAATATTTTTTTTTCGTATTTTTATAAAAAAACTAATACTAATAATAATACTAAGGGGGTAAATTAGTATAATAATACATATTAGCATATGTATTGATATATATTTATTATAATATGTCATACGTAGAGGCTTATACTCATACGTCATACGTATGGACTAACATAAAAAAACTTCCTCACCTCATACACATATATTAAACAGATAGCGTGTGATGAATGTGTGTTGTTCATCTCAATCTCAATCTCTATTCAATCCATTGAGTGTTTATTAATTTTTTTTAGTTTAGTTGATGTTAAGTAAAGTTTTATTTATTTAATACCTAATAATATGGATCAGCGTACACCCACTTTACTTTATTTTTATAAACTTTACTTAACTTGACATTATGTCCACCTTAACCTTACTAAAATAAAAATAGGCTAAATAAAAGTTAACTTGACTTTTTGTCAAGTTGGCCTATACGTAGGCTTAGACGTATACTAAGACGTTTGCTAAGACGTAACGTAAAATAAACCTGTTTTTTTTATAAAAATGATTTATTAAAATAATAATGCAGGCAGGAATGTAAAATTTAGTAAATTATATTGATATATATAATACATATCTTGGACAGAATGGGCAAAATATGAGGTATTGTATAATCCAATGGTAAAGGGGGGGGGGGCAGATGTAGATGTGTGTAAAGGATAGGAAGATGAATGCTAGTATTTTCGTAGTTTGGGAATAAACTAAACCCGGGGGGGAGGGGTTGATGATGTGATAGATGTGGGATAAAATTAAAGGGGGGTAAGCAATATGTTCAGTATCTCGAATTCGTAAGGTCAGATAAAAGGAATTAATAAAATGAATGGAGCTCTAAATATCATCTCTTTTTTTTCAATAATGAGTAGTCTAATAGTAATAACTTCAACATCACCCGTAACGTCAGTAGTATATCTAATTACAGTATTTATACTAGTTGCAGCGTATATAGTTCTTCAAAATATAGTATATATATCGCTAGTACTAATAATTGTATATGTAGGGGCTATCATAGTTCTAATACTATTTGTAATTATGATAATGAATCTTCAAGATCTACGTACGACTCAAAATATACCTTGATCTCTTCAAGGGATTGTATCACTAATGTTCATAGTCCTTTTCATAAATATGGATATTGTACATTTCAATTCAGATTTTATATCCATGTTTCAATATATAACGAATAATATATCCACTAAGACTATACTAGGCAGTAACAGTTCTAATTTTATTGTCGATAATACTACTTATATGGTATTTAATCCGAGCGATATGACCATATTTGATCTAAGTCAGATTCAATCTCTAGGACTAACTCTCTACACACATTCATTTCTATTTATTATTATAGCTTCTTTTGTATTTATACTTGCTATAATTGGACCTCTTGTAATTACGAGTAAAACCCGCTAAAAACAGTAAATATAAGTGGAAAGAAAGATCAACAGCCCAATATATATGTAATATATAGACGATAGAGGGTATAAGTACGTCGCGAGTGTATAGCATCCCCTTTCCCTGCCTCAATATCTCATTATATCATAAGCTTATATAAGCTTATGGGGGGGGGTATATAGGGTAACTAGCTAAGATTATAAATATATGCTAATATAGCCTTAGTATAATAGAGGTAAGTATAATAGAAGAAGTATTAGATTAGATAAGCTAATGTAATATAAGCTATGCTATATAAGCCAGGCAATATGATGGAGATGGAATAAAAAGAGAATCAGATCCTCACACAAGCCTTTATGTGTGTAAAAGTGAGAGTTAAAACCAATAGAATGGGTTTTATGTTAAAAATAAAGTTTAGTTAAGTGGACGTGGACGTTAAATATCGAGTGTAAAGTAAAGTAGTATTGTAAAGTGCTTTCCTCTATCTATGTCATAGAGAGCCTTCTAAAAAGAAGAACTACGGCGTCATGTGATGAAAAGGTTGAAAGGAGCCGCTACTAATATAAATAAATAAATGTCGGTGAAAGGGGATGCTATGTTTAGACCTAGACCTAAACCTAGACATAGACCTATAGTACGATAAGATTAGGTCAAATGGAAGAATGGATGAGACCGATGGAGTGGGACTCTCTCTCACACACATATATATGTGAATGTCTCACATCATGTCTTTTTAGCTTAATGGTAGAGCCATGTTCTTCTAAAACATTGGATCAAGTTCGAATCTTGAAAAAGATGATAGCGTCGTTTGTTTACTTCAAAATAGTGTAACTTCCTTCTTTAAAAGGGGGGGGTATACACTAACCTTAAAAAGGCCTTTATATTTATTCTGTCTCCAGCCTGTCTGCACAGGCGCGCGCATCCTATTTTTATAGGATACCCTCCCCTACCCCCCTATTTAAGTTTCAGCAATATTATATTGCCTAAACAGCCTATAGTATAAAATAATAGCAATTAAATATAAAATATTATATAATAGCCGTAAAATATAAGAAGATTATAGCCATAAAATAGAATAGCAAGGAAATAAAATATGTTTGTTCTATATTCATGGCATGAATATAGAATAGCCATATAATAACAATAGCCATATAATGGCATGAATATCTAACATAGCATGGGTAAAAAATGACAGGCAATGCTAAGCTAGAGTATAGCATTACCCCTCCTTATCCCATATCTATGCAGAAAGAATAAGATGTAGTGAAGGATTAAGATAAAGAATATACCTCATTGCAAAAATAGAGGATAATAAAAACCTTACTAATTTACATTACGGTCTCCCTGTAATAATACAACCTTCTACAGCTAGCTATTTATAAAAAATATCTCCCTCTCCCTCCTCCTTATATAAAATATAACCTAGCCAAACAGATATATGTGTTGTGGTGAAGGATATAATGACAGGAATATAATATATACTATACTACCTAGGTGATCCACATGGATCATCGTGTTTTTTTTATCTTTATATATAGATATAACCCCCCCCATGTTTAATTATAAGGAAATAGGCTATGTTATGTAATGTTAGGTAATGTAAGGTTAGGTAATATAATGTAAAGTAATGTAATGTAAGGGGGGTAAAGCTATACATACATATATATATATAAATATATATAGTTCTAACTATAACTCTCTTCTATAACTATAACACTAACTTTATTCTATAACTATAAAAATAAACTAGAACTATATTTATAATAATTACTAGAAGTATAAAATAAGCCTTAATATAACTATAATGATAACTATAACTGTGACCTTTACTGTAACATGAAGGGCTTGACAAGGAATGACTAAGATATGAAGAGCGGCCTAGTCGTATAATATTACAATCCATACCACATTACATCTTGCGTCACACCTTGATCTGCACATGCTATATATATAAATATATATAAAAAATAACACAATTATCCTTAATATCGTTCGTTATGTTATTATTCTCTTCTCGAGATGATGAGATGAGGGAATTGTGTCAAAAGGTATATTATATTGACCTCGTCAAATATACAGCATCTTGCAATCCATTTATCATAAGCTTGCTTTTATTAAAAAAGCCTATTATAAGTTTATTTGTTATAAGGTATGATATTCCTTATCTACACGTCGATAACATATCCATCTCTCTCTTCGAGATATATATTAATATATATAAGAATATAAGAATATTAGAGTAGCTGCATTATTATAAATACAAAGGTAAGATTATAAATGAGAAGATAAGAGATGGAGGGTTATATGGGGGGGTAGGGGGTACTTATAATAGGCAAGGCGGGGCTGTACATAGTAATGTGATATAATACTTTATAAACTCATACTGAGTATAAATAATATGTCTAATAATAATATGTCTAATAATTAGACACCACACAACCTTAGCGTGAATAGTAACTCAGTTAGAGTGCGGCGATCAATATATTCGTCGTCTTATCATCTAATATTAACATCTATCATATTAAAAACCAACAAACCTGTTATATTAATATAATAGGTTCATTATGGATACCATAAATTATCAATCATTGTATGATATGCTAATATTATTAGTTGAAACTAATATTATAAAATAAATATTATTATTCGATGGACTAGCATATTATATATAATATATATATATAATAATAATATATATATAATAATATAATAATAATAAATTTATTAAATAAAATATTATCTCAGATAATAAAATGTGATCTAATCTTAAAAAATTCCCCCCTCCTCCTCCTATTTTAAGCTAATAAAAACCTATAAGATATAATGGATAGATAAGGATATCAAAAAATATCACCAGGGATCCCACGCATATAACATGACGTGTGGGAAGATGAAGATGATGGGGGGGGTTGGATAGATAATAAGATCTAATAAAATATAATGGATATATAGTGATGATTATATTATTCTAAATAATGTAAATATAGCCCTATATAATATATAGTAAATATATATATAATATATATATAATGCTAATAAAATCAATCCTATATAATTATTATTAAATAACCTGTTATATAATGGTGATAAGCTATTTTTATCTAAAAAAAAATAAAATATAAGGGTAATATAATTATATATCAATAATTTATATATATATATATGAAGGATTTTATTATTTAAAATAATATATATTATATAAAGCTGCTAAAAAAATAAAATATAATGCTGATAAAATAACATTTTTGCGTTGCGAAGGTAATATAGAAGAGAGAGAAGGCGGAGATGATATTATAATAAAGAGGGTAGGGTGAAGGAGCTAAACACGTTTTTATATAATGGGATAAGTATATCCATGGAATATAAAGGAGGATAGGATATCCAGGAATTTCGTGGAATATCATATCATATCCTATCCATATCAAGGCAAAAAAATGAAATAGGATATATATATATCCTATATATCCAGGAATAAAATGTGATATTCAATATATGGGTTTCGTACATCCAAATAGGATAGAATAATATTTATAGCAAAAAAGAGGTTTTAATGGAGTAAATAGGTGGGGAGGTTGTAGTGTTAAACTGATAAAATCAGTAATATATTTGATATACCAAAAATAATGGAGGTATTGTTTATCTCCCCCCCCCTTCCCCCTACGTTTAAGATGTTCGTTCGTTCTACTTTGTAGTCCTCTCGCACACACAGCATAATATATAATGGCTCGAGAGAGAGTGGTAGGAGAAAGATATTTATAATAAAGAGGTAATAAAGAGGTAGTAAAGGGTATAGGTAGGGTCAATGCTCCCCCGAGGGGAGATTTAGGGGGAAATAGATATGAATAAGCTGCAGCCAGCAGGGTACGTTACTTTATACAACGTAGTAGACGAACAAGTGAAAGGTTTTGGTAATAATGAGATAGGATAAGGTAAAGTATAATATAAGTTTTAGTATAGGGGATAAGTATAATAATGGCGTTTTATAAATAAGTATTATTGATGAGTAGGGATAATAAGCATGAGTAAGTATGAAAAATAATAATAAGTATGAAAAAGTAAATGCCAGCTAGTTGTTGAGTATAATAAAGACGTAAGATCTAAACTTTGTTTTTACGTAAGCCCTGTTTTACTTAATATCAAGGCATAGTTAATACTAATATTACGAATAAGTATGCCGACGCCGTAGTTATTATTAATATAAGTACAAAAAAGTGGGGGGGGGGGGAGGGTAAAAAAATACATGATAATGAGGGATAGGGATGTTGTAGGGTAAAGAGTGAGTAGGAAATGTAGTTTAGTATATAATATACGATAAGTATAGAGGGGGGGTGGGTATATAGTTTTGTACTAAAAAAAATAGGGTTCAGTATGACCAAGAAGAGAATAGCATGAGTGATAAGATGTAAGCCAGCCGCCGAAAACCACGTGATGTGGTAAAATAGTTAATATAACGGAGGTAGAGGTACACGAGTAGACGGTACTACACAATAGTTGCAACCTATTAGTTTTCGGGTTCAATTCCCGTGTGTACTTTTGAATGAAGTATTTTCCTTGAAAAGCAATGATAACCGAACAATTATGAAACCTACATTTACCCCCAAAAAATGGGGATCCCACGCATAGCATATGACATGTGGGAGGGGGTGTAGTTGTATAATGAAAATGTATGGATATTTAAGTTCCAAGAAAAAAAATTTCAATGAAATGAGTGGGGTGGGGGGGGGTCAAGATTTAAGATCAACTATACAACGGAAACATCAACAAAGAAATAAAAAACCTACAAAACAACAACAGGATCTTCAACTGTCAATACAAGGATGAAACCTTCGAGTCCATGTAGTAGGTATCGAATATAGAGAAACAAAACGGAGTCACTAGACTACCTAAACAGAATAGATTATGCAAGTAAAAAAAGTATTTTTTAATAAAAATATTAAGATACAGCATCAAGAAGTAGAAAATACATCATCAAAAGATACTAAATAATTATATTTATATCGATATATTTTATATGAATAATGAGGATCCATGTATTATGATAATACATACGGAATCCTTATAGATATCATCTATAATTTTTATTTTTAACCCTTTGAAGAATGTAGAATATGATGATGGCTATAAATAAAAAACTTACAAGCTAAAGCCCATTATGATAGGTAAACGAAAAAGTACCAAACCTTAGCGAGAGAGGGATATGCTATAATGTGTTTTACAGGAAATAGAGTATAAAAGTAGTAATACGATAAAGATAAAGAACAGTGCTAATGTATAGTTAGCGAGATGAGATGATACGTGCTCTAGAAAAGTAAAAGTTTAAATAAGGTAAGGGTATATTTAAAATGCATAAAACATGTATTTTAATATATAAAATGTCAGTATTAGTCTAAGTATGAGTATAAGTCTTAATATGAGTATCGTAAAAAAATAAAAAAAAAGAGTCATAAGACAGACAACCCTAATAAAAAACCTAAGATGGGATGTGATGTGTAATGATTAAGGATAACGATATATATATACAGGGGGGGGGGTGTAGGGGGATCCGATTCCGATCCAAGTGGTTCAATAATAATACACACACGGGTGTGCAGGTTAACGTTGAGGGATGGATAAAGTAGGAATTATTCTCATAATAAAATGTGAAAAGCAAAGGACCTGAACATAAAAGATCTGATCACTATTTTATATCACTTAGCCAAATATATTTTTAGCAAAGCAAAGTGAGTATGGATAGTAACGTAACGAGAGATGGAGATCGGCGGGTTAAGTAAAGCGGGTATATATATAAATATAGTATATAGAGAGTATGATAGGGTGTCTAGTAAGGTATGTGTAAGGCATAGTAGCATGTATATTTACTACGTAAAACTACGATAATGTTGAGTAGGTGTATGAGATATGATAGTATAATAATGTAGGGTTAGGTAAGGTAATGTATAGTATAGTGAGGTATTGTATTGCAGTGCAGACTTTAATCCAATCCTTCTTTAACTCTATTTATATTATATTAATAAATAGGTTAGTTTTAATTATTGTTTCTATATAAAATAGATGTATAAATAAATAGAATCATTCAATATAACTCAGTATGGTAATATGTCTGAATGCGTGTATGTATGTCTTAGTGATCATTTTTTATAAAAAAAGGTATCGGTATCATACCTTATGTTTTTTTAATAAAATGTGTCACTATGGTTATAGGTATGTTATAGTAAATAGCCATATATTATTTGATAACTATAAACGATATTTATCCCTTATCTGATAGGGAGAAAGATATAATCTATAAAGTAAGTTAATAGTAGAGATATAAAATAGATAATATCATCATCAGATGATAATAAATGTACTATGGTTGGCTTTACCTTAAATCCCTCCATGAAGGATGGTAACCTAAATCCCGAAAAAGGGGATGAACAGAATAAGGCCCTAACCCCTCTTTTTTTCATAATATCGTGATAGAGTAGTGATAGAGTATTAAGCCTAAGCAAGTTAGGTATTGTTTTTTCAATAAAAATATTATATATAATATTTAAATAAAAAATAGTAAGCTGTTTAATAGAGTTATGTAGTATCAGTAGGTGATGTATCATATGATATGATGGATTGTCATCCATCCGTATATGTCGGATATATCCTCCTTTATCATATAATAATGAGGATGGTGTGGATGTTTATGTGATTCAAGGATTATGATCATGGTGTTGAGGATATTGAATTCCAGAGGATAGGAATAAATAATTTTTATTATGATGATTATCAGTGTATGATTCATTGACTTATTTTATATCAGAGGTTTCAGTGAAATGATAGTGTGATTGGGGATGAGGATTCTGATTATCATGATGCCTCATGATAAATAATGCACTATCTAATGTTGATGATGTTAAATAGGATTCATAATTTGAATATAATAATACCCCATCTTCTGAAGATGTTATATATTATAAGGTTCCTTAGTATATTATATATATAATAACTCCTCCTTATTATAATAATAATTATAATAATAGTTATATAAATAATATTATGAATAAAAAACTATTGTTTATAATACTGATATCATTCGATTTATTATTAAAGATGAAAGTAAAGGTAGAGAATGAGCACATTTTTTGGTTGGCTCACTAAACTTTACTAAACTTTACTTTACTTTACTAAACTTTACTTTACTTTACTTTACTTTACTTTACTTTACTTTAGTGATATATATATATATATATATATAATAATATCTCTCTCGGTGTTTATCATGTTCTTTCAGGAACTATTATGGTTTACCTCTATTTTTATAGATATAATAGAATGGATTATAGGTGGGGTTATAAGGTATGGTTGGTATGGTGTAGTATGGTTGGGTGTGTCATAGTAGAGCTGCCGTATCTTAGATTATAAGACTATATTCTATAGTATATTATATATAATATATATATATATATATAGCGGAACCTCTATTCACTGAATGTAGGATAGGATGTGTGGGGGGGGGATATAACATTTATCTATACCCCGGAGTTCCACGCATATGACGTGTGGTAGGGGGGGGTCAAATTTAATTTTCATTAAATGAAAAAAAAGATATATATATATATATATATTACATCTTGAATTGTTTTAGGATAGATATAGCAAAGCGATGCATATAAAAGCATAAACTGCCTAAAGATAAGTCATGAATCAAATTTCCTAAAAATACAGAATTAATAAACCAGAGTAGGGATGAAGGATAAGAGCGGATGATAGGAATATGTAAATGATGATAAATAAATAGATAAAAATGTTTATAGGGATAATATATAGTCTTGTGGAGGGTAGTAGTAGTAGTAGTACCGATTCTACTTTCGGTAGCATTTATAACGATTATTGAGAGAAAGGTTATGGCTTCAATACAACGTAGAGTAGGACCAAATGTAGTAGGGGTATACGGTGTACTACAGCCTTTTTCAGATGCGCTAAAGCTAATTGTGAAGGAGATTATTGTACCTCATCAAGCGAATAAAGTACTTATGTTTATAGCACCTATAGTGACACTATTTTTTTCACTAATAGGTTGAGCTGTCATACCTATAGGTATAGGGCTAGCACTAGCAGATCTTTCACTGGGTGTACTATATTCCATAGCACTATCATCAGTAGCGGTATATGGGCTAATTTTTGCGGGGTGATCAACTAATTCTAAGTTTGCATTTATGGGAGGGATTAGATCTACAGCCCAGATGCTATCTTATGAACTAATTATTAGTAGTGTCATTCTGGCCATTATCATGATAACAAGTTTCATTTAATTATACTACGATTATTATGCATCAACAATCAACATGATTTGTAGCACCACTGCTACCTCTCTTTATAATCTGATTTATAAGTGCACTAGCGGAAACAAATAGGACGCCTTTTGATCTAAGCGAAGCGGAGAGTGAGCTAGTATCAGGGTATAATACAGATATAAGTGGGATTATTTTTACAATGTATTTCATCAAC
>JASXTE010000365.1:0-52415 GCA_030280995.1 Hemileia vastatrix | reverse complement strand
GATGATGAAGAAGAAGAAGTTGATTACAACCGTTGGAAAGCAATGACTTTGAATTCAGATCCTCCAATTCAACGTTCGGCTCCATCATCTGCTTCAAATTCGGAGATCGATGCTCAAGCTCAAGTTGAAAATCACCACCACCACCACCACCTCAAGCTCAACCTCAAATGAGTACTCCAATCAAGGCTTCTAGAAATGCTTCTGTTCAAGCCAAGTTGGCTATCGATAGCGAAAAGACTTTGGAGAATGCCAAAAAGGTCCTTGGAGAATCTTCAAAGAATAAGAATGGAAAGAAGAGAGGTGTGGACGAATTGGATGGCGACGGTGATGAACCAGAAGGATCAAACACCAAAGTCACCAAGAAGGGTAAAGGTTTAGTAGTCCAAAATGATGCTGAAAAGACTCCTAGAAGATCTGGAAGAGCTGCCAAAGCCTAAAGTGAGTGTAAAGATTGGTCTTCGCGAAACCAGGTCAGCATCTTTCTGATTTCTGTTTCTCTTTCGTTCTCTTTCAACAGCGATTTCCAGGCTCCGGTTTATAGCAGATTCTGATGTGTTTTGTCTCCGTCTCCCAACATCTTTCACTGGTTTCATCCTCCACCGTGTCTCTGAACGTCTTTGTCCCCAACTCGCTTGTGAGGTTCTCAAATGAATCAGCAAGCATTTTCAGTCTCACAATCGTTATCATCTTGTTCATACATCTGTCTTTTCTCATAAGTCTCTATTTGAACATTCCATCTTTTCATCAAAAGTGACAATGACAAAGTTTTTCATCTTTTCCTTTCACCTTTACAATTCGCCCAAATCCTGTTCAGCGTAATTCTCCTTGATCAACCTATAAACATAACTAGGAGGATGTTCACCGACGTTAGTAATGAAAACATCCACCAAATTAGGTGGAATATAATCCCAAAGAGGATTGACCAATTCCAATCCACTTCCCTCTTCATCCTCATCTCCATAAGCACCTCCATCTCCATTAGAATTGAAGATTTGATCATCGAAATCAATGACTTGAGAAGAGTTCCCACCACTAGTAGTTCCAATCATATGATTCAAATCTCCCCCAATCCAAGTCCAATCCGGACAAATCTTATAAACTCCAGATAGGATCACAACAGGGAGTTGAATTCAATTTGGCAGCTGAAGCACAAGTGATACTTCCTGGATTTGATAATAAACCTCCATTTGCTAGAACTGAATGAGCTCCTAGAAGAACTTTGGAAACTCGAGGTAAGAGAGCGAAGATTGAGGAATCTGGAACTAGGATGACTGAGATTCCTAGAGATGAAGAGGATAAGGCTGATGCTGTGAGATGACCAGAGAATCTGGAGATAGATAGAAGAGATGAGAATAAGAAGAAGGTTAACTTGAAGTACACGAGATAAGGAACGTGGAAAGAAAATTAACTTACGAAGGAGCAGTCTCTGCAACAATGACTGTGAATTTCCTATCTTTGGCAGCAGCTTTCAAGAAAGCAAGAACGGTTTCGGATGACCCAAAGTCAAGATTACCTCTCTGATTGAAGGATGAGAGACCCAATAGAGGAAAATAAAGAGAATCAGTCATTCCGGTATCGAGATGTGATTCCTTTTCAAAAAACAAGCTTTTCACTCACCCAGAATGAACATGATCCCTTGCATCTTTAGCGATATTCTCTCTGACAGTTTCCAATTCATCAATCAATTCTTGAATGGCTTGAATGAGAACAGGTTTCAATTGATGATTAAACGAAGTTTTCTGATCTTTTTCATTCTTTGATTTCGATTTCTCTTGTTCTTCATCGTCTTCTGAAAAATCTCCATCCCCATCCTCTTCATCCTCTTCATCTTCAATTTGCTCCTCTTCATCATCATCGTCCAAATTCCTCACTTTGAGAACTAATAGAACTCAAAGCGAACTTGTCAAAGAATCCAGAAGAATCTCTACTAAGTCCATGATGCTTGTTATTATTACTTGGAGTATTACTTCCAGAAACGTTTGAAGGAGATTGTCCACTACCAGGGGTTCTGGCATTATTATTACTATTGGATTGAGAACCAGCAGCAACCAAGTCTGCAATACTAAAACTGCCAGATGGAAAGTTTCGGTTCTATTTGGGCCTGAAGGTCTTTTTGAAAATTGATGATGATGGAAAGAACTTCCACCAGGAGTAGAAACGTTAGAAGTTGGAGGTGAAAGGATTTCTGGAAGATGAAGGAGATGAGAAACCTATTCCGGGAGTTGAAAAAACCACTGTTTTGATTGATATTGATATTGTTGCTGGTGTTGGCTTCTTTGGAAGTTGAAATTGAAGTCGAATCTGGATTGTTGATCTCCTCTTGCTCGGATTCTAAGAGTAAGGCTTTGGCTTCTTCTCTCAACAGATGGAGGATCCTTCTAGTGATGTTTCCTACTGTTTGCTCTGTCATCGATCGAGATAGGAGGGAGAGAAGATAGGAAAGAGGAAAAGGAGAGTAAGAAGAAGTGACTACTGATTCGATCAGATATAGACTGTCTCTCTAATTTGAATCCCATCCGAATATATACTCTGAAGTAGACTACTTGAATGACTAGACTCTCAACTCATTGGCTAATCTGCCTTTCGAATCCTTCTTCTTGCCTGCTGAATCTTTGACTTACCTCGTATCTGACCTCTCTGAGCCTCCCTTCCAGCTTCCTTTATGATTTCCACCAATTGATCCAAATCGTTGAACTTTGCAGCGCTTACTACGTGCCTCATTGCCCTTGCGGTTGCAAGAGCGACATGTTCTGGACCTTTTAACTTTCCCTGCCTCAGAGATCGATGGAGGTTAGAGATGGCCCTTTGAGATGACTTGTCCTTGACTAAGAATGGGAATGGCTGGAGATTAGTAGGAGTTGTAGTAATCGTAGTCATTCTCTGACTAGAATAGAGTAGAATTAGATGAGATGGATCAAGAGAAGTAAAAAGCGATAGTGAGGCAAGATGGACAAGATCTTCTTATTGATTTGCTTCATCCTTCCTGACCAGCTACTCTACTCACACAAGTTGACGACGATGCAAGTCAGTAGAAGTTCAGTTCGTCGATTCAAGAATCTAAATCCCCTCAAAGTCACAAGCACAACTAGCAGCAGCAGTCGCAGTTCTCCTTGCAGATCTCTTTCTTCTCATTCTTCTACTTCTTCCAATCTTCTGAATTCTACATCTTCCGCTTCCACTTCTCAACTGCGAAGTTTCCATCTTTCCTCTTTGAGTCAAAAGAAGAAATCCTCTCGAAAGCAACCTCAAGCAATCGATGACCCAACTTCGATACAAGACGATTATGAATCTCAATCTGGTCTTCTTCAAGATGATGATCTCTTTGGTCCAACCTCGACTGAACAATCCACGACTGATCAACAGAGTGAGATAGATTCGCAAATCAGGTCAGAATCGAAGGATGGTATCCCAAAGATTCCTTTCAATCAGAGGGTAGAGCGTTTGAGTCAACTTCGTAAGTAGAAAGCAAGATGAAGAAGAAACAGGATCTACCCTTTTCTTCTTTTTTGTCTAATGGTCTACCTATACTTCTCTTTGCGTTGGATTCTAGTCTCGTGGGAAGCTTTGGATACTGGTTCTAGACCTAGTCCTCGTCATTTACGTCATGTCCTACAGGCAGCTAGGGATAGAGATCAATTCGATCAAGTCTTGGACCTCTTTGCTCTCTTTAGAGCTAGGAGGGGCAACAGTTTGGACTCTCAGACTAGCGATGCTTTGAGTGAGTACATAGAGGTCGAAATGGGAGGCTTTGCATTCGTAGCTTGTTATAGAGAGAATCGGCAGGGATGGAAGTTTGGAAGTTGATCTGAGAAGATTCCACCTTCTAACCATCTATATTCCCTCTCTCTTTTTCTCGTTTCCAAACTCGAAAAACAGTACGAAGGCTATGTGGCGCTTCATTACCCGAATTAGCTCAAGCTGCAATCACCAATCGTCATGTTTCAGGTGTGGATTACGATTCTAGTTCCATTAGAATCATCGTCAATTCTCTTTGTGAAAAGTTAAAGAGTACAGATCAATCGGTTCTTTTATCTAGTACAGTCATGCCTGGTTCTGTCAAAGAGAAAGAATTAGAATCAGAATCAAGCTCAGAAGAGACAGAGACATCAACCAAGGAAGGAGAAGAAACATCCGAATCTGAATCTGCAAAAGATACTTCATTACCTTCTCAAGAAATCATTACTGCAAAATTCTCCATCTTCAATAGGATCCTATTATTGATTCAACTTTCCAAAACTCATATCATATCTACAGATTCGAACCTAGGTTAACAAAAGGTTCAAATGATCCGATCTTATTATTATCAACCTTAAGTTCTTTGATTCAATCTTTTAATCTATCTCAGAATGGATTGATAATTGACGAAAACTCTGAACCATCTATCAAGAACATCTATGAAAGATCAGATTTGATCTTGAAAGAATTGGGTAAATCAATCCAAAGTCAGAAAATTTTGTTGGGATCAAAGAATGGGACATCAAAACGATACTTCTCCATTCGAGTTTGGAAATGTCAATTTGAAAAAGAAGTTTGGAAAGGATTTGGAAAGTTGTTTGGAATTCGCTAGGTTTAGAAGGGATGGAGAAGGAGAGAAAGAAATTCAGAGGTTGATTCAATTTACTCAATGAAGGTCGAGATTTGAGGGAATTGAGAGAAGGGCAATTAGATAAAAGATTGTCGGGTGGACAAATACGAGAAAGACTCTCCAATGATGGAGGATTGATTCATTCTTCGAGCTTCGAGAAAATGAGGGAGCAATCTCTGATAGCAAAAGTGTAATCGCAATGGAGATGGGACAAAAAGAAGTGTCACTTGCAATCTGTATCTTTAATCTTATCGCAAAAAAGTGTGGGGTTAATCCAAAGAGCTCATCAAAAGTACGTCTACCTCTACACAAAGAGTGATATGTTCCTTCCCCTTCTCTTACATGCTCTCTTAGTTTGAAAGAAGCTTTCCTCTCCAACGCTTTTTTCTACGGAGACGAGTGGAACACAAGAGAGAAAGAAATTTTCGACACGGTGACTTATACAATACAAACTGGGACAAGGACAAAGAAACATATAGAAAGCACTATGAAAACAAAGCGAGAGGGATTTGATAAAGCACTTTTGAGAGAAGCGAAGGAGACAAGGAAGGACAACGAGAGATCTGCCCTTCTTCTTCCTTCCAATCGCGTTTGAGCTCTGGTGACGACCTCAGAGAGTCGTTGTTTGTAATCGATATGAAAGGGGTAGAGCTGCAGGAGTGTCTGTTGTAGATTGAAGTACAACCACGTCTTTGTAGATCTGCAGAAGAAGACAATTAGGTCAGCGTTTCGTTTTTCAACAGATCTCTTGCTAATGGCTCACACTTCTTTCTCACCTTCATAGCCTTATCCCAATTCCTTTCGAGTCTAGAAATCATATCCAAGATTGCAGGAGCTACTTCTGGTTTGACAGTGGCTTGAGCTTGACCCGACAGCTTCATCGAGGCCCATCTAGACCTTTCCAATTTCAATTGATCTACGAATCGACCTTGATTTCCTCTGAAGACGTAAATATAACCCATCAGTTTGGAATGCATCTGTAAAAGTTTTGAAAGGAAAGGTGAGACAATTCGATATTAGCCCCACAGTCCAAAGAGAGTGATTCCTGTCTTCTTTCGTCTGCTTCCTTTTTCACTTACCTCTACGAAATCACTATGACTCAACAAACAATAAGTTCTGCAATTGTTCAACAAATCAGTATGATCATTCATCAACTGATCCACAGTTTTAACCTTGCTCAATTTCTCTTCAAATTCCATCCAATTGGGTTCAATGACTTCACTAGTATAAAAAGCCAAAACTTGTTGAACGAAAAACATCATTCTATGCCTTAATCTCCAAACTCTATATTTCCACTTTTCCAAAGCTGAGAAATCCGACTCTGGTTTCTTCCAAAATGGAGTCTGATGTTCAGCCCACATGTCTGATAATCCATGTTCTGAAACCTTGAGATTCAAAAGACATCGATGTAAGAATTGCCATCGAGTGATACTCTTTCTGGAAATGATTAGAGAGACTGGGAACTTGACTGAGATGTCGAAAGTGAGAATTTCGAGAACTGTGGATGAGATTCGAGAAAGTAAGAAAGAAATCAATATAAGAGCGAAACTCCTTCTCATCGAAATCTCAAAGATGAAGACGGAATAGCCATCTTGTCGATACCTACTGTTGTACTTCTCTCGTTCTTCCTTCTCCTTCGCCTGCAACTTCCGAGCAAAATTCTTAGCAGCTTCGATATTCCCTTTGGTTTCGTTGATTCTCGTCAATTCTTCATAGACGGTTCCATCAGACATTTCGACTTTGATATCTTCTTTATAAAGATCGTCGTAAGGCGCACTTGAACTACTAGCCAGTACCATCCCTAGATGAGTCTGAAGTCTCAAATGAGTCGTTCCTCGAGGTTTCTTCGGATTGACTGACTTGTGTAGCTCACGATGAGCTTGTTCCAGGAAACTCGAGAAGAAATCCGATTGACTGAAGAAAAAGTAATGTTTCAAAGATCGTAGCCTATTGACGATGTCGTGTTCGTTGAGAAGTAGACCTAGCAAGGTAGAATTGGCTCTTTGATAAGCCTCTTCTATTCGTCGGAAGAAACTGAGAGAAAGGAAGAGAGGAGAGAAATCGGTCGGATTTGTGATTAGTTCTTGTCGATTCGATCGAGGACAAAGCTCTCTCATTGAAAAGCTTGACATTGAACTAGATGCTCTTCTCTGTGAGTCTGATTCACTCACCTATCATCATTCATAATGACTAAATCTTCATCGTTCCCAATCCTATCCTCATCATCTCTCTTCTCAATTTCGATTCCACATTCTCTGACTACGTTGAGATATTTTCCAGCCAAAAGGATCTTATGTTTCCAAGGTTGTAGAAAGCCAGGGATACTAGCACCACCAGTCAGAATTCCTCTTTCGGAATCTTCATCTGCTTGTTCCAAAATCCCAATGACGTCCATTCTTTCATCTTGTTGTCTTTTCCTATCTGCTAGAACAGTTTCATCTCTTAAAGTATATCGTCTTTCCAATAATCATCGGTAGGAACTAATTCCAAAGCATCTCTAGTAACTAGAGGATCTTCCATTACCATGAATTCATCATAGGTATCTGCCAGATGTCCAGTCGTTATCCATCCTAGGAGGATTCGAACATAAGGTTGAGAAGCTCGATGGAATAAGGTTAGAAAAAGTTGATGGGCTGAGGGATTTCTGTTAGATGGGAATGAGGATGTTTAATGATCGAGAAAGTTGAAAGAATCAAATTAGACAGAATGTATGCCTTCGGAGATCTACTTTCTAAACTCACCCTCCCATCCTCGAGATCCTATCCCAAAGGATCGTCAAGATCTCTCCTCCTTTAACGATTCCACCTTCGACTTCGGTTTCCAATCTACCATCTATATAATCCAATCCCAGAGCAGCTCTTCGATGTCTTTCGATCGAAGCCATACTAGCCCCATCCAATTCGGAATCGAAAGAACCATCACTAGATTCATCATCATCTCCCAAGATGTCCGAATGAGTATAAGCTGCTATATCCATTGTCAAATTGTTGAGAAGTGAAAGAGTCAAAAGAGTACTTTCGACATGACACCAGAATTTTTGAAGAGAGAAATCCGAAGAGGTCAAGAATTGGTGTTCGAGTTGAACAATCAAAAGTTCGTAATCCTAGAAGAAGAGAGAAAAGTTTGGAAGTCTGTCATCGTTGAAGAAACCCAGTGCCAAGTGAAAGGAACCTCATCATCTGACTCTTTACTCGAAGTCTCGATGATACTCACCTTTAAAAGATCTCGAATGGCAGCACAAAGAGCATGAGTGACAGTCCCATATTCCAAACTAGAATCCATCTCAACAAAGGCGTTTATAGAGATATAACTCTTGGCCATTGGTAGTATCCTTTCCAAGGATTGTTTCATTGGAACATTTAGATCTGGATCAATGATGAAATCTGGACCTCTCAATCTTTTGGCTGGATTTTCAGGATCATAATCTTCAGAGAAATGAATGTATTGACCTTCTATACCCATCAAGACAAAGAGTAAATCTTCAATCATTAGAGCTTCTTGAATTTCTTCATCTGCTGATGATAATGGTATAGATTCTGATGATGGATCTTCGATGAAAAGAATAGCTCTTGAGTGACTTCTTCTGATTGAGATGGAATGTTGAGATTGGATGAAGTTTCTTTTCCTTTACCTTTGTCGGAATTGTTGATAGATGCGAATCGATGTGTAGACGAAGGTGCTTTTCGTGGACTTGGTTGAGGAACTCGAGAAGTGAGTGGATGAAGACGAAGGAGGATTCATGAAGGAATGAATCGACAGGCGCTGAGATGCGTGAAGGTTTTGATTGGAACCCAAAAAAGAGAACATCAGCTTGACAGGTCAAAGGAAGAAGAGAGTGACTGATAAGGGAGAGAAGAGATGGCCATCACCTGGTGCTCTCTCTTTATCATTCTCTCCTGCGTCGACTTCTTCCAATCGTTCCGAATTCAAATCTCAGATCATAGTACTCTAGCTACTCATCGACACGTCATTTGACTCACCCTGACCTTTGAAACCTCCTCTAGCAGCAGCTCTAGCCAGAGCAACACCATCCGGACCTTTCCCAGCTCCCAGATTCATACTCTTGTTCAAAGCTCCACTGCCATGATGGTTCCTATCAGCTCCATTCCTCTTTAGAAAGTATTCGGTGGTTTCTCTAGTCGATCCTTGTCGTTGTTCCTCGATTGCATCTCCACCATTTGTTGAAGTTTGAATCAAACCGTTTGGATCCAAGAGATTGTTTGGATCTACCTCTGCTATTCCAGCCAATGAATCGTGAGAATCGGTTCGGTTGTGAGAGAATTGCTTTACTTTACGTTCAGACATTAGGAGTCTAGAGTGGACCTGTAAAAGAGAAAGGATGGGAAGGAAAGAGTTCGAACAAGTCAGAGAGAGATGTCTCGATGATATGGTTGTATAACCAGAGATGTTGGAACACCAGTCTTTAACATCTATCCAGCAATAACACCCCAAGGAAGAGACTGAATTGCATGAGAATGGAATGCGAGGAGACTGTTCTTGTATCCATTTGCTGTGTCTCGAGAAGGGCTCTCTATCTCTGTTATTCTCCCTTTGTGCTGCGAGCCATCCACTCACTTTCTGCATCTGTCTCTCGCTCATCTGTTCTGTCCTACCTTTGCGCCTTGCAGGAGTGTTTGGCAAAGCAGTTCCATTTGAAGAAGTCTGAGTAGAGCCAGAGCCAGAGCCAGAGGCAGACGCGGCTCTACCAGATCCAGTGCTTGTCGCCATCCGAATTCAAGTAGAGGGAGAGCTGCGATATGATTTCTATTGTAATCCTTTGTTCTTGGATTAGTCTGAACGCGTAAATTGAAGGAAGCGAATGGGATTGAAGGCTGCTAGTGTTGTTGTAGTAACAGTTGTTATTCAACTTCTTCAGCCTTCTTCGTTCTGACCACCAACCATCAGCATCAAATCTTATTCAAAGATGCCACCAAGAAGCAGTCAACGTCAGAATGCACCAAACACTAGCAACCAAAGACCAATCTGCGTCTTTTACAAACAAGGCGCAGGTTGCTGGAAGAAGGACAAGTGCTCTTTCAGACACATTGAACGTCGTAACAATCAAAACGGTTCTACTGCTGGACTTGCTAGTAATTCCTTAGCCAATGCAATCCAACTTACTTCTAACTCAGGTCAAGCAGAGGGAGTTCACGTCCCAAACAATCCTACCCCTTGCAAGTTCTTCGCAAGCGGGTCAGTACTTCTACTTGCAGAACTCTATCTATCTCTCTTGCCAACACACGACACTCATCTTCTCTCTTTCTCATCATCTGACCTGTTATACAGATTCTGTCATCGTGGTGCATCTTGCTGGTTCACTCACATCGATCCATCCAACGTAGCCTCAACTTCTACTGCTGCTGCTACTACTAACACCGATAACGCCAATCCAGCAGCTACCACCGACTCTTCTGGAGAATCATCTTCAAAGAAGGAATGTGGAATCTGTATGGAAATCCCAGACAATTACGGTCTTTTGGGTGAGAATCGATACAGCCACTTTTCCTTCACTTTCCGTTCTTCCATCCACTCGTTCTCTAGAATGGATCAAGGTCTCAACTTCTCTCATCAAATTACAGGACTTATGAATCTTTCGTTCCATGAAACAGAGGCTGTTAGAAAACTAAACTGACCTCTGCTCTGATCTTCTCGATCTCTCTCCTTCTTCATCTGCGCTTCCTTCTCTCTTCCTTCTCTGCCACAGAAAACTGTCAACACGCCTTCTGCATCTCATGCATTCGTGAATGGCGTAGAGGAAACGATTCTTCAAATGATCAAGGCGGAGATTCATTGGCCGGAAAGAAAACCTGTCCTTCTTGCAGAACCAAATCGAATCTTTGCATTCCATCAAGCCTCTATCATCCACCAGGACCTTTCAAGGAAACCATCATTGAGAATTACAAAGCTTCATGTTCTTCCAAACCATGTCATAACTACATGAGACATAAGGATAGAGCCATTGATGCCAAATGTAAAGATCAATATGGAGCTGATTTGGAAAGGATGACTGCTTTACAAAGATCAGCAATCAGAGCAGAGCTTTCGAGGGAAGTAAAGGGAAAATGTATCTTTGGGTAAGTATATTCAGACCTAATTTGGATTCGATTCTGATCCATTCTTACGTTGCTGACCTTTTGACTTCTCTCATCTTCTTCAGGGATGACTGTTTATACTCTCATGAAGATTACAAGTTCGGAAAGGGTTTCGAAGAATTACAAAGAGAAGCCGTCGAGAGAAGAACTAGAAGAAGTGGAGGTAGAAGAAGAAGAGGTGGAAGAGACGTTTTCAATCCAGAAGATCTCTTGGATCATCTAATGGAAAGAGTCAATGGGATGACTAGAGAAGAATTGGAAATGATGATGCAAGTTGCCGGATTGGATCTATCTGACGATTCAGAAGACGACGAATTACTTAGAGAATATTTGGCTGCTGATCAGAGGATGAAGATGAAGATGAAGAAGATGAATACGAAACCGAGTCTGAATAAGTTGGAAATGATTTATGGGAGGTAGAAGTCCAAAGTAGCAATCAAGGCGACCATCTAGCTCTCTATCTCTTTTTCAAGGTTTGTTCTTCGTAGGGTTTCTCTACTTGTCCTTCTTCTCAAACTTCTCGTTAAATGACACTCTCCAAAATGGACTTTTTCTCTACAATCACGTTTCCGTCAAATTTCCTCAAGCTTCAAGTTCCAACGACCAATCTTTCTCGTTTCGATGACGTCTCTCAATCCATTCTTTCCTCACAAGACCACTTCTCTCAGATCAAATTATCAAATCTCAAATCAGCCCATCGTAAATCCTGCATCTCGTTCCTGCCTCTATCTCTCTCGTTGTCTAGACGATTGTCGACTGTCGATCATACCCAAAGCTCAAGATCTTGTCCATTGTTCGACCTTTTGTCTCCGTCTTCTCATCCAATTCTCTTCCCAATCATTGTATCCTTTCTATCATAGTTTTTTTCACATTTCAAAGCATAATTAACGACTCATCCCACCTTTGAATCACGTTCGAGGCGTTTGAGGTCCCGATTCTCGAATTTTCAAGAGACTCGAGGCGATCAGCTTAAATCCGACCTCTCCTTGCCCTACACCTCAAGGCACAAGCTGAACTTCGCTTTTTCTTGTCGATTTGAAGCCTTCCTACTCTCTCGAAACATTTCAGAAGGATAGAGAGGACCTCTTCGAGCCTCTGCCGATCGCAAGTTCTCAGGCCGGGACCTGCGAAGCTCCACTTCTCAAGCCTCTTGTTGACCTTCACAACCTGTTCGTGATAAGCGTGCCGATGATTTTGTTTGGATTTTGTCTCGATTCCTCTCGATCCCAGGAGAAGAAGGGAGAGAAGGGAACTGACAAGAGTTTCGGAAGATGAAATTTTGCTCAGGCACAGACAGGGAGAGCTTTCCCTTTTTAAAGCTTTCTCTTTCCCTTTTCCCTTTTCTCTTTTTCACCCTCATCCTCTCATCCTCATCAACTTCAAAAACAATTAGATGAGGTTCAACTTGACTCTATTGTCCTTTGCTTTCATTGGACTCGCAATTGCTGTCTCGACTCCAGCAGAGGTCAGTCTTCGGTTCAACTCAGTCGGGACTTCAAATTTCGTCTCAAGCACGAAATCATCCCATCCACTTTCCCTCTCTCTCTCTCTTTCTCTCTGACAAGAACATGATTTCTATCTTCTCTATCTTACAAACAGAATGCTGCAGTCGAGCGCGCAGAGAACAAGGCAGCTTGCTGTGGTCGTGAGTTTCGGATGAAGTCAACCCTTCTTTTCCCCACTCGTCGAGCCGTGACGACTGATTAAACTCTATGTCCTCTGCTCTCCTCCCTTCGCACAGGTCCTCCTCCAGCTTGGAAGCGCGATGATTCTCTAGAAGAAGAAAAACGTAGCCAACCTCAAGCATCAAAGGACTGGAGTGAGTTGAGGAATTGGGACGGAATGACTCCCTTGATGATAGAATCGCTGATCCAGGACACTTTGTCTCTCTCTCCCTCGTTTTTTCCCTTCAGGTTGGGGTGGCGCTACTTGGAAGCGTGATGAATCTGTCGGAGAAGAAAAGCGCGAGAAGCCTCAGGCCTCGAAGGATTGGGGTGAGTGAGATCTGAAGTGCGTGCTCATGATTGAGGTCGAGCTATCGCTGATCTGGGACTCTTTATCTTTCTCCTTCCCAGCCACCGCTCCAGCTTGGAAGCGTGAAGAAACCTCAGAGGAGGAAAAGCGCGACCCACCTCCACCTTCCAAAGATTGGACAGGTGAGTTGATGACACGAGTGTCGATCGATGAGAGAGACGCCTGAAGCTCGACAACCATCTCTGAACTAGATCGCTCTCTTCCTTTCCTTTCTTTCTCACTCAGTCACTGGTCCTGCATGGAAGGTGAGTTCTTTGCGAAGGCAGAACACCATCCTGGCCGACAGGATCGAGTCCATTTCGCTGACTTTATTTCGTTTTCTCTACCGTTGATCCAACAGAAACGCTCTGAAGGCTCTCAAAGATCTTAAGCGCTTCTCATCATCGGAGAACTATCTGGTCATCTGTAAATTTGGACTTGGGTTTACTTCTTCGGTCATTCTCTTCTTGCGTCCCATACGTTCAGCTATAGCTCTCGAGTGTTGGGACCGCGATCGTTTTCTTTCTTTATTCTCTCTCTCTCTCTCTCTCTTTTCTCTCTTCGAACATCTCTCTCCGTCTTCGTCGAATGTACACTCTCCTTTGTCAATCATGTATCCTCCTCTCACATCTCAGGGTCTTGTCGTAGCCAAAGTAACGGCGAATTTTCTCTCTCTTGGAACGGGTGTGACTTTGCAGCTCTTGAAGATCTTGCTCCAGCTGAATTCTCTCAGAGATGATCGATGATCGATGAAAAGCTTTGGTCTTGCGTTTGCTTTGTACCTTGTGCTGCGTGTGACGACCATGTGGCTGCCTCGGGGCCTATCGGTGTTTCTCAATTCAACTCCAGATCAATCAAGAAACCAACTTGCCTTCTTCATCCTCACTCATCAACTCATAAGATGACCAAAATCATATCTCATCCTGACTACTATTTCGTGGAAAGGCAAAGAGCGGCTTATGGTTTTCAACTAGTAACTGATTCGTGAGTTGCAATCCAAATTTCGAGGTCTCCCACTTTTCATCGTCTAACTTGCCTCGAAACTCTCCCACTTGCTTTTGCAGAGTTGCACTCCTTCTCATAGGGGCTGTCCTGACTCTGTTTGCCGGCTATGTTTATCTATTTTGGAAAGAGATCGACTAATCACAAGGGCTTTTGTTTTGGTGGTCGTTTTGCTTTGCTTGTCGGAAGCAATCGTAGAGGTCTGGACCGCTTGGTGCATATCCATTACTGCTTTTGAGGCCTCGCACTATCTAGAGGGGAACACTGCAACGAATGTACAGTGCTTCTTGGGTCCAGGAGTCGTAGCGCGAGTATAAGCAGACCTTCTCTGAAAGGTCTAATTTCTGATCGCTTCTTTTCATTCAATCCTCACCAGCCTGGTGCAGCTATTCTGGTTGGGGACAATCTATAGATCAATAAGCCAGACCTCAAAGATCAGGTGGCTCCTTCTAATCATCTCTTTGGTGGTGGCTTTGTCGTTTGCGCTTCAGCTTGTTTCTGCTGTCGTTGCCATTCATTTAAATGACCCACCTGTGCTCTCGACCCCGTGGAAGTTGGATAGTAAGTCACTCAGACAGTTACGCTATTGCTTCGCTGGATTTCATTGATCACTTCTTTGACCCTTTGACACTTACCCATGACTTGTTCCTCTCTGGCTACAGGGAGACTTGAACAACGCGTGGTTGGCTTTGATTCTGGCAATTGATCTCTTTGTAGTCTTAGCACTTCTTCTGCGTCTGATTGCTATCAGAAGGAGATCCCTGGAGAGTTTGAAGAGTTCTGTCTCTTTGTTGGGTTGGATTTTCCTCTCCTTCTCAATTCTGTCAACAGCAAGTGTGCTGGCAGCCATGTTGCTCATGCTCTACCGAGTGAGTCTCTCAAAATGCCTTCCATTGCGTTGGTAGAGTTTGGGTCAAGTGTTGACGTCTACCCCTCTTTTCTTTGCGCCAGGTTCGAGAAGCACAAAATGGGTATCCCGATGGCTATGCTCATATTCACGTCTTTATGCCTGTGGTATCTCCAATTTATGCTCTTTCAGTGCTATCCATGCTGCTGGCAAGAGCCAATATATTCTGGAAGCAGCAGGGACGTACGACAGAGCAAGGAGTCCCAGAGATGAGGCTTGTGGAAGACTCACCTTCAAGTGAAGAGGCTGATGAGACAGCTCCATCAACGCAAGTGGATGCAAGTATTCAAGAGCTTCCTATAGAACTGAACTCCACTACCTCATCTAACGACGACGAGAAGTTCCACAGACACACTATTCATTCCGATGGCAGGATTCAGCGAAAGCAGCAAGATTTCGGTACTCTCAGTGAGTTGAAGCTTCAACAAAATTTGAGAGCTTATTGATTATAGTCTTTGTCTTTTTGATTGATGAAAGCTGATGTCGTGGTATACAATCATTCTCTCCTTCACTCTTCTTTCTTGCCACTCGAAACAACTTCAGCTGAGCCGTGAGGATGACGTCCTTCTCATAGCAGCTTTGGCTTTTCCTTTGTTATGTTGAGCGCTCGTTTTAGGTGAAGGTTTTTCTGGAAGAGATGATTCACAGCTTGATATTCTATACGTGTTTTTTGGAAGAGATGATTTACAGTTTGATATTTTATACGTGTCAAAATGAAGCAAGAGAGAGCGAGAGTGAGGTATTAGAGCGAGCTCTTTCCATTTAAGATCTCGTCGAAACATTCAGCGACAGATTGTTTGAACTTTGATGAGAGCAAAAAGAGACCAGATAGAAAGAACAAGATCGAATGCTCAGCGGTCAGTCCTCGTCGACAAAAGTAGAAGGATCACTTTCAAAAAGAAGCTTTCTTCGACTTACAGGTTTTGAAACCTCATCCTTATCAGCGAAATAAGCAAGCAACAGCTCTGGAAGCCCCAACAATAAAATCCAAATAAAAAGATTCAAACATCAGTACATTCAATCAAAGGACGTTCTCAGAAAAGCTTTCCATCTCATCTCTTATTTTTTTTGCGCCTTATTTCTTACTCACCTTTCCCAACACTCCAACCCTCACCCTCTTTCAAAGCCTCTACCTTTCCCAAAACCTTTCTCTTCTGTTCCAAAGCCAACCCAGTCCCAACCTTTGAAGGATAAAAGATAACGTCCAAGAGTTCTCCCTTTGGTAGACTAGCTTCAGGAAAGATGGATTTTATTTCTTGAATGATGTCAAAGCTGTTGTTATAAGATAGAAACATGAATTGAATCGAGTAGAATTTGAATTAGAAGAAGATGAGAATCGAGTAGTGGTTGGTAGAGAACATCGACTTTGAGCTGTCGAGTGCAAGATGCTTGCTTCTTGACGAACATGAACGACTTGACTTGATCTCAACAACACACTCTTTGAATGAATGCCTTGCTTTTAAAGAAGTCCATCGTCAAAACTCAATTTCCTCTTTCTGGAACTGCCATCTGTGCTCCTTCTCTCAGCCTCCATCGACTCAGCCAATCGCAATTCAGAAGCAAGTCGAGCCAGAGCAATCATCGGTTTCCTGCATCTCCTTGCTCTCCTTCTACCTCTTGTCCTTCTACCAATTCGAGGTTCAAGTCTACTCATCATCCAACTTCAACTTCAAAGCAAAACCTTCGATTAGTGAAAGAGAAGCCATCAGAAGTAAAGAGTGCCTCTAATCCAGAAGACAGCACTACTGAAAGTCATATCCAACCTCCTCCTTCTCACCAATCAAACGCTCCAAGGCTTATCAGATACCAAGACGATTCAAATCAGATCTCCAATCAGGTTTACATTTATCCGAAATCGTACATTCATTCCTATCATCCATCTCCTAGAAGTTATAAAGCAGCTAACGAATCCAGAAGGGCACCTGCAAGCTTGTTTTCCTTTCATCCCTCGACTTCCACTAGCACTTCTACATTACCAGTCAAATCTTCCCTCTTCATAGAAACCGATCCAGATCCTTCACCTTCGATCAAATCAAGCTCAGGAACTCAAGCAGCTCAGTCTCAATCTCAATCTCAACTCCAATCTTCCAGCATCACTGACATGTCTTCTAGCATTGCCAACAGCGCATCTCAGGCCGAGACTCAACTCAAACAGAGGAAAGATGTCAAGAATGAATCTCAGAAACATGATCATAGCCACGAAGGACATTCTCATGGATGGCTAGGTAGTCATTCTCATAGTCATGATCATGGGGGAAGTGCTGAAGAGGCAGATAATCTTCTCGCCGCTCTCAAGGGCAAAGGTGAGTCTCATACGATTGAGCAGCTTTCATGGATCTGAAATTAATGTTGGAAGATCGGACTTCTGGATTGTGAAATGCGAAGGAGAGTCGAGCAGGTAGAGAGATGGTCCACCAGCACTTCTCTCCGAATGAGAATGAGCTCCAGTCTCGAGCTCAATTGAGACTCTTTCGAGCACGAGCTTTTAACAATGAACATTTACTCGAATTAAAATCAAGATATACTTCTTTCTTTACCTATGGTTCTTCTCGGAGCTGATCTGTGACCTCCCGCCTTTTCCACTTTTCTTCCCGTCCTCTAGGTGATCGAGGTTCCAACATCACTCTCGTAGGTTTAGCATCGAACGTTGGACTCTGTGCTTCCAAGGGAGTGGCGGGAGTTTACCTCAATAGTGCTTCTCTTCTAGCAGACGCAGCTCATTCTCTATCGGACATGTTCGCAGATCTAGTGACTTTGTTTTGTTGGAAAATGTCTCAAAAGCCACCTTCTCCTTCTCATCCTCTGGGATATGGAAAGTACGAGACTATGGGATCTCTAGGAGTCTCTCTGGTCTTGGTAGCAGGTGCTGTTGGAATCGGTTTCCACTCTTATGGACTTCTTCTAGAGGCTCTTCAACCAACTTTGCAACATGCGCCAGCTGCCATTCAAGCTCTAGGAAGTTTCACTGGTAGCATCGCAAATGCTGGAGCTCATCTTCATGAACATGATCATGGCGAGACTGGAGGAGTTTTAGATCCGAATGCTATGTGGTTTGCTTTGGCTAGCGTCGTGGTCAAGGAATGGCTTTATCATGCTACTCTCAAGATTGCTAGGGAGGAGAATTCGAGTGTTTTGGAGGTGAGTAGATCTCGACACATCTCTCATCACAGCTTCTCTACTCTTCGTAAAGAAGGATAAGAGTAGACTGTGTGCGCCTCTCGATCACTTCTACTCACCCTTTTCTCTCTCACTTCGATCTCTTTTCAATCAAGGCAAACGCCCTTCATCATCGATCAGATAGTCTTTCTTCTGGTATCACTTTCTTAGCCATCGCTGGTTCTTGGTTAGGTTTCCCAGTCCTAGATCCTCTAGGAGGTCTTCTAGTAGCCGGTTTGATTGGAAAGCAAGGAGCTGATCTTCTGATCGGAGCTTTGGGAGAATTGTCAGACAAGGGTGTTGAGCCTTCGGTCTTGCACGACTTCGATTCGGCACTTCAAAGAGTGAAGCATACGGAAGGAAACATCTTGAAAGGTTGGAAGGATTTGAGAGCTGTCAAAAGTGGAGTCTCGACGTTCGTGGATGTCACTCTTCAGATGCCTCAGCAAACCAAGTTGGCTGATGCGAGACTGGTAGAGAGTATCGTGAGGAGGGAAATCATTGGAAGTCAGAAAGGAGTGAGTATATCTGCCTCGACGTAGGAAAGTCGAACAGGAATCTCGCTCGATGCGATGCTTCGAAGCTGTCGCTGACACTCTTGTTACTCTTTCGAAATTCTGGTGTTCGCAGGTCAAAGAAGTTCGGGTTCATCTAGATACAGTGGAAGGAGATCTTTAGAGCGCTCAAGAGTCGAATTGGGAGAGGGAGGGAAAATCTGGAGCGGGAGGGCATCAACGTTACTTGAACCCAACTTCCTGCTGTTTAAATACATCATACATGTTTGCTTTCGTTTGTGTGCACCGGAGTGAAGAGACCTGGAGGCAGAAAGAGTATCCACGTTTAAGTCTTGAAGGGAAATCGAGTGGTAGGGGAGTGACAGCGATTTGGAAGGAGCTTCTTACGCCATGTTGGTTGCATTCTGACTTTGATGAACGTGAGCGTTTCGATTAATCGTTGACGTTGGCCTTGATAGCGAAAGGCTTGACTTCAGTAACTTTTTCAGGAGTCTCGGCGTTCGTCACATGCTTGTGCTGAGTCTCTCAATCTCATAATCGCTTTCCTTGTTTGTTCTCTTCACTAGCACACTTCCATCAAACCTTCAAGATGGCTTATCAAACTCTTGTCGTCGAATGCGGATTGAGAAAGCCCACAGATCGATCCCTTTTCGCTCTTCCAACAGGCAACTTTTATACGAATCGGGAGCGGGACGTATATTACAAGCCAACGCCCACAGAACTGAAGAATCGATTGGAAGAGCAATTCAAACAGTTGAGCAAGAACTCTGATCAGAAATCAATGAACATCGTCGAGGCTTTCAAAGTCTATCAGGTCTTCATTTCAACCTCGGAAGAAGATGATCCAGAACTCGGACTTGAAGCAGATTGGAAAGAATATGAATTTGTGGAAGAGGCAGAGATGACTTCGTTGATAAAGAGATGCGTGAGGCAAGGAAGACCTTTGAGAACGGCTTGTTTTCCAAAAAGTGAATTGAACTGGTTGAGGCGAAAAAACGAGGAGATTCTATTGAAAAGGGAAGAAGAAAGAGTTAAGCATGGACAGGTGAGTGTCTTTACTCTTCTCTCGTCTTTTTGCCGTCTTCTTTTCTGTCTCAGAAAATTATTTCTTTGTATTTCTACAGAGCCTCGAGCTGGGCTGACCTACCCTCGTCTGTTGTTTCCTTCCACGCTCTAACAGCTGGTTTCTCTTTTGAGACAGCTATCTACAGGCAACAATTCTCAAATCCCTTTGGCATCACCAACGATTAGGGCTGAACCTCCTGCTTATCCCAGTACGTGATTTGGGAAGCAGACTGGACGGATGTAGCTATAAGAAGGTTGTAGATCTCGGATGTTTCTGTTCTTCATCATTTTGCTTGTAATTTACTTTGGAACGGGTTTTACGACGGATCCTGACGCATTGAAAGTAGCATGACGTCTTTGTAATTACAGACTGATAGAATCAGAAAAGAGTGCGAGACGGTCAGGACGAATACCAAAAAGACTCGGCGACGATCTTTTCACTCTGCTTGCTATTGAAGAATACTTGCAGACTCATGACGAGAGCAAGAGAAACCCTCGTTATTGTTACACTACAGTAAGGATCATTACAGCTGCAGGAAGAGAGAAAATGGAGCGGACGACAGAGAGAGAGAAAACAAAGCAAGGAACGAGCAGGAGATGATTCAACTGAAGTCATAGAAGCTCTGGAAGAAGAGATTCAAAAGACGTTTCCTCTTCAGCAGAAGCTCTGCACATTGGACAGGTCTTGTTGTTACCGAGCCAAGTCTGTAAGAGAGACAAAGATTGAGATGAATGCAGTAAGAGAAGGAGGTCAGAAGATCCGCCAATTCTTCGTCTCTTTCCATCGCACCGTTTGCACGCTCAATCAGGACTTACCAGAAGACACTTCTCATGAAAGACATGATCACAAGGCACGCTCATGAGAGTGTCAGAGTCAGAATACTCGTCCAAACAGATGCTACAGTTGCTGTCTTTCTCTGGAGCTTTCGATTTTCCTTTGCCATCCTTCAGTGATTGACGCATTGGACGACCGTTCCAGTCCTTGTAGATGCATCTCGGAAGCTTCGAGAGAGCTCTTGCAGAGATGGAACGAGGGATATGAGGGTAAGCTTCATCCAGTGATGCCGAAAGACGAAGGAGAGATTCGTAAGTAGTCGCGTCGTCATCGTCGAGTGATCCGATCCAATCATTCGTGCTCTGATCAAAGGAAAAAAGAAGTAGAGGCAAAAGTGGTGTGAGTAATCACGCATCGCGATGAGAATCGGGTAGCAGTCGAATTCGACGAGCGAACACTTACGGGCTGATCATGCAAAGCAGAGACTGGAGCTCTCCTGCGATTTCTGAGAAACTCTAACCTAGCGTCCAACGCTTCCGAACGAGCCAAAAGTCGACTTGAGATTTGTTCTCCCACGCTCCCACCGACCAAGTGTTCGTCTCTATCACCTGAAGCAGCCGCCGAAGAGCTCGAGTTTGTCATCCTGGAAGAAGGATCTGTTCTTGAGATCCAGCCAAATCGACGTTGCCTTCTTTCAGAGACCATATCAAAGAGAGAGTCTTCATCTTCTAGTTCGTTTAGCAGATCGTCTAGCTCTGGTAGAGTTGAGGATAGTTGATTCACTGGTGCTGAGACTCTGCGACGTTGTCCTATTTGACTCTGAGAGGCATGCTCTGCGAAATTGAGAGAGAAAGGCGAACGAGATCTCAAAGACGGTAAAGACGGTAGCGTTGAAGAGTTAGATGCCTCTGGAGGTATTTGCTCGGATGAATCCCTTCTTCTTTCTTCAGGAGATATGAAGGCAGCGGCGGAAGGAGTGTGTCTTGAAGCCAAGTATCTGTCTCTCCACGATACGATAGATCCAGTAGATGAAACGTCTCCATCTCGATCCCTACTCAAAGCTATCAATCCATCTCGATCCCTAGTCGAAGCTCCCAGTCCCAACCATTCTTCATTGGCTCGTCTTGTGGGGCCTCTCAATCTCCCTGCTCCGTCCAAAGTTCCATCTCTCCTAGAGCTTGAGGTGAAGTTATTGCTAGCGAGAGAACGAGTGAAGCTTGAATCTAAAGTCGATGAGTTTGAGGAGGATAAATTCTGATTTGAAGATGTAGTGATTGGATTTGATCTCGAGATCTCGCCCCAGAGACTCGAACTCGATCCAGTTTCGTGACTGTTCGGTTGGACGACAGACGAAGAAGATAGAGCAGGTCGTCTTCGACTTGCTACTGACATTCCGACTAGACCGCTGGAGATAGAAGTCGCTGAACTGAAAGCCCTAACACCTTCTTCCCTTTCTCTCTCACTCCTCTGCGGACTCTCCAATGAGTTCTCAGATTCCAGACTCGAGAAGATTCTGCGTCTTCTTTCGATAGGATCTTCTCTTTCGACATCAGCTCTCATCTCATTCGATTCGGAATTGAGATTTCTGGTCCTGATCTGAGACAGAAGGGACTCGTTCCTTCCTTGCCAATCCTCGAGTTCCCTCATGTTTTCTTGAACTCTTGTTTGAAGATCCGCTAGCCTTAAGCTAAGACTAGAACGACTGGGTTGAAGTCCAGAGTAAGAAAGAGCATTGCGATTTGATTCTCTGATATCACGAGAAGTATCGTCGTATATAGACTGAGGAGCGGAACTGGGAGTCTCGTCGATTTGAAGACTTTCAGTGGATCGATTGCCAACTTGGATTTGGATTGCGTCTGATGCCAGCTCAATCGAGCCCCTGGCTAGATCTAAGATTCTCCTATAGTAATCACTTTCGTTTGATGTCCTAGAATCGGACAAAGATTGACTTTCATTGATGTCGATCTCTCTTCTCCCTTCGACTGATCTTCGAACAGCTTCTCCTTCCTCCAATCTCTCTCTTAGTCTTCGGCTTCTGGAGATCGCAGCTCTGAGTTCCCTAACTCCATTCCTCTCACTCGAACTTTCGGTTTCAGTTCCTGTTCCAGCATCAGTAGCGGTAGTAGTAGAGAAAGAAGAGATAGTGGAATTTGATGGTGACCTTCGAATTGTCGAGAATTGACGTTGAATCGATCTTGAAGGAGATGGAGAAGGTAGATGAAATGCTGGTCTTTGAGTAGAAGATGACCTTGTATCAGAACCAGATCCAGAAGGATCTCTGAGAAGATCGTTGATGATGCTTTCGAATCTTGAAGATGCTCCAGATCCTCCTTCGTCATTCTCAATCTCATCCAAGAAAGAGCTCAACTGAAACCCATCACTCAAAGAAGAAGAGCCAGAAGAATTACCCAAAGCTGGAGGAAAAGCTAATCTAGGGCCCGAAGCTGTGCTTGTTGACAGTTGATTTGAAGGTGGAAGACTCGCAGGTGAGTTGAGAGAAAGACTCGAGGATCCTGACATTTGGTTTGTCTGGAAACGAGAGGTTAGAGAGTTGCTTGAAGCCTGACTTCGGTTGGTCATCGCTTGATGACTGAGAGAAAAGGCTGAGCTTGAAAGAGAGTTGGCACTGTGATTTCTGGAAGTATCTTCCGGAAGCCATCCAATGCTATTGCTGTCGGTTTCACTTCTTTGTCTCTTGTTGGATTCAGCTCTACTCCTTCTTCTAGGAGCAGTCAAAACATTGTGACTTCTCGAACTAGATTCCCCACTTTCTCCTTTCTGATCTCTTCTTGAAGAAGAAGAGTAATCAGTAGAGAATGCTCTACCAACTCTGAATTCATCCACTTCCATTTCATCCGAGATTGGATCATCTAGACCTAAACCTTCTGAGAGTTTCACTTCTCTTCCCTCGTCGAAACCACGTCCTAGATTCAGCCCAGTGTTTGACACTTCGTTGAGGAAGGCATCTCTTCCTGAGATGCGACTTGAAGATGCCACAGAGGTTGAGGTAGATGATGAACTGACCAAACCTGGAGATTGTGAATAAGGAGAAGGAGTCGAATTGGGAGAAGTGGAAACGAGTTCTATGTTCCTCTTGGATCCGGAAGAGGTGGAAGATCTGCCATATCTCTGTCGATCGTCTTCGAGAGGAGCGAAATATGGATCCCCGCCATCGAAAAAGGATGAAATTGAGGGGCTTTCCGTACCTAAGCGATGACTGTTCGAATCTCTACTTCTTGATGAGGAGGTTTCTTGGCCATTGCTCTCGGATAAATAAAACGAAGATTGATTGCGATCCGAAGTTGGGATAAAGCGAGAGGAATCCAGACCATGACTGAAAGGAAATCTTCTTCTTAGGATCGGATCTGGAAGGGATGTTTGCTCTGTGCCATCAGAGATCAGACTGCGTCTCTGTCTTGTATTGGAAGTGATTGAAGATTGAGGGTGAAGTTGAGATTGAGAAGGGACATGACTAGCTCTTCGACCTATTTGAAGTAACGATGCAGCATTTAAATCTTCCCTTCTAGATTCATTCTCTTGTCTAGAGAACCTTCTTTGTCTCAGATGACTGTCCTCTTGTCTAGTATGACGAGCTCTTGCATTCCCAAGATAAGATTCCCTATCTCTGTAATTCCTGGCTCTGAAAGTCTCACTGACGTTGGTCCCATCATTTCCACTTCTTTGGTTGTTCATGGACTCATCTATTAAAGCCTCTGAATGATTGTCAGTCCTCAACCAAGAATGGTTGAAAAGCTCATCACCCAATCCAGTCTCTAAGCTTTGAATGTCTCTTGATCTTGACCGTCTGTCTGATGTAGAGGTGGGAGTAGAAGTAGTAGTGGAGACTGATTGACCATTCCAAGCCGATTCTATGGAAGATGGAGCGAATGGATCATCAATTGAAGAAGGCGGAGAAGGCATTTCGATTTCGATTGGAATTGGAGTAGTTTGAGATGAAGGTGGTGATAAGCTGAAGCCGATAGGAGCTGAAGTTCTTCTCGGATGAGAGTCAGATTGATGACTTGAAGTAGAATACTGATTCATTTGAGAGAAAGAGAAGCCAGAAGAAGCAGAAGTTGAGGCAGAGAAGGTCGATTGATAAGCTGAGCTTTGTGGTGGAGATGAAGGTGCAAGAGCTGAGCCTTGGTTTCCTCTCGACGATGAGGCTTCAGATTGGTTAGAATCTCTTGAAGATGATTCAAAGAAAGATCTGAATCGATTCCTTGGACTCAAAGTCTGCCTTCTTAAAGAGGAAGAAGGAGGTGATGATGAAGGAGAAAGTGTTGATTTGATGAACTCATGCTTCAGATTGCTGCCTGCTTACGAATCTTGTTGTGTTTGAAGGATTGCTTTATTTATCTCATGTTATTCTTGTTGTTAATGATGAGAATTTGTCGGATTAGAGCAGAGAAAGTTTCTGTGATAAGGAAAGGGGGGAAAGAAAGAAGAGAAAAGGAAATCTTGAAACAAGCTTGTCCATTTACCATCAACATCAATTCCGATCAATTCCCTTTCAGACTGGATCTACGATATCCATACCATTGAAAACTAGAGAATGAAGATCGCAAGAATATGAGTACACAATCTCACAAAGAAGAAGCCTTCCGAGCTCAGCTGCATGTCAAGCTGCATTGCCCAGCTTGCGGTCCAGAAGAAGCTGCCAATATCATTGAGGAATACTCTTCAGGAGATCTCGTCTGTGGAGATTGTGGCTTAGTCTTAGAAGATCGAATCATAGATGCTGCAAGTGAATGTGAGTATCATCGTCAGCAAGCTCTGGAAATCGAGGCAAGAAGATTTCTGCGCAGTCGCCATCTCTAATTCCTTCGAAGCTTGTTAGTTTCTCTGTTTCCGGAAAAGCATTGATACATCTTTGACTCTCTACTCGATCCTTGGTTGGTTTCACAGGGAGAACCTTCGCTAACGAAGACGGAGACGATCCATCTCGTGTTGGATCTGCTCAAGACTCAATCTCAAGAGGACTTCAAATTCAATCCTCTCAGACTAGAATCTCTTCAAAAGAAGACACGGAAGAATCTAGAGCTCTTCGTCGTACAGCGTCCAGAGTGTCGACGTCTCAAGGCAAAGCTCTTCAAGAAGCTTTCGAACTCATCCAAACGAGAGCTGAATCAATCTCTTTGGATAGAAACGTGGTCGACACGGCCAAGCAAATCTACTCAGTAATACTCAAAGAGCAATTATTGAAAAGGAAAAGTCAAGAGGCAATTGTTGGAGCGACGATTTATACGGCTTGCAAATCCAATCGGGTCTCTCGAACGATTCATGAAATTGTAGCCATGAGTAAGGTTCCAAGAAATCAGATCGTAGACTGTTATGATGGAATCAAGAAGTGTTCAAGTATTCAAGCTTTACTCGGATCTGGGGTTGGTGGAGAAGAAGGATCTCATGCTGCAACTCAATTGATTGCCAGATTTTCCAGTCACCTCGGTATCAAGGTCAAGGGCTTTGTACCATCAGCTGAGCTACTGAGCAGCGATGTCATAAGGTCTGGTCTGTTGGCATGAAGATCTCCAGTCACTATTGCTGCTGTCGTTCTTCTGATGAACTGCAACCTTTGGTCTGGTGAAGCTGAGAGAGAGACAGAACGGATAGCAGCAGTTGCTAGTATCAGCGAGACTACCATCAAGAACGCTTATAAGATACTGGTCAGTGAACAGAAACAAGGAAACTCCTTTATTAGTGAGGAGTTCAAGGAGAAAAATAGAGATAGAATAGATTTGCGAAGGTTGTAAGAGATCGATGAAGTTTACGTCAATCTGATCATGTTTCTTGTTGCTTATTGAGGTTCTCTTTACTCAAATCAAAATTAGTGTGGTTGTGGTCTGATCATTTCTGTGTCGACTCTCTCTCTATCACTTTCTCTAGTTTTCCTTATTTTTGGTGGTCTTGCTTGTTTCTGGTGGTCAATCAGGATCGATCAGTATCGAAAAGACATCAGAGTAGACACAAAGAGAGTACTAGCGAAACAAATGAATTAAACGGTAACTAAGAACATCGTGAAAAGGTGAAGATAGAACAAGTGAAGCCAAAAAAAAAAAAAAAAGAACTAGTGACATTACGAATGTGATGATTTAGAATCCCAAATCACAGACCCAGAGTCCAGTGAAGAAGTCACATTGTTTAGCATTTGGGTTTCTAGAGAAAGCACAACCGATGGTCTTGTAGCTTCCATCAGTCAAGATGTCGTGATGACCAGTCTCACCTGTGAGTGTAGAAGAAGAGAGCGAGGTGGTGACGTGAGCAAGAGATGAAGAGAGAGACTTTTGTTTTTTCTTGTTCTCTACTCACCTCCAGATAGATCGATACCACCATCAGAGGTCCACTTAGGGCAGTTTCCACCCAATTGAGGGTCGCTTGGGACTGTGGAGGAAAGGTCAAGTAGCGAGAAGAAGAGATTCACATCAGCTCGACTCTTCCCAACAGCCTGAGCCTTGAAGCTCTTTCAATCGCTTGAAGCAAAGTAAAAGAAAACTCACCTTCACAAAGGAGATCAGCGTAGTATAGACCGAATGGAGTTTGTCCATCGAAATCTCTTCCACAAGCTCCAGCATCGTCGACACCAGGAGTAATGACTTGAGCGTAAGAACCTGGGTTTAGCTCGTGGTTCTCGGTAACACCTGAAGGTTAGATGAGAGAGAAAAGCAATAGAGTGAAGAAAGGGATAAGTGAGTCTGAAGAGTCTAGGGGAAAGGCGAATAGAGAAGGACTTTGTGAAGTCGCCACCGAGTAGTACTCACCTCCATTGTCGTCACCAGTCTTTTGAGCGTTGGCAGCGAGCTGGTCAGACCAGTCCAAGTTGTTGAGGTTGTAGGCATTTCTCCAGTAGTCGATTACGTCAATGATACTCTTGCCACCAGTGCTGGGGATGTCTCTCTTAGAGAAGTTGGAAGGAGCTGCGAGAGCTGAGGTGGCAACGAGAGAAGTGAGTAGGAGAGTCTTGGAAAGCATCTTGTGAGAGGATGAAGATTTAGAAATGATGGGGTTCTATAAGTTCGAGTATCTTTTGGGCTCTCTTTTATAGCTGAAATCCTTCCCTCTCTGCCCAAAAGTTTCGATTCATCGGCCCTGCGATTTCCTTCAGGCTACCGCAGGCAATCAGCCCACCTCCACCGTTCAAATACGGAGTTATTTGATTACAGGCTCAATCAGCATACGAGAAGAGGCCCGGCATCGTCATCAATGCATCCACAGGAGAAGTGCACGAGGGGCTGCGGTTTCGAGGGATCTAGACATCCGTTTCCGTTTATGCTCCTGCTGAAATTCAACGATTATCGATCAATTCTACCCACATGCATCATTGGATCCTGTACTTCTATTGTACAGTATGGAGGTGAGGGCTGAGGCCGACCTCGAACAGAGGGCGAATTTGGTTCAATCTGCAAGTTCGAAATTTCCCAACGCCCAATCCTGCATTGAGTGATTGATTCCTTTCATGGCTTCTTTGCATGAGAAATTGGATGTATTGCACAAGGTGGATTTCACCGTGTCGGAAAGAAAACCTAAATCTACGTTGACTTCGAGAAACTGAGAGCAGAGTTGTTGGTTTCTCCTTAGTCTTTCTCTTCATTTGATCTCGAAATCGTCTGAAGGGACTTGTAATCTTAGTCTCTCATAGCTCATGTGCGAGAAAATATGATTTGGTGATAGATTACGAATGATTAAAAGATACAATGAATTGATACACTAACTGAGTGGGAGAAGATTTACAAGGCCAATTCACAGCCAGTGATTGCAATGACTCTTTCATCGACCTGTGACTTGACGAAAGTGAAAGCGCTCCACCAAATCGTACCCAAAGAGATTTCAGATCTATCTCCTAAAGTCTCCCACGAAACACCGAGACTTGTCGATAATTCTTCATCAGGATCGATTTCCTCGTCTCTCCAACTCTTTCTCAGAATCTCTCTCCACCATCTCAAGATTCCTGCGACTTTTTCCAAATCCATTCTGGCAGTTCCCACCGCTGCTTTTCCTAACGAAGTTCCATTCGATTTGCTCAAATCTAAACCGGTACTCTCTAGAAGGAATCTCAAAATCTTTTCGACGTCTCCAAGTCTTGGTCCTTTCGTACTCTGTTTCGAAACATTGCCTACCCAGCTAGAGATTAGAGATCTCATGTCTTCCAAGGAAGAAACCTTGAACTTTTCAGTTCCCAAATGAGGAATGGAACCTAGGTCACCTTTCTTAGCTCTGAGAATCGAGTAATTTGAATCGCTGTTGGTCTGATCCAATTCGATGGCTTTGGCTTTGCCTTTACCTCTGGCGTCGAGGTCAGATAGATAACCCAAAGACGTTGATTTTGTGACTCTTCTTCTGATCTCTGCTCTGGTCAGATCCTCTACCGCGTTTGATTTGAGCTTCTTTCCGACGCCCTCGACTTGGATTCTGTTGAGTCCCTTCTTGTTGGAAACCTTGAGATTTCTTCCAGTCAATTTCTTCCATTCTAGAGGTAGTATTTCGAAGAAGGCATCGTCTCTTTGAGCTTCAGCGATGATTGCATCCTTTTGAAGCTCTCTTGGCAATTCTTTGAAGATGTCGAGATCTATTCCAAGAGAAGAAAGGACTTCTTGATCCAATTCAGGTAAGAATGGTGAATCGTCTCTGAAAGCTTTCCTTGATTTCTTCCTGACTGGCGAATCATCTGCTTCTTCCTCCTCTTCATTTCCAGCTCTCTCATCCAAGCCTCTCTTCTTCGTGGTAGTTGGGCTGAAGTCCAGTCTCCTTTGTTTCAGAATCATCGTCTTCTTCTTCTTTCTCTTTGGAGATTCGGATTCCTCTCTGTTGAAATCTTTCTCGCTTGGAGGTTCTTCCGATCTCCTCTTCATTCTAGCCCTATATTCAGCTTGCAACCCAGATGGCAGAGCTTCTAGAAACGAAGAATCGATTTCGATTTGGGATCCCGGCGGTAGTATGAGTGGACCTCCCATTGTGCTTCTCGGAACCTGAGTCTCTGGAGGTAGAGGTATTCCAACAGGAGCTGGGACTAGAGGACGTTCGATTGCAAAAGGAATCTTGGGTGGCAGTACTCGATCGGAGCGGGAAGAAGAGAGCGCAGCTTTCAAAGACGAAGTGGCATCTCTTGATGCTGTCGATTCTCCTTCTTGACCTTCCTCCTCTTCTTCTGGACTTGGAGAACGTTTCATTGAAAGACTAGACGACGATCCAGGGCGAAGTTCTTCGACTGGAGATCTCGACGACTCTTGAGAGGTTCGACGTTTATCTGAGAAATCCGAATCTTGAACTTGTGCGACTTGATGATCCAAGAATGAGACTCCTTTCGAAGGTTTGGTGGACTTGAAATCGTTACTAGACTTGGAAGAGATTGAGCTTTGAGGTCGAGGGAGTGCAGCTGCAGAAGGTTTGCTTTGATTTTGACCCGAACCTGGACGTGTAGGATCGAACTTCAATGTTGTTTGACCATTGGCCAATTTTACCTCTTCCACTTTCCCATCCATTAATTTCTGTAGACTGATCCCAACACCTCTGAGATCTTTCGGATCTTTCTCAAGACCTTGAATCAATCTCCAAGCAACTCTAGCGATTTTCCCTTCATCGTCAATACTTTGAGAAATCTCTTCACTTTTATGAAAGTTATCACATTTTCCATGACCCATGAATTTCGGAGCTTCTATAGGAGCATCTGCTGATCTGATCATCAGGGTGACGTGAATCTTTTTACCTTTGAGATTCAAAGCTTTCAACCTCTTGGAAACTTCAGCAGAAAGTCTTATGACGAATTCCTTGGCTTCGTTGTTATCTTCGAATCTGATTCCGTAATTGATAGATGTACCAACGCTTTGACGAATCGGTGGACCTGAAAGTTTGTTAGGGCCATCTCCAGACATTCTAGCAAAAATCGTAGCTCCAGTTTTTTCGCCTAGGAAATTCTTGAAGGAACGCTCGTTGAATCTAGGAAGAGATTTAAGCTGACCGATGTTACAAGTTCCATATTCTTCTTTCTGTGAATCGAAGATTGGAGAAGGAGCAGTCGAAGATCGCCAGTCAGCATTCTGCTTTGGATGAAGAGGCATCGCAGACCAGTTTCCTTTCTTCTCCAATCGGACTCACGATTCTGATTCTCGTATTCAAACCAACACCATGAAGATCGTCAACATCAAGATCATTCAAAACCTCTATTTTTGCAGTTTCAGTCAAGTGAAAGCTTCCGTTAGGTTTAGCTTTCCTCGTTGCCAATCTAGCCAAAGAAGTGTTAGAACCGATTCCGATCGAGGCATCGCAGCCTGTTCTAGCTTTGATCTCTGAACGGAGAACTTCGGCTAAGACTTGAGCAGGAGAGGACTTTGAGTTGAAGATTGATTTAGAAAGAGTAAAAGCTATGGTTGAAGTCGAACTTGAAGTTTTCGAGACGTCTTGATTTCCACTCGATTCCTCCATCATTCTGAAGAATCTAGCCTCTATAGATCCAGAATCTAAATCCACCTCTTCTCCTGACTGAACTTTTAAACCAATCTTCCTGAGATCCTCCAACAGAAAAGATACGTCAATCAGAGCTTCATCAATGCTCACAGCTTCGATAGCATCTGAATTTTCCAAAAGGATTCTATAAAACTCTATTGAAATCTTTTCATAAGAGGGGAAATCGTAAGGAAGAGTTACGATACTGATCTGATTTGGTTTCGAAGTTGAAGTTTGAGATCCTTTGAGACTATCAGCCAGAGTTCTTCTAGCTTGCCCTAGGGACATTCCATTATTGATCCCGTAACTTCTAGCAACGTAATTACAAGAAGCGATTTCTGAAGTTGATGAAAGTCCCATGTCTAAATCTGAATTGGAATTGCTAAATCTTGACATTTTTTTTGGTGAAATCCTGGAAGAAGAAGCAGTCGTTGCTATTGTTGATGATTTCCCACCTCCATTCCCACTCACATTCCCACCAACATGACAAACAACGCAAGGTTTGTCTCTCAATTCATCTCTACCTCTCAATCCGACATTTACGAAATAACTGTCGAAATCCACATGAAACAAAACCCTTTCCATTCCCTTTTCTAAATCTTTACTTCCTTGTTCTTTACCCGTTTCTCTCAATACGTTCGATACTAAGTCTTTCATTTGAGACTTCCAGATGCTTAAATGATGTAATCTACTAGCTCCGAAATAGGTGGTTAGGAAGGAACTGTCGACAGCCGTGTGACTAGTTCTCCAAGTCGGAGATGAGAGTAAGGAGGAAGCTAGAGCATTTGAGGAATTGACGGAATATCGATGATTGGTTTTCGTCTTGGGTTTGGCAGGAGTTTGAGGTGAAGGAAGGATCGACTTGGTCGGAGAAGTATTGTCCTTTGAGGTTGGTTTGGAGGGAGATGTAATGTTATTTGAGGTTGAGGCGGATTTCGATTCGACGAGGTTCAAAGAAGTAGCGTCTCTTTTGAGGTTCTTCTCGTTCGATTCAAAAGCAGACATGTGACTAGAAGCAGTTCTATTGAGGTTGAGATTCGGTTTCGATGTCAAGTTGGTAGAAGAATCATTTGTCGTTTTCAAAGATGTTTGTTGAGGCTTGGAAACTGATGCAGGTAATTTTGGTGGACCCATGATCTTGACTCTATCTTGCAGATTGATCTTGGACCTCTCTTTTCCTATTGCATCAGGTTCTAGATTCCTGGTCGAAGATGAATCTATCTCCTTCTCTTTGCCTTTGGCTGAGCCTCCCTTGCCACTCTCTGCATCTCCTTCTCCCTCTCTCTTCTTTGTGAAACCCGTGAGATTCCTCTGGGATGATTTGGATCCCCAAAGTTTATGATTTGATTCCTTTGATCCTTGAGAATCTCTATTACTGACACCACTTGGAGTCAGACCATTCTTTCCAACTGATCTGATTCCAGTTCCTCTTCCAATCCTAAACTCTCTCCAATCCAATCTCCTCCCCTGTTCAATACATTGCAAAATGAAGTCACTACTGACAACCTTATAATTCTTGAATTCCTCTACTTTCTTTGGAGTCAGAGAACCAGCTATGATGTGAGTGATTAGTAACTTTCCATCTAGATAGGGTAAGACCTTGCCACCGTGCAACAGGATCCTTCTGGTCAGTTCTGCTAGAGGAGGATCGGTATGACCATTGATGTAGAAGACTAGATTCTGGAATATTGGAGGGGAAGAAGAAGAAGAAGTAGAGGATGAGGATTGAATGAATTGAGAATGTTGGATTTGGATTTTGGATCTCTTGTTCTTCATGTAAGAACCGAAATCGCCATATTTGATTCTAGAGTAAGCTGAAGACTTGTTTGGATCATCGACATTGGAAGTATTAGCAATTTCATCGTCTGAGTCTCCATCTTGATCCAAACAGTCTTGTTCTTGTTCTGCATCCACTGACACTTCTCTCTCTACCAAACTCTCCTCCTCCAGTTCGTGGTAAGGATTGTCGTTTTGATAACTTGAAGACATTCTCTATTCCGTTCTGTTGTGCAGATAGGAGACTTTAGTCGATCGACGTCATTTCCATCCACTGGTTGATGGTCAAGAAACTTAAACCTCGAATTCCACCTTTTCTTTCGAACCACAACGTCAAGAATCAGACTTCCAAGTCTACAGTCCGAGTTGCAATGCAAGACGACTACACTGTCAGGCTCGTGGATTCACTCGAAGATCTAGAAGAAATCAACCGGATCAGATGCGAAGTCTTCGTCGACGAGCAGGGATATCCTAAAGGTGTAGAAAACGACGAGTGCGTCTCTTAACAAGTAATCATTTTGGTCTCTTCACTACTTCAAGATGGAGAGAGGCTTTCTTGTACATGAATATGAGCTTCCCAGGATTAGAATCTCAGTGTTGAGTCATCTCGGACTGACCCACGTCTTCTCTTGCCGCTCTCTTTCCCATGATAGTTATGATCTAATCTCTGCTCATCTAGTCTTATGCTCAAAGGAGGATCCAACAATCATAATAGGAGCAATCCGATTCCTACCCTATCCTCTACCTCCGATAGACCTTCGAAATTGCAAAAAACCAACGCCATTAGGAGGGGTTCCATCTGAAGTCTCTATGATAAAATCCTTCTTTCAATACAAGAGTATCAAAGACTCCATAGCCAAGAATCTAGAATCAGAAAACAATGGCCTCGACTTAGATAGGGACATTGTAAAGATTAAATTTGGAAGAGTCGCGATCGATAAGAGTTATAGAGGTCGGAAATTGGGAGAGAAGATGTTGTTGGAGTCGGAGAAATGGTTCTTGGATAGAATCAAGATTCAAGTGGAAGAGAAAGAGTGCTTGATTGTCAAAGGAGTCGAATTTAGAGCTAGTAGTCAACATTTCGTCGTGGGATTCTATCAAAGGCGAGTCGGTTTGCAAGCCTCTTCGGCTCTCTTCTTCAGATCTCGATCGTAGCTAACCCTTTCCGATACTTTTTCTCGTGTTTTTTCCTATGCTCTCCCTTGCAGGCTAGGGTATAAGACGGAAGGAGACGTATACGGTGAGCAAAAGCTTAGAGAAAAGAACTTGCAAGACCAAAACCTGTCGACAATTTGACAATTGTACTGATAGTCTCCCATTCTCCCATCTCTTTCTCCTTTTTAGAAGATACAGGTACTCCCCATCAGTTGGTGAAGAAGCTGATCATGTTCTAAGTTCCATGTCAATTCACTTTTGATCTCTTCAGAAATTGCTGATAGCTTTGCGAGAATTTTGAGCTGTGGTCTCATTTTCGCATTTCGTAGAACCGAAGTAGCTGGATTGAAAGATTCTCGTCTGGGACCACTCGAAAATTGGCAGACTTCCAAGCTGTCTCGAGTGAGATCTTGATGGTAAGGAGTAGAATTAAATCAGAAAGATAAAGGGTGACGAATAAGAGCGGTATCGGAATGACCAAAAAAGAAGGAAAAGATACAAAAGGGAAACCGAAGTACGAGAAAGAAAATTCAAGAAAAGAAGAGGGAGAGAACGCGCGACAAGATTGTAAAGACGGTGACAGAAGAAAAGAGTGTGTGACTTCATGTTTCATGAGCTCGAGCCAAGGATTCTGCTTTAGTTGGGATTTTCTGGTTCAAAGGAGAAGTTGACTTCTGGATAGCCATTGTCGGAATTTGGAGCAGTGGCAAACAAACCATAGTCGCTATTCAAAGAACCCGAGGTTCTCATTTGCAAATCGAGCAAGGTTCCATCTCTATGAACCCATCTGGGAGACAGCTCATAGTTGAGCGTGGCCCGAATTGGAGAGTTCAAAGAGTTGGCATTCTCGCTCAAAGCTCCTATGTTCCAAGAGAAAGTTTGAGAGGGGTTACCGTCACTGTTTGAAGGGGGTGGGATCGAATCGCCTTGAATCAGATTGGCAAAAGTGTAACCTGGAGAGTCAAAATCGCCGCCAGTAGTGGTGCCATCGAGTTTCTAGAAGTGACGTAGAGAGGAGAAGATAAAGAATTGCATTGACTTGAGCAAAGAGTAAAGCGAAAAGAAGACGCTCAGACGACACTGATCACTTCACTCACCCAGAACAGAGTTGGTTGAAGAGTGAATCCGACCTCATAGTTTCCAGTAGAAGGATCCTTGACCAAAAATACACTTGAAACCTCAGCTGCGTCGGCAGAGTGGATGCTCATAACATCGTAGTCAGAAGTCTTTCCAATGTATCCATATACACTTCCGTCAGGATTGTCAGCTCTGACAACTCCAGTGGGAGCTAAGACAACCAAAGTCGTCGATGGAACTACTTCTACTTTGGTAGAAACTTGGGTAAAAGTGCTGGTAAGGCTTGCAGTAGTAGTTCCCAGAATTACGATTTCAGTTTGAGTGCTAGTAGCTCCGTCATTTCCAATATCGGCAAGAGCATGCTAAAAGGATGAGGTGTAGAGTGGAAAGCAGATGCGAGACAGGAAATCAAGGTCAGAAGAAAATGCGCGGACAACCATCAGCCGTCGAACAAGTGCTCCAATCTCACCTGAGTCTCGAGTTTCCCATTTTTACAGAGACAGAAAAGATTGTAAGAATCCGAGATGACACCATTATGAGTTTTCTTGCAGGTTTGAGTCTTTGGTGAAGATTTCACTCTCGAGCATTGACGGTCACACGCTCCAGAGTACTCTTTGCAGAAGGTAGATTGAGGCTTCTTCGACTTCTTGTTGTGGGAAGCTTTCTGCAATTGGCAAGGAGGGAAAAATGAAAGAGAAACTGGTTAGTCAGACTGCGCGAGCTTAACGAGAAACCGAGAGAAGCTCACCTTCGCGACCTTGACTTGAATGAGAGCAGCGTCTTCAACAACTTGTAGTACCTGAGAACTGCCTCCGTCGGACAAAGAGTATTGAGTGACAGTGGATGTAGATGCGGTTGAGGCAGAAGTGATAGTCACAGTCTCCGAAACAACTGGAGTGACTGTGGATGAGACGGACTGCGATAGTCGATAAGTGATCAGAAGAGAATGGTGAGTCGTTCATCAGTGTCCAGAAACCAACGCATCTGAGCTGCCGAGCTCACTCACTTTGGTGGTGGTCGAAGTAGAAGGGATAGGTCCGGCCACCTTTTTCAAAGCAGCTGGGGAAGAAGGAAAGAGAGTCGAACGGCGTTGTGTCGTTAGAGACACCGAATGAAAGGACAAGGCTGAATCAAACTCACATTGCGTCTTTTCCTTTCCATTACAACGACATCCGAAGTGGTAGATCTGATTCTTAGGAGGGACCTGCGAGATGAGGCAAGAAAGAAGGGTAAGAACGGAAGCGAGCTTGGAGTCTGACTTTTGAAGTCGGATACGGACCTTGTAGCAAGAGAAGGTGACCGTCATTTCTCCTTTCTTGCCCTTCAAACAAGTGTCAGTACAAGCTGCGTTAAAGTTATTGCAAAACTTGTCGAGAACCTTGGGTTTGGTCAAGGAATCATCATGGTGTCCAGGCTTGATTGCTAGGACTTGAGTGGAAAAGAGCGTGACGAGAGAGAGCGTAAAAATGGATGCAAAAGACAGACGAACCATGGCCGTGAGGCTGAAGAAGACGAAACTGTGAGTAGATGAAGAGAATGGAGAAAGAAAAAGGGGAGATAGACAGAGGGATCTTCACTCTGTGCTCCTTTTGTATTGTGCTTTGGGGTTTCATAATTCAGGGGTTACACATGCCGTCTGTAGGTTTGGAATGCTGGGTAGAAAAAGAAAGAAAATTTCCATGCCAGTCCAGGAAAAAGTGCGAGTAGAGTCCCGTCGCTGGATTTCAAGTCGCGGTTTCTTTTGGCGTCTCTGACTTTTGCTCAAGCTCGAAGATCTGAGATCATACATATCTCAGCCTCTTGAAGCTTGAGCTGCCTTCATCTTGGAGATGTTCTGATACAGACAGACACATCAGTGGGTAAGTTTGAAAGTTTGAGCTGCTGAAGTGCTCAAAGTCTTCTACATATCGAAAAGATCTCTTATGATTTTCCAGGTCACGGAGCTTGAAAATTCCACTCAACTTAACTCAGCCTCGGTCTGAACGGGTGTATGCGCAAATTCTCTCATTCTCTGCTCAGATAAAAAGACTGTATCTACAAAGATATACCGTGACAGTTCAACGTTCAAGCTTCAAGCGTGGGCTATCTCCTGGCAGCTGGCAACTTTGACTTGAGGTATCAAAAAAAAAGTGGATGTTATGTCATCACCTCCAATTCAAAGCACTATTAAGATGGCCTATGACAACAATTGTTGAGCTCGTTGCGATTCTGAAGCCTCGTGAGAGAAGAAAGTCAAAGTGAAGAGGTTCGTAGACTCCGAAAGCAGCACGGATTGCTCATTCAAGTTCGCGAGAGGTTTCGTCTTGACATTGACATAGAAACAACATTGAGTTTTGAGGTACAAATACAAAGAAAGAAGCGAGTAAAGAAGGTGTCTCTAAAGGAGAACCTCTCAACCGCCACCTCTTTTCCCTCTCTTCCTAACCTTCTTCTCTTCCGAATCTCCTGCCACTCTCTTCCTCTTCGATCCTTCACCACCACCTGGATTTGCATTTGCATTCCAACCAGAATCTCTAAATCTTTTAGGAGCTTCTCCCATTCCACCTCCTAAACTCATCGCACCTCCGCCAATCTTGATTCCACCAAATTTCTTCTCTTTGGATTCGTTCTTTTTCTTCCTTCTATCCAAAGCTTTTCTCAAAGCTCTAGAATCTCTCTTTTGTCCGGTTGATTCTTCATTCGTGTTGGATTTGCTTCCATTGGCTAATCTTTCGAATTTGTCCTTTAACAAAAGAGCTTTCTTGTCGGCTGTTTAGGAGATGAGGGATGATTTTGAAATAAAGAGAAGCAATTTGATCAGAAATTGAAAAGAAATTTCTTCGAGAGATAGACAAAGAAATCCTACCTTGTCTCCTCGTCCAACTCAAATCAAAATCCATCATCTCCCATCTCCCATCTCAAAAGACCAATTTTACTCACCATCTTTCAAATACCAAGCCTTTCCACCTTCTCTAATCTTTCTATAATTCTCATCTCTAACGTTCTTCATTACTTCTCTTTCTCTTTCTCTTCTCTCTCTTTCATTCTTTTTCCCCTCTGCTCTCTTCAAAGCCTTTTCGATCCTACTCTTTTCTTCCCTGATGGATTCGGCAAATTCAGATTTGGCTTTAGGACCTGCATGATTCGATTCTTGCTTTTGTAAGGACTTAAAAGTGGATTTCAGAGAGGATAACTCTTCTTCTCTTTGAGGGTTTAGGAAGGAATAGGTTGAGGAGAATAGAGTTGGATTGGAAGGACCAGAGGAAAGTGAGGAGAATCTTGGGTCTCGTAGTTTCTGGATGGATGGGAAGGAGAAGTAGACACATTGGGATTGGGGAAAAGAGATCAGAGAAGTCAGTCATGATTTGAGCTGGAAGAAGAGAGAGGCAAGGTCTCTTGAAAAATCGCAAAAAAGAGTAAAGAATGTACTCACGGAAGCTCTTTGTTCAATAACGGTTCTTTTCCTAGAAACTGGATTCTTCGAAGATTGTTCAGTTGGACTGATAGGGAAAGAACCAGATTCAGACAAACAGAAAGAAGTGAAAGAAACCAAAGAAGGCAAGGGGAAGAAAAGTAAAAGTCAGACGAAAGTCTCTTGTCGAAAAAACTGAACTAGACAAGAATCAAACCTTTTATCCCTTCGATTATTTTACCCTACTCACGCATGTTTATTACTCCTACCTCTCTCTTCTCTCTCATCCTGTAATTTCCTACTAGCTTCAACCTTTTTCTTCCTTTCCAATTTTTCTTTCTCTCTTTCTTCTCTAGCGTTCAATTTCTTCTCTCCCTGTCCTTCTCCTTCTCCTTTCTTTGAAACTTCCTTTCGTTTTTGAAGTTCAGCTTTGATCTTGGCTCTTCTTTCAGCTACTGTTTCTGGTAACCTTTCGGTTGCAAATTCATCTTCTTCTGAATCTTCTTCTTGATCTTGAGAATCTGAATTGGAATCTGAATCTGAAGCTTGAGATGAGGAAAGTTGGTTCTTGGATAGAGTTTTCTTTGCTTTTATTAGAGCTGAGAAGGGGAGAGAAGCTAGCTCTGAATGAAAGAAGGGAAAGAAAGAGAAATTCGAAGGTGGAGAGAAGGGAATGGAACAGGTCAGAAAAGGTCTAACACAGCCTCGAGTGGATTTATATCGAATGATAGCATACTTACGCTTCTTGATATCCTCCTGTTCAAGAGATGTGAGAGGGAAGGAACAGGGGTTGATCATCAGTGAAATGTTCTTTTATCCAATCCATCCTTGAGGATTAAGATGCTCTCTGCTACCTTGAGTTGCACAGAGCGATGTGTGCCCGAACTCGAGCTTCTGAAGACACTTTCGTTCTAAATTCCTACAATCTTGTATCAACATCTGCGAGCAAGAAGGACGACTTACCTCGTTTGGACCATCCAGATCTGCATCCACATCTTGATCCTCAGAGTCACTCTGACTGTCATCCCCACTTCCATCTGTTTCCTCTTCCTCATCATCATCCTCCAGTTCCAGATCATCTTCGTCTATGTATTGAGAGAATTGAGGAATTCCAGTCGATCCTTCTTCTTCTTCTTCATCATCATTATCCTGACTTTGTTGTGAATCTGAATCTGCTTGCAATTCTCCTTGTCCTTGTCCACTTTCTGAATCTGAATCTTCTTGTTCGAATACTTGAATTTGTTTCTGTTTCTGCTTTGATTTCTGATTCTTGCTACTGATGTTTCCATTCATTGACGATGATTTTCCCATCTTAATGGTCGAGGTGGTGGATGAGAATCTCAATTTTTTTTTTCGACCTCTCGAAAGTCGAGAGTCGTCTCTCAAAAAATCTATCCAACAAGTCAAGACTTTCTTCTTCTTTTTGTGGGTTCTGAATTGATATTCATTTCTTCATCTTCGAAACCCACTGCTCGCTTCAGTCATGCAGAAAAGAGTTCAATGTAAGGAAGAGAGCAGGGGTAGATGATTGCATTAGAGATTAACAAGAATTGTCAGTGATAAATGATCGGATACAAAGGTCTAGATGGTCTATAAAAGAAAACTCTACAATCTAAAATAGGAGGACAGAGTCAAAGAAGGAGAAAAAGAAGAGAGGAAGAAAAAAGAATCCTGCTCATTTCCAAGCAGAAGGAATCGTCGCCATGCAAGCTGCCCAAACGTTGTAATCTACCTTCTTCCTCCGGAGCAATAATCGGTAAAAGTTTCTGATTATTCGAAAACAAATTGACAATCTCACTAGAGACTGTAGTTGAAGAAGAAGAAGAATCCGTATCCTTTAAATCTCTACCATACGCTTCCAAAGCTTTTCTCAAATCTTTCCTAGAGATTCGATTTCTCTTATTCCACTAGTTTTCTTATTCCATTCCCTTTCATCGAAATCTTCATTTTCATCTGAATCTTCTTCTTCTGAATATCTTTCTTCTTCTAGATGCTCTCTAACTCTTCTTTTCGAAGAATCATTGCCATTGACTTTCTCTTGATCCAATTCATCTTGTCTTTCTAGATTTCTTCTCTCATTTTCCATTTTCGAAATCGACCAAAGATCATCATGTAGATGAGAATTATTCATATTCTCAATCACATCTTCTCTACTAGCTTCAGCTTTTAATTTCCTTCTCCAGCCATTTCAGAGATTCTCTCTTCTGAATCGCACCAAAACATTGACCAAGCAGGAGTCCTAATTTGTTCTTCTTCCACTCCATTGCCATCTCGAACTTTCTTAGCTTGAGTATCAATCTTCATGAAACCATTTGATCTTTCATAATACCATCTATTAACAGGATTATCACTTCTAGATTTCCAAACCAAATCTCTACCTTTACCTCTACCTTCTTTACCACCATTTTCATTAATGGAATCCAATAAACCTAAACCTTGAACTTCATCTCTCAAAGCACCCCATAGGAAATCAACAGTACCACTTCCTTGTAAAGAAGGTAAGACTGCAAACTTATCTAGATAAGCAATAGGTTCTGAATTCTCTTTATCATCATCTGGTGAAAACTCTTTAGTAACAATAGCTGCACCTGAATAATCTCCAGTAATGATAACGAAATCCAAACTCTCTCTTAATCTAGAAAAATAATTTTCGAAATCCAATTCTCTATTGAAAGCTTCTTCCAAAAGATTCTTCATCTTTTCTTGATCTATTTCATCGAAATTTTCCAAAACTTTGACATCTAAACCTGGTCTAATGATCGTTGGTGTATGTCTGACATCTTTTTTGGAAGCCAATAAACTATGTGGTAAAGATGGGGAATGAGCTGCTTTGTTCGTTATTAGATTGGCTATCAATGATCTTGGGGATCGATGAGAAACTACCACTCCTGAAGAAGTTTGAGGCATGTAGGAAAGACAATCTGAAACCATCTTCAGATTACTTAAGGCTGTTGGATGAGTTTGATTCCAAACGAAGGAGTTTTCTATGTGTGAAGATTCGGAAGCTAAGTTGATTGCTAGATGTGGATTTCCTCCTCTTGCATGAGATGGAATACCTCCTTCTCGATTACTGTGAAACGTGGTTCAATGAGAACAAGAACAAAGGTATATCAAAATATAGTGTCAGTCTCTTAGAAAGCTGTGCGATCTCGGAGATCTCTGGAAAGATGCAACTTCCTCGAATCTCTTACTCACATCACCATCAATCTCAAAGGAGTCATATCAACTTCATTATCATCAATCCCACCGAATTCCGATCCGGATCCAACATCTTCTTCATCTTCAACTCCATTATTTTCCTTCATTAATTCATTCAATCTCTCTCTTTCTCTCAATTTCTCCTCCATCTTTCTACCATAATTGGCCATATCTCTGGCCAATCCAACCATTAAATCATCAGCTTTTACAGGAATGCTCCTTTCAGCGCCATTTTGATCCGGATCTGAATATAATGCAAAAGGAGCCAAGATTGGGATTTGATCCAAAGCCAAAGAAGATCGAAGAGATTTCAAAGAATCGTCTGAAAATTAAAGGAGATCTAGAATCGAAAGAGGAAGATGGATTATCAAGGGAGAATTTGGATTTCCTTTTCTTGTTTGTTGAGGAAGAGGAGAAACAATTTGGATTGTAGGTTGATGATTTGGTATTTGTAGATGAGGATGATGATGATTGGTCTTGAAAGGATTCAGGATGAGATTTGGATTGAGAATATGATAAGGATTCCAAATGAGCTTTCCTGGCTTCTATAGGATCCACCTTCATGATTGGTCTTTGAAAAGGTAAAGCATTTGCACCTTTTTCAATCAACAATTCAGTCAATCTATAAGTATCATTCAACATTCTCTTTCTAAGAGTTGCCAAAGTTCTCAACTTCTTTGAATCGAATTTCTCTTCTCCTTTGAATTCATTTCCTCTCATTTTCCCCTTTCCTTTGATATCCACATTTGTTCCATTCTTATTCTCCTGATTCAGATCCAGGTTCTCATTTCTACTCAACCAAGGTTTGATATCTTCCCTATCGAAATCATCCTGACTATTCCGACCAGTTCCAGATTGTAACCATCTCCCATCTTCTGAAGCGAAACTTGGAGAATTATCGATCCAATCTTCAGAATCCATTACGATTACAGAAACCAAACCTAACTTTTTGAGATAGACCATTCCATCGGCAATGGAAGCCAATTGTCTATTTGTGAAAGGACCTTGAATCTTTACGATTGCAGTATGTTGTTGAATTGGAGACGCTACTGATGATTCGATTGTGTCTGATAATGAAATGTTTGGAAGTGTGGTTTCTGTTAAAGTTGAAGTAGTAGACGGGGGAGTAGAAGAAGATGTAGGATGTAGAGAAGGAGTAGGATCATGATGATGAGGAGCTAAAGGGATTGGAGCTGGTGGTGGATGATTTGGTCGTTGATGATTCCAATGTTGAGGTGATGTAAATGTTGGATTGATTGGATTTGAATGAGCGACTCTGCCATTCCCATTGCCATTCTGATTGGATTTCCTTGGAGCGAAAGAGTTTAGATACGATTTAGAATCTCGAAGTGAAGGTTGAGCATTCAACACTTCCAAGATCAACGACTGCATTCGTGTTTTGGAAACCATGTCGTAGAATGAGAATAGGATCGATGGATGGTCATCGAAAGAGTAATAGAGAGAGAAGGAGGTGGAGAAGGTAGAAATAGAAGATTAAGATCGATAATCAAAGAAGAAGTCAATGACTCGGTTAAATCCGTGCTCTCTTTCCCTACTAACCTTCTGCAGAGCCAATTCGCTCGCTGTTCTGACGTTGAGATTTCTTCGACTGACTGATCTCGTGTAATCTCTTTTGCTAATCGATCGAGATTGGCTAACCACACCTAGATTGACGCTGAGGTTGCTATTCGAAATGCTTTTCAAATCACCTTGAAAACGTGTGAGCCTACTTGGACTGGAAGATCGACCGACTGAAAGCATTCTGAATGGAAGTTGTTAGAAAACTTGAAGCGAAAGATTGAAGGAAACGAACGTGCGAGTGACTTGAAAGTGACGGAGGCGAGCTTGACCTTGACTGAATGAATTGGGAAAGACAACAAACAACTTTCGAGAGCACTCTCTTTATATTTGGAGGTTTCCCTTCATCAAAAAAGAAGAAACCCAAATTCTAATTCTGACCACTGTCTCATCTCCGGTGGTGATGTCTTCATCCATCCCCTTTACCTCAACCCAACCCTCAGAGTTCAGACTGCGAGACGAATTGATCGATTATCAAACGGATGATACCTTCGCTCGAAACTTCACCTTGACGTTGCGAAAAAAGCGCTTTTTCATGGCCAATACATAGCAGCCGTCTTTGTGAATCAAAGCAACTTTGCAGGAGAATTTAGACCTGCGTAGATGGGAAGAGATGAGCTTAGAACACCAAGGGGTTCGTGTTTCAATCAAGTGCAGATCTCAGATTGTTTCAAAAGCGTCAACAACGGCCGTTTTTAATTCGATCTCTGTCTTTCTCGGTCCGTGTTTGCCATCGTGTTTTGATGTTTCTTTTGCCATAAATCTCATTTTCTAATTTTGCACGCAAAGGTGGGGAGAGAGCTCGGAGAATTTCTGGGCGCGCGAAGAGATTTGCTTCGACGTTCGAAAGGATCGAAAGACCCATCGTACGAGCGCTTGTGGGAAAAGAGAACTAGCCATAGATTTTTAAAGAGACTGAAACTGTATCTGAAAACGCCGAAGAGACTCGGAAGTAGATAGAATTGCGACGGGTAAGGTCGTGGATCTTTGAAGCGCCTCGCTCAGAACGCGAGTAACATCGAACTTGAGGGATGAATTCATGTCTGATGCTGCTCTTCAAGTCGTCTCTTTCCCATTTTGGATTCTTTCAGATCTTCTGATTGGATTGGGTCTGCTTTCATCTTCTTCTATCAAAGTCTTCTTCTTACTTCCGTGCCTGTCACTCGTCTACGTCGATCCATCTCTCGTGCTCACGTCCTTCTGAAGTTCTCCTTACACTTTTATATCACTATGTTGGGTTGAATTGAATGATTTCTAGAATCATGGGTGAGCTTCTAGCAAAACATAGAGAAAATGAGCCTCTTTCAAAAATGCACTTCCAAAAAGCCTGAAATCTTCATCAAGAGATTTGAGGTGAAAAATCTCCGTTTCAAAGGCCGGGAATCTACTCAGCGCTCAATTCTTCAAAAATGAAAAAACGAGATCCGTTGCAGTCGAGGATGGTGAATGAAAGTTGACACACATCGTCAAGATGGGAGCAAGATGACATCACTGACCGAATATCGAGACGATTCTGTGAGGACGACCTCCTATGTTGACGAGGCTGGTTGTAGATACGATCTTGTTCTTTCCAATTGGAAACAAAAGAAGAAGAAATTCTATTGAAGGATTTGATGCTTTGAAGCTTGCTTGACTGTTGAAGATTTAATCAGACGCCTCAACGCCCTGACCTTTTGCTCTCTCACTCTATGTACTTGTACATATCTTGAAACCAATCCCAATTGCAAGCAAACAAACAAAAGAAGAACAAACTCAAGAAACGATTCTCAACAGCAGTAGAAGTGTAGAATCGATCACTCGAACATATACAAGCTTTGTCCTCTCCTCCCTTCTTTCCCACTGTCCACCTCACTCTCTCGTCTCATTCTCATCATCGGCTCTTGAAGGATGTCTGGCTATTTCAATAGCTCGTTCAACTTTGGATCACCTCCGTTGAACCAGCAGACAGGTCAAGGTCAACAGATCCAAGGAATGTTCGGACTGAATGATGGAAATCAGAATCAGAATGGAAATCAGTTCTTCCAACAGAATGGGCAGAATAATCAACAACAGCCACAGCAGTACTTCAATCCAATGCAACAGCAGCAACAGCAAGCATTTATGGGTCAACCTCCTCAACAGATGATGCAGCAACCTCAACAATGGCAGCAGCAGCAGCAGCAACAGATGAACATGGGCATGGGATTGGGAATGGGAAACATCAACGCTGCTGCCATCAACCCGAATGGGAATAACAACAATAACAATAACGGGAATAACAATCAATTCATTCAATCAATGATGCAAGCAAGAGCCACAATGAATGGTCAAGCTGGCAATCCTATTCCTGCTGCTCCCTCTTTCCCTCAGCAACAACCCTCTCAGCCTCAACCCTCTCAGCCACCCTCCAACCAACAGCTAACTCAGCTGATCGAAAAGGCAAAGAGAGGTGAACTGCAACCCGAACAGATGCAACTGGTGAGTAGAGATGGGAGACGATTATATCTCAAGGTTTTAATTCTACGATGGACATGGGTTTCACGGCGGCAAAATCGAGATCATCACATCTCGCAACTGCAAGCCCTTCTGAGATGAATCCGGACGTTTCATTGCCAAGAACGAGATTGTTAAAGATCAGAAAGAAGATATAGAGACCCCGAAATGAAGGAAGAAAGTGACGTCCTTCTAGAATTTGGGATGAGAACAAGTTTTTAACTCCGACGCCCTCATTCGATCGATCTCGAAAAGTCTATCTGGAAAGATCCTGCATGCATCACCTATGCGTTTCATCTCTACCATTTTCGCAGACAAACATCATGCTGAAAACGTCATTCTTCACTACTTCGTCCCTCGCTATGCTCCCTCGTCGCAGCTTCGCAACTATCTCGAGAAGAGTCGACAGTCGAACCCAGCTCAACAGCAACAGCAACAACAACAGCAACCTCCTTCTCAACCTTTCGGTGGTGTTCCTCAATATGGAAGTCCTCAGCAAATCCAACAGCAACAGATTAGACCTCCTACGCCTCAGCAGAACTACGGTCAGATGCAAGGACAGCAGCAATTTCAACAGCCTCAACCTCCCACCGTCAATGCTCAGAATCAACAACATCAAATGCTCCAGATGCAAATGCAGCAGCAGCAACAGAGACCTCCTTCTACTACTCAACCTCAACCACAGCAGCAGAATAGCATGTCTAGCCTCGCTGCCAACGATCCTCAACACGTTTTCAAGATGATCAGTCAACGAATCGGGAGCGTCGAAGGGAAGCTAGCTTCTGGAACTCTAGGACCGAGGAGAGAGCTGGTCTGCAGACGAGTTTGGGAGAGATGAAGAAGGCTCAACAGGTGATTTGGGCTAGAGCTCAAGCGCAACGTCAGCAAGGAAACGCTGGAGCTGCTCCACCTCAACAAGGTCAAGGGCAACAGCAGATCAGGCCGCCGAGTCAACAAGCTCAAGGAATGCCAAATCCAAATGTTCGAAGTTCTCCAATCATTCCTTCCAATCCTCCAGCACCTTCTTCATCGCCTAGCTTTGCTGCTCAACCTCAACCTGGTCAACAACAAATGGGAGTCCGACAATCGCCTCATCTAGTCAATCAAAACCACCACCGCTTCTCCTCAAGTTCGTCCAACTCCTCCCAATCAACTTCAGCAACAGAACGGTCAACAACAAATGAGTCCTTCTCAAATGGGAGTCGTTCCGACTCTCAAGCCTGCAGCTTTCGAGAAGGCTCTTCGTGATCTCATGCAGAAGCGAGGGACTCCTCTGACTGGCAATCCGACCGTGGAAGGTAGAGAGATTGATCTCTTTCGTCTCTACTCCATCGTACGTCTTCATGGTGGAAGCGAAACGGTATCTAGGAAAGGAGCTTGGCCTGCCATTGCAACCGCTCTCGATCTTGGTCCTCCTGGTTCTCAACAAGCTCAAAACGCAAGTTCTCACCTCGATAGCATCTGGAGAGCCGTTTTGGCACCTTTCGAAGAGGTTTGGACTCGTGCAGTTCAACATCAAAGAATGCAACAACAAGCTAACAACTCGAACTCGAATCCATCAGCTTCGAATCCAGCTAGACCTCCTCAACAACAACAGAGACCTTTGTCTCAAGGATTCCAACCCTCAACCCGTTCCGATTCTCACTCCTGAACAACTCGGTAGATTGGGACACACTCAAGAAGAATTCGGTCGAATGCACGTTCAAAGACAACACGAGGCTTGGAAAGTTCAACAAGCCGCTCAAGCTGCTGGAATGCAGCAACTGCAGCAACAGAACAACTACAACTCGTCTCCTCCGAATCAACAGCTTCAAAGACCTCCGAATCAACAGTATTCTCAGCAACCTTCTAGCAATCAGATGGCTGCTCTTCAACAACTTCAACAACAACAGCAGAAACAGAACGCTGCTCAATTCCCATCTCAAGCTCCTCCTCAATCCGGTGGGCAGCAGCAGCAACCACAAGTGGCTCGTCGTCTAAAGGTTGACGCCGAACAGATCGAGAATGCTAGAAGAGAGATGACAGCTGTCGAAGCTGCTCTGATCACCGATCGACGTGAGTTCTCTTGTCCTCTAATCATTTCGATGACAAAGATGTTGGAACTCTCTATCTCATCATGAAACCTCTTTCCCTGTCCTATTTATCTCTTACAGCGAAGCTACCGGTTCTCGAGAACATCTCTGACGATGACAGAGTCAAGATCTTGACTGAAACCGTCAAGATCGCTACTTTGGCTCGTTCAGCCAACGCTCTTCTTCCCGCGTTCTATGCTTTCCAACAGAACCTTGATGCTTCTAGGAGACTGAAAGTGATGATCTTCATGTTCGGAGATCAATTAGCTCTGGTTCCTGAGCGGAAATGCATTCTGAGAGGAGCGGATTTGGAGAAGATCAAGGGTCAGATGTTGAGATGTTGTCAGTACGTTCAACAAGCTGATCCTGATATCTTCCTCAAGGAAAGAAGGAGAGACGAAGACGGTCAACATTGGGGAATGGGATTCAAGTTTCCTTTCTTGGATCAACACAAAGCTCAAAAGGCTCAACAGCAGCAGCAGCAACAACAACAGCAACAGCAAGCGGCAGCAGCTCCTGTTCCTCCTCCTCAACAGCAACAACAGTCTCCTCCAGATCATGGAATCAAGCGCGGTCTCAGAGTAGAAGATCTGAAACAGCCTCCGACAAAGAGAGCCAAAGCTCAGAAAGTCGCTGCTGCCGCCGCCGTCGCCCCTGCTGCTTCGCCTTCAGCTTCAAGTCCAGAAGAAGGAGACTCTCCGATCGCTTCAGCTTCGACTCCTCCTGGAACGAAAGGTGGAAAGAAGCTTGGAACAGCAAGTACTGCAGCTGCTGCCAAGTCGAAAGCTGCCCCGAAGAAAGGAGGAAGAACTCCAGCTGAATCTTCAAAGGATGCTAGAGCCGACATCATGGCTGCAGTCAAAGCTGAGCATGCGAAAGCCGAACAAGAGAAAGGTCTCAAACCCTCTGGAACAGACGAAGCTGGAGCATCAACGATTGATTCGACTTCTCTTCAACCACCTCCAGTCGATGAAGTTCTGAAGGCAGAAGAGAATGCAGAAGCTGTTCGTCTTAGAGAACAACAATTGGCTATTCAAGATCCAGCTGCTTTGGTCGAAGCGGCTTGGAATGACTTGATGAACTCTGGTCAATTCAACGTCAGTGGTTCAATCACCAACTCTTCTAATCGAGCGTTGGATTCTCTTCTCTCAAACGTCGGACAACACACTCAAGGAGGTAACTTCAACCCTGGTTTCTCGCTTCCAGTCTCAATGAATATGCCTTCGATTCCATTATCTATGGGAGGAGGGGATCCATTCTCTTCCATTCCAAGTTCCAATTCCATCGTCGGAACTGGTCAAGTCCAATCTTCTTCTTCTTCCTTAACTTCTATACCCCAAGAGCTAGACATCTTTGACTTCATCGAGGCTTCAGCAACGGAACCGGAGTCATTTTCGGATCCAAATACCTCTTCTACTTCTTCTTCCTCGGTCCCTTCTTTGGACGCTTCAATCTTGGGAATGACTCCTGCGGAAACACAAACACCAGCTGAAACTCCGGAATTGATCTCTTCTAGAAATGCTAAAGATCCAAACAAAAGGTTTAGTTCGAGTTCTAATACTACCTCTTCCAATCCTAATACCACTAGTCCTGATTCTGATAGTCCTGACGCTCAACCTACTCCTAAAGACGCTTCATCGAAATCCAAATCAGACGACAGAAGTAATGCCACTTTAGCAAACGAGATTGAAAACTGGTTTCAGATGGATTTCCCTTCTGATCAATCTGACGGATCACTTTGGGCTGTTGTTCCTCTATCATAGATATATTTAAAATATTCCTACAACCTACCTCGACTTTTCAAGAGCAACTACTCAATCAAAAACTCAATCAATTCAAGTCTCCTTCTCTTTTCATCCTGTTCTAATTTTATATCTTCCTTCTTCATCATCAATGGTCCTTCTTTATCAAATTCTCAGGTCTTGTTTCACTAACAGTCTCTTACACTGTCCTCAATCTTCTGTTCTCAAGTCAGACTTTCTAATGGCTCTGTTTTTCTAATCTCTTCTCACTTTTTTTGTTACCCCGAACGAAAGCTCCGGTCACCTTTTCCCATGAATCTTCTCAAATGCAAGGTTTACCTCTCTATGCTTTGATTTCTCGTCTCTTGCTCCTTTTTTTCCGTCTAGTGTTTCTTGTCTCACTTGTATAACAGTTAGTTCTCTTTCGTCTTCTCGTCTTCGTATTGTTTGATGCAAAAAGTAATTTCTCTAAAGTCCTTTTCACACTTTCAATTCTTCAGTTCGATTCTCGAGAAAGTTGAAATATCAAATTGACTATGGACAAAAGGACAGAAGAGAGAATAGGTAGTGATAGAAGCATCGAAGCAAGTATCCTAAACGGCAACCATGTAGTTTTCAGAAAGTACAAAGGGGTATTCGGTTTCTTCCAGAAGTTGAGCGTATTCTCCCGGAGCCTCGGTCTCTGAGATTGGCTTCTTCTTGTCCGTAGAAGTCGAGAGGTATTCGAAGTGCTTTGTCAATGTCATGAGAAGAACCTTGGTACGTTTTGGATTTGGCTTGAGGAAAGAGAGAGAAGAAAGGAAGATGGGAGAATACGGATCAGAAAGCGATTCGGAAACAAGAATCAAAAAAGTTCGTGACCACGACTAACCTTGATGGTGATGCCAAAGTAATCAGCAGGTAAACCGAATCGAAGTACGCTTTCTACAAAAGTACGAACTACTTTAAGATGAGTCAAACCTTGATAGGCTTCGGAAAAGCTGGTGCGCGAGAGACGAAGTAGTTCCGTCTGCGATAGAGGGGCCAGGTCGAAAGAGGAAAAGTAGCGACGTGTGAGCAATTCGTCTCTGTAATTTGTATAGCTCAAAAGTGCGCATAAACTCACCCATAACTCCTTCTCTGAGGTTCCGGCATCTTCCAATTCCTGCTTTTGCTTTTCAACGAGTTGATCGTCCCAAGAGAATTCTCTCACGTTGAACCTGACGATGAGCAAAGGGCAGGCAATAGTACCAAAGTCAGATCTGAATCTCCCAGGATCGATTCTATTGAAGTCTCTTGGCCAGGTCAATCAGGAATGGAGCGGATAGAGAATTGTAAGAAGAACGAGACTCACTTGTTTTCTCTACATTTCTGAACAAACTCGTCACGCACTTTCTTGAAGACGGTGACGTTGAAGAGGACATATTCATCGTCTTGCTCGAGTTTTCTGAGCGAGATCAGAGGGTAAAGGATGTCCAAAGGAGGAGAGGTTAGAGGTCAGAGGTGAATTGACGCATACATTCCAAAGATCGAGAGGAAATGGATGACTTACCGAGATGATCGAGGGACCACCATTGAGGTCAATCTCTCGTACTTCGCAGTCCAATCCTTTGCGTTATTCCTGCAGATTGAAGGGGAGAGGAATTCCTCAGAATAATCAGAATTGACAGAGACCTCGAAATCCTACCTTATCCCACTCTTTCCTCATCTACGACTTTCGGTATTCCAAGACATCTGTTCTGCTACTTTCCCCGTCTTCTGCTTCAGCCGTACTTGACGTTACTAACCTTGGGACAGCAACCAAAAGAGTTTCGAGATATTCACTTCCTTGATCAACAAAGTCCTCCTTGTGAACGACGTCGGCCAATGAGCGCATCGACAAGTTTCCACTAGAAATTATGGCAATTTTGAGGTAGATTCAATTGAGAATGAAAAGGATTCGAATGAAGGAGAGGAGTAATGAAGTCAGGAGAACGTGCAAGGAGGGTGACAATTGTCAGTAGAAAGCTCTAGCAAGGCTGACAGAGAGAAGCAGGATTATGATCGAGATTGCTTGAAACAGGATCCTTGACTATCTGTGTTGAAATTCCATCTCATTGTGGCTACTGTGCCAAAGAGAGAGGACCAGGAGTGAAAGTGGAGAGCAACACTCACGTCTTCTTGCGCTGCAAAGCTTGAAGCTGACCTTTGGCCAGGTTGTAATTGTTGAGTTTCTGTTTGAGGACGTTATCGATGGACGTCATTTCCTAAAGGAAGAGACAAGGGCAAAAGAGGGGGAAAATGCAGAAGAGTGAGGACCAGATTGCAGATTAGAGATTGGAGGTGACTGCCTCCTGAGTAGCTGCAGAACGTCCTGAACGATCTTCTCTTGCCATACAAATGAGTATCGAACGATTCGAAATGAAATGCTTGAATGAAAAGAAAGAAGCTGGATCGCAGACTAGAAAGAGAGTAGCTTTTTGCTCTATCTCATCTCGAGAGTACCCCTGCTGCCCCTTCTCCTCTCTCCTCCTCTACCCATCTGATGAGCTACTGGAGAAAGACTGACCTTGTTGAGAGCCTCGACTACGTCCTTGATACTTCTGTCTGTCCTATACTTTGAAGTGCTCCAAGCCCAATCCATCATATAATCATCTATGGATCTCTCATTGACTAGACAGTGTTGAGCCAGAGCGTTCTCATCGTCGTTCAAAGGGAACGCAAGGTTTCATGAATCTTTGCTACGATTGAGGTGAAGGTGGAATCGAATTTGGGTAGATCGTCTGAAAGAGAGATGAGAGAATCCAGAGTTCCAGTCTTTAGAGGAGGCAGGTTCAATTGACCAAACGATGGTTGACTGGATGAGCCAGAAGAAGAGGAAGAGATCAGAGCAGAAGACAATTCCGACATCATTCTGTGCGGATCTCCATCTTGAAGTGGAACGCTGACCATCCAGTAACTCAAATCTGATGGCATCTTGAACTGAAAGAACTGAGATGAGGTTGGAAGATGGTTTGTACCAAGGTGCAAGAGTTGGAGAATCGAGACAAGTACTTCTCGCACTCAATTCAAATTCACGAGCCCCTATCAATCGAAAGGTTCGTCTCCGAGGCGACTTCCGAGATGAAATGAAATGAGCAAATCTTGAGTATATTGTTGAGATGAAAATTACAAATGTTATGAATGTTGTCGTAGCTTGCCCGTTATTCTATTCTCTTCTCGTCCTATCCCTTCCCCTGAACCTTCTTCTTTTCGCTAGGTAGCGAATCTCGACTTTGCTCTGATAGCAGCACCGTATTTGTAGAACACGAACGGGAGGGGAATCTGACGAAGAGGACAAAGGTAGGGGAGATCAATTTCAGTCAAAAAGTCAAGTAACGTTCAAGAAGTCGCATCGTTTCGCCTGCACTTACCATCAAGACATTGAGACCAGCCAAGAGAGCAGAAGC
>JASXTE010000140.1:0-106682 GCA_030280995.1 Hemileia vastatrix | reverse complement strand
TGTATTGACTGATGATCAAGTCATCCCGGTGGTTTGAATCTTCTTCTTCTTTTTTATTTTCATTCAACCAAGTATATTATAACTATGACTTACCTTGCAAAGGGCAACCATGCTGTCACTGATGCCATTTGGATTGGGTAAATTGAGTGAAATTACTTTTCGACGAGTGCAATTAAACGAGGCAGTCGAATGGATGGATGAGGACATAGTTTTGATGAAGTCGCCTGATGATGATCTTGATCAAGAGTAACATTACATGCTACATGCATTATATCAAAGTAATGGTCATTGACGATGACACACAATCATGTTTGGTATTAGGAAAGAGGGAAACAAATGGTAACTTGTATGAGTATTTGTTGCAATTGCACTTGCACTTGCAGCTGTAGTTACTGGTTGACTTCTTGCTGTGTTGTGTTGTCTGTGCCGTTTTTTACTTGATCTGGTTGAAGAAGAAAGAACAGTGAAGAACCACAGTATAAGAAGCACAGTATAAGGAAGAAAGAAGCGAGAAAGTTGCAGACACAGACAGAGACACACTCACTGTGAGAGAGAGAGACACACACACAACTCTCACACACAAGACCAGGCACTGGCAAGAGAACCAACCATCGAGTTCTGTCGCCTCGCAGACAACAGTTCACTACGACTGACGCAAAAATAGAGCCAAAATAAAATATTCCCGAGTTAAAAAAATTGCGACTCAAATATCCCACCCCTTGGTGTATGTGTTCATGTTTTCATGTGTGTGTGAAAGTTAAATGTGCACAAGTCTGTCGACGTGCTAATATTATTGCTGGTATAAGTGATGTATCATACCCACAGCCTTAATTGATATAAATTTATAGTTGTTAGCTTTTTTGCCCTCTTAATTTACTTCCCTTTGGTTACATTGCTCCCTCTTAACCGACGATGGATATTTTAAGACTCAACATCGTGGGTGAATGAGTGACTTGATTTTATTAGAACCAACCAACTCATATACATACAACTTACATAATACATTCACTTACACTTGAAAAGAAAAAAAAGAAAGAAACTTTATTCAGTTGAAAATTATTAACATTAAACTGAATTGAATTTTCAATAAAGTTCATAATTACAAGAACTTTTGATAAAATTTCAATGACACTCTTCATTTTACTTGAAAGAACTTTAAAGTACTCTTCGAACAGATAATTGTCGTTCATTCATCAACTCATCTCCATTTAATTTGATACTCAATTTTCAATATCAATTGAATATTGATCAAATGATCAAATGATCAAATTTATCAACAACAACAATAACAAATGTTAAAGTCATTTTGTCAAATAAAGACGATTGATGAGAAAAAATTAATTTGTATGGTGTAAAATGATTTCACGCTTACAATAACATGAAAAATTATGTGTGTATTTGTTGCCAAATAACTTTACTTGACGATTGATGCTTTAGTAGTAAAACATACTCTAACTGTCTTTTTTAACTTTTCCTCTTTGGTAAAAATAAGAAGAAAAAAAATATTAACTCACAATTACACTTGTAGTTAAATGATGATATTTTTAGCTAAATTATCAATCCAAATACAGTCACACAAACAATTGAATCATCTGTTCATCATACATTTGTTTGCATCAGTGCAAATCAATCAACAAGTCAGTTAGTTTTATTTTACTAAGTCAGTACTTTAAGTTGATAAATTAAAACAATTTCAACATCTTCAACAAAAAGTTTGTTTAATTGCACAATGAAAGATGTTCATAGAAAAAGAGTATCATCAATTATGAGTAAGAAGAACATTCTTTTCTTTTTTCTTGTCTTCTTTTAGATAAGAAAATCTTTCATGATGATGTGTGAAAGGTGGAACTATCGTTGTATCGATTTGAAAAGTTTCCCTTTTTTTCCCATTGATCAATGTGTACGTCAAATCAGTTTAATCTGAATCTGTTGCAATTTGCAACTTGCAAGTGTACGGATGAGATTCATCTTGTCATTTCATTACAAGTATATATATACAGTTGAATGTAATTATAGTGATTCATTGGATTACAAAATATCTTGTCAAGGTAACGAATGAATTGATGTGTCGATTCAATGTGAATGTTGTCTTTATCTGGTGAGTTTTATGTGTATTGAAAAAAAAATAAGTCCAAGTCTGATGTTTGTCGATGAGATGAGATGATTGGATGGTCGATAGTTGATGGCTGATGGCTGATGGTTCAGGATCAATGAAAGAACAGATAACACCATTGACAAAAGGGTAAGAGGTACCTCATATCTGTGAATTGTCGCACCATTCAACCTAATTGTGTGATTTGGTGTTTGCGTGAAGGACGAATTATTCATTGCGATGACCCTGTTTGTCTGTGTGTTCTGTGTTCTGTGTGTAAAGGAATAAGAATAAAATAGACGAAAAAGAAGGAGAAGGAAAAAAAACGTCTCCAAGAACGATTGTACTAAGTCCTATTTGTAGGTTGTTTCACATGCAAGTCTCGAAGAAGGAAAAGCAATATATTGTCAATCAATGACCACTCTGGATACTCAGGACAAAGCAAGTTGACCTGATGGTCTGGCAACATTTTCTCTTACTCGTTTCATCCTGATGACAATGACATCGTCAAACGTAGCAAAGTGGCAAAGCAATAAAGTCACTTGTAGACAATACAAGTGAATAAAAGCTTGCAACAAGATGAAGAAGAACAAATAATAAATTACAATAGTAGTAATAATAATAACAAACACATCAATTCATATCACACTGGTTACTTGATGATTCATAACTGATGATGGTCATTTAACAATGAGTTGAATGAAAGATAAATATATAAAAAATAAAATGTTTATTTATCTCATTCAATGATTTGAATTGAAATTTGATTTGAAATTCAATATCAATTGTCATAATGGTTAAATGGTTAATCATCGTCACGGTTAATATTGACTGGAATTGTACTCACGGTCAGACCAACTTGACGATGGGGACATACCTCTCCTGAGGTCCTGATGATGATGATGATGATGATGATGATGATGATGATGATGATGATGAAGGAAACAGGAAAGAACAGGGTAAAATAACTGACAAGTTGAGTTTACTCAGTGTCAAAAGTGCAAATAGACACAACCAGTGCATTGCCAGAGTGTGTGTATTAATGACACAACAACATTCTCTCTGCTTGTGGCGAGGTCGCCTTATTTGGTTTATCTGTTACTCATTTACCAACCACTCCTAGATCACCAAATATGGGACTAACGTGTATAAGACTACCCGACTACTTTATTAAACCTAAGACATCTGTGATGAATAAATATTTCCCTTAACCATCATCATACTACCGACAAAGTAAGTCGCAATTTACACCATCTTGCTCATCAACATTGTCTGTCCATTGTGTAAAGAACTTCATGGCTCACAATCGATTTTTAGACTATCATTCTCTTTCTAGTGTAAGTGATACTTTCATCTTCATCTTCATCATCTATTTTTAAGGTTATTGAACTATTTAATTTTGTTATCTTTCATACAGAATCCAATTGTTGCATCATTCATCTCTGGATCATTTAGTGCATCTTGTTCAACAATTGCCTTTCAACCATTTGATTTAGTTAAAACTCGATTACAACATGATGAAAAATCAAAAGGACGAATGGTTAAAGTGGCCATTTCAGTTGTTCGATCTGAAAAAGTAACTGGATTATGGAAAGGAACTGTTCCATCACTTGTTCGAGCAGTTCCAGGTATTGGATTACATTTTGCTACAATTACTTGTCTACAAAATACAATTTGTTCACCTAATGGTAAACCAAGTGCATTACAAGCAGCATTAATTGGATCAACATCACGAACATTTGCTGCATTAATTTTATCACCTGTATCAGTTGTTAAAACTCGTTATGAATGTGGTTCATTTAAATATCGTGGATTATATCATGCTTTACAAGATACTTACATCAAACAAGGTATCAAAGGATTATACACTGGTTTAACACCAACATTATTAAGAGATGTCCCATATTCTGGTATTTATTATATGTTTTTTACTCAACTTAAATCAATATATACAAATTGTCAACCTCATGATACATTTGCTTGTGGTTTAATTGCTGGAATTGGTGCATCATTGATTACTCAACCATTTGATGTACTTAAAACTAAAATGCAATGTAATTTTAATACATATCCCAATATGAGTAAATCAGTTGCCATATTATTTAAATCAGGTGGTTGGTATGCATTTTTTATTGGAATGGCCCCACGAATTATGAGACGATCATTGATGTCATCCATGTCATGGACAATATTTGAAACGAGTAAAAGATCAACGTCATCATAATCTATTGTATCTCTACCAGTGGGGTAAATTCTTTTCTTTCTTTCTTTCTTTCTTTCTTTCTTTATTTATTTCTTTGGTCACATGATTGAAAAGTTCAACTTGATCGCATATACTCATTTCTCATCTGATCATCGAGTCATCAGACACACTCTTTTATCCTTCATGTCACAAGTTGTGTGTCATCTTCTTCACTTGATGATGATAATGATGATGATGATGAAAATGATGACTTGAACTTAACTGGATTATTCATTCGAACATTGATCACACCAAACCAATGTACTTATGGTACAAATTCAATAAAAAACTTTGTACTTCTTCTGGTAATATTACATCGATAAACCAAAAAAATGTTTCATTTAATGTACAATTAACAACATACTTGTATCCAACACATTGATCGGCAATTGTTAATGCTGTTGCTATTGTTGATGATACTTTTTGATTTATCATTTGATTGTTTGATTCAAATAAATTACTTATGTAATTTTTTGTCATGAGAAATTGTTCATTTGATTTATCCGATTGTTCAGTTGATTGCCAACTCTTATTGAGTGATGGAAGTAAATGATCTTCCTTGGTTAATGGTGTGTAATAGTAATCAGGTTGAATTGAAATCACTTTGACACCAAAGATGAACACTTCTTTACGCAAACAATCTGTAAAATGTGATAGAGATTGATTTGATATTGACCAAGTTGGAATGAATGCTTGTTTTGGTTTACTTGGTAAGTCACAAAGGCTAATTATCCTTCCCTTGGATGATCTGAGCAAAGGTAAAAGTGATCGAGATAAATTAATTGCACCGATAACATTTGAATCAATGACCTTCCTGTATTGATCGTCTAATTTACCCCATTGAATTGGACCAACTGATATTTCACACATTAAATTAACCAAAGCAAACAATTGATCTTGTTGTAGTATAAATTTCTTCATCGACTTGAGACAACTTGTCATGCTTTCATCATCTTCAGGCCTCACTTGAATTAACTTGATAACACTTGAATCATTTTGTAAATCAGATAGTTTTTTACTGAATTTACTATTTACATCACGAAATCCTGCGATGACTTTGAATTTGCAATCTTCAGCCAAAGTTTTGACCAAAGTAACTCCTAGTTCAGTATCACAATCTAAATACAATTGAAATGGAAAACATATTAAGTTAACTGTTTGTAAACTTGATCCGATGAAGTACTTACTTGATACAAAAATCCATTTTCCATTGGGATTAATGGGTGAAAAGAAATAATTCAAAAGGTATGGTGAAAATCGATCACTTAATTTCCATGATATAATGACGATGATGAAGATTTTTCCTATGAAATCAAAGGAAAATCCAACAATTGGTATACATGATAAGATGAAAAATACTGATGAAAAGAGTAAAAGTAATTTCAACCTTGTTGACTGTTCCATGAGTGCCGAGTGAATGATGTAAATAAAGTCAAATAAACTTGATTACTTGTGCTCAGGTTCAAAGTGTAATAACGAAATAATTGCTTTGGGCGATTCTTTCATTTGACTTGTCCTTGTATTCTTCAAGTCAGTTACGAATTTAATGGTAAATCTTTTTCACCTTTACTTGTGGCCATATTGATGAACTTGAAACGTAAATTGGATAATAATTTTTGCTTTATCTTTCTTTTTCAATATCAACTCGATGAATACTTGAATCGTCCAATGAAAATAATAGCAAAATATTCTACTGGAATAGTTAAATTGTTTACTTGTTTAGTTGTTTAGTTGTTCATCAACACTTTGTATAAAAAAAGGGTCAATGAAATGAGAAAATGAGTCAAATAATAACATGGTGAATTAGACAAGGTGGGAACATTCTGTGTATATATCCACTCCACCAAAGGTTTGGTTTAATGGACGTCTAGATATTTGTCTTGGGATGTTTTTTTGAGGATGTTGAGTAAATCCAATGTGTGTGTGGATGAAATATTTTTCCTCTTTTTCTTTCTCCCTTAAATTGACTTTTCATGCATCCAGTTTACTCCTTTTGGTGTTGGAAGTTTGAAGGTCAGCCACTCAACGACCGGCGGAAACTGGTTGTTCATCCTTCTTCTTTCTTTCTTTGAAGACTTCTTTTTTTATTCACAAAGAAGTTAACAATTCTCTCCCTTCTTCTTCTTCAAGTGGGCAGTTTAACACAGGTAAAAGATCAATTGTTAACTTGAGGTGGCTTCAGTGATACACTGAAAGATGGAGAAAGAAGAAGTAACATCTTCAGGTTCAGGTGAAAATGAAATCACCACAGAATCATCATTTTATTTGATCGATGAAGACAATGATCAATATGACCCAATTGATCAGTCAATCGATTCAGTTATCATTGAAAAGCGAAATTATCTTCATTCTGCTTTGGGTGATACAATTATATTTTCATGGTGGACGATAAGATCTTTCCATGAAACACTGGCAGTTTGTGCAATGCTATTAATGGTTTCATTCTTGGAAAGAGCTTTGGCTCTTCTGGTGAAGAAACTCTCGTTGGAAACAACTTCATCATCTTTGTCATCTTCATCTACATCTTCATCGTCATCTTCATCGTCATCTTCTTCTTCACCCTCTTACATCGAGGTGACCTTTTCACTTAAACATATTTTATGGACTTTGACCCATGGAATTCATTTGATTATCTTATCTGGCCTTTTACTTGCTGTAATTTCATTTAACACATGGATTGTTTCTTCCATCATACTAGGTAACATATTCGGCACTTTATTGCTGCCAAGGTCTCTACTTCTTGTTCGTCAGCCTCACTCACCTCAAAAGTCGACTGACTGTTGAGACAACCTTATTTGAGTTTGACAAAATAAAAGCAAAACCTTTTGAACAATTTTTTTACTGACTTTGCTGTCTTTGGTTCCTTTAAAGTACGTACGTTAGAACGTTGACTCTTCAAACAAGACACAGGAGAGAGAGATGAAAGAGAAAAGAGAAAAAAGAAAGAGGAGACCAACCTAAAATGCCTTCGGAGAACACTGTACTTTCATCTCACCCAGCTTGGGTGAAATGTACTGTCACACACTGCAAAAGTTCTCTGCACCCCACATTTGTTCTATTTTGAGAGTGCCAATGAGTGAAAAGAGCAACAGGAGACATCACTTGCATCCTCATCTTCAAGTCGTTGCCGATTTTTACCAGTTGCTTCTTTACCATAACGACACTTACTTACTTACTTACTCACTCACTTACTCAGTTGTTGTGTGGGTCTTTTAACTTTACCATTTCACCTTTGACATAAACTACAGGTCAGTATTTTTGTTTTTTCTCTTTTTGTCTCTCCACCAATAATTTACTTGTGTTACTTTACCCTTGGTGTTTTAATTCACCTTTTGATCATAAACAACAACAACCTGGCAGTTAGTTTGTTTACTCCAACATAACTACATAACTACAGAATAGAACCTGCCAGAAACAACTGATCCAATTTCTGTTTACTTGGAACAAACTTATCCTAGATTTCCGTCACTTGGTTTACTTTTGATACATCTTTTGAAAATGTGTTTACAAGAAAAATATTGTAAACGAATTTTTGTTTAACAGAACAGAACAGTCATCAACAAAGAGTTTGTTCCAATGTATGAACTTGAGAAGACTAATTTATCGAATCATCGTCATTCTCAACACGGGCTTTCCTCGTGTTCTTGAACAATTTCAATGATTTTTACTTGAACCTAACTTGTCTACCAACGTGTTTAAAGTCCTTGAGGAATAAATACTTAAAAGTCATCATAAGACTCTTTTAGCCATTGGACCATTTGACTGTGGTGAAGTCAGTCCTTTTCACACTCGACACTTTTGCAGTGACTTTCAACTTTTATATTTGCCAGTGAATTGATTCAACTGATTCAACTGATTTCCCTTCATTGTACACTTGTAACTTGATAAAAATCAACAGTTTTCTTCGTTAACAACTTTTATTATTGCATCATCCGACTTGAGAACCTATTTTTTGTTTGATTGAATCTATGCTCTCAACAGATTGACCACCACTAAATACACAACATTGATCCTGGAAATGTTGGACTCAGCCTGAAATGAACGATGCTAGATTTGTTCCTTGGCCTGAGGCGCTTGGTCAAGCGTCGATTGATTCACATCGATAACGCTGTCTTTCGACTTCATTGGCAGTTAACATCGTTGATATTGTTATCCTTTTCAGTAGTTATCACTACTCGACAATATATTGGTTCATCAATTGATTGTCTACAAAAAGATGAAATTTCAGCATCTGTATTAAATACATTTTGTTGGATTCATTCAACATTTACTGTTCCTTCTGCTTTTGATAAACATGTTGGTGTTGAAGTACCTCATCTTGGAATAGAAAATTCTTACAGTAGTTCTGATATTAAAACTTATCCATATTATCAATGGGTATGTTTTACATTATTTATTCAAGGAGTTGCATTTTATGCTCCGTATTATTTATGGAAATTATGGGAAAATGGACTTATGAGATCAATATCAATGGGTATGCAAATTGCTATTATTTCAGATGAAGAAAAGGGACACAAAAGACAAATTCTATTAGATTATCTAACTAGTCATTTTGGATGCCATCGAATTTATACTTTCAAATACATCACATGTGAAATTTTGTGCCTATTGAATGTTCTTTTACAAACATTGTTCATGGATTGGTTTTTTGATGGTGAATTCCTAATGTTTGGAATCAATGCTGTTAAATATTTACGACGTCAACCTCATCAGAAACTTATCAATCCTTTAATTTTTGTATTTCCAAGGTAAGTTTCAACAAACAACAAAGTGAATCATCATTTTTTACCCAACTAATGATTTTTCAATCTCATTCTCATCTCATCAGGGTGACCAAATGTACTTTCTACGATTATGGTTATTCTGGCGATGTCCAGAGACACGATGCCATTTGTTTACTTCCAATTAATGTAGTCAATGAGAAGATATATATATTCCTTTGGTTTTGGTTTTTATTCCTTGCGATTACCATGACTTGTGTATTAGCTTATCGTCTTTTCACCATATTCTTTCCTACCTTTCGTGCCAATTTCTTGTACGCAAGATGCAGACTTTCAAATCCTTGTGATTTGAAAATTATCTGCCATTATGGAAACATCGGTGACTGGTTTATACTCTACATGCTTGGAAGGTAAGGATTTTTATTTGGATTAAAGTCATTTCATTTTCATTGATTGAATTTTATTTCTCCATCGAATCCACAGCAATTTGGACCCTTTAGTAATGGCTGAAGTTACTGGCGACATCGCTGCTCGAATAAGGGCACTAAAGAACAAACAATTTGATGATGACGAAAGTGTATAACATGGATGAAAATAAATGATATGATGTTAGTTTTGTATCTAAATGAACTCTCCATTTTTTTACTATGTGCTAGTCAACTAATGAGCTCACTATGTCACCATTTGAGGAGTTCTAAGAAGTTTTTCTTACATCTTTGACCGAAATAACAAATGAGTCACTGTTCACTCTGCCATCTGATAGTTCTGGTAGTAACTGATGAATTCAAAATGATTCCACGCCAAAAGGGCATCAGTCGAGTCACCACGGGTCAATCCGCCTTCTCCCGATTCGCCAAAATAGCGGCACAAATTCAACCGTTGTCAGCCTTTCTTTGAGCAGATGACCATGTGGTGGCCCAAACAAACAGGCTTAAGATCGGGCCACCTCACGCTCACAGACACATCGAAAGTAAATGGGTTTGTGATTGTTGTAATGTATTATTTACTTCTGAACAAACTGCAACTTTTGGGTTGTCTTCTTCATCTTCATATTCAGGATCAGAATCCTCGTCACTTGAATAAGGAGGTGGGTCATTCGAAAATCTACACATGTTAGAAATAAGTTGCAAGAATTAAAATATAAAGATACTGTGAAAACACGAGTGCAAGTTGTTAGCACAACTGTAGTTTTTTATTAATAATAATAATAATGACTCAAATGCTTGAGCTTACATACTAGTTAGGAAACAATTAAAACTGATTGAGGTGAGGGCATGAGGACAATGTCTTCTTTCTCAATCAACATAGTCAGCAGATAATGTCTGCGTGCACTTATTACAATTAACAATCTAAGACATTCTAGATTGTTCATCTTCAACAATCGATGTAACAATCATGTCCAACACAAGTGACGACAGTTTGCTTGATTTCATGGAGAGTTCGGATTGCAAAAGATGCAATAGATGTTGTTTGTTGACGTAATTCCAGAACGGCTCCTTAACGAATTGTGAGCCCACATACTGTCACTTCGCATCATGATACCAGGTGACTCTACCACGCTGAGCAATTTGGAGAGCAGAATTTCGAATGTGAAGAATCAGGAGCACGCTGACAATTTCGGTCTCTCGGTAATTAAAATTTAGCAACATAATCAAATCACAGAATACTTGAGTGATGCACTCATTCGTATTAAAAAATATTCTTTATCAGACTTCCTGCTGAAACAAAATACTGTGTGAAGAGAAAAATGATGTATCAAAAAGAAAGTCAAAAGTCACACACAATTCCTGTTTGAGAGATTGAGAGTTGTTTTTATGACAATGTCGAGTAACAGAGTAAATGGATTGGAGAGATTGTTATATGTGTTTAAAGAGTCGAGGGTAGAATCAAGTAGAACATTGAAAGAACACAGAGAACATTGAGAGCTATGAGTGGTAATTTAATGTTTGACAGCAATTCGAATGAAGCATGCAATCTTTCGCCCAAACACCTCAAGATGAGTAACATCACGAGGCAACATTCATTTGTGATAGAAAATTTTTCCTTCAATTGTTAAAGATGAAAAGACTTTTTTCTTTTTTCATTCGTAAAGAATACAAGTAAAAATCTAGAAGAGAGAACATTTCATTCTTTGACTGTTTCTTTGTAAACGTATTTAGTCTATTACATCAAATGATGGGGATAATGAAAGTTTTTCTTTCTCCTTTGCTGTTCTTTTCTTCTTTTATTTCGTTCAATTTACAGATGATCGGTTACCAAGTTGCTTCTATTGATGATGATAAAGGATAATTTGTCATGAAGAACATTGAACAAGTGAGTGTCAATGTGTAAGTGAATATGTTTTTACCAATTTTTCTATCGTTCATTTAATGTTAATTGTATTTCTGTCAAAGCAATTGAATAATCTTCGTCGTTTATTGAGTAAGAACATCAGATATCGAATACAAATATGTTCTACGAGTATCAAAGTAACAGTATCATCATCATGAGAACAAGAAGAAGAAAAAAAAATAAGATTTCAAGAGACCATTTGAATGATGATTAATGTTACCAATGAAGATTGTTGAAGTGATGAGTGACACCTCGGTTTCATTGATGACAAATGACTAAGGTTAAAGTGAAGTTGTTTAACTCTCCTCACCTGTCATCCACTCACCTGTAATGAGAAGTGCAGAGGTTGTTAACGCCATGCTTTTTCCTGTGGTGAATGTGGGCGAATCGATCTTTCATACGATCATGTGATCTATCGATGAAACATGCTCCATGTCTTCACTTGTACTTTGTGTGTTTGCCTGGGAAATAAGTGAAAGGCCAGATAAAAAAAATAAAGAAGAAAAGAAGAATATGACACACAGTACATCGACATGAAGTGAATCATCTATTTTTTTTTCTTCTTCCTTTTTTTCGCGTAACAAACGAGCTACACAACAAAATGTCCAGAAATACTGAAGTAAAGTAAAAAGGACTCACAAGTAAAGGAAGTAAATAAACTCCCTTGTCACGTTTCTTCTCTCGAAAATACTTGTAAAATGTCCAATTGACTGTTGTCGTTGTTGTTGTTGTTGTTGTTGTTGTTGTCGATCTTGTTGCTGTTGCTGCTGTTGTTGTGTCTGTTGTTTGCTTGACGCGAAAAACGAGTCTGTTCGTTGGAGTGATTAATTGGCAAGAAAAACCATCTGTACAGTGGTTAATTATACTTGAATCTTCACTGATGAGTCTCGTGGGTGTAATATAAGCACACATCACTTGGCAATCCTTTGTTTGTACACATATACATACTCACATTCACTCACACACACACTCACACACTTACACACACACATAGTCGAGTGATTCGTTTCATGTCTCACAGTTCTACAACTCGATTGAACCCTCAAGCAGTGTCACTGCTGATTGAGAAGTCAACTGTGGTTGGCTCATCTTCACTTTCATGCAAGCTTGAATAACTTTTAGCTTGATCCAAGGAAAAAGAACGTCGTTGAGAAAAGAACAGACAAAGAATAAATGTAAGCAGTATAAGTCAAAGTAACTATTTAACTGGATAAAGTGAAGTTGAAATTTCGAAATGCCAGGTGAACCATCTAAGTGGAAGAGTGTAAATGAAGAGAAACGACTGATCCATTTGTTTCCAATGAACTGATTTTCGGTGAAATATCTGTTCTTTCTCGATTGTTGATTTGTTCTTTTTGCCTTTTGGTCTTTCCTTCTCTCTTTCTTTCTTTTTTTCTCTGTTGTTTTGTCTCTGTGACTGCGAACCAATCTCAACTCGAATATGTAGTAAGTCTGTGTCGACTTGTGTCGTTCTTTGTTCTAGTGGTAGCCTCATTCGACCCAAGAGACTGCCGTTGGAAAAGCAGGTGTTTCTGTTGTGTATCCTTTTTCTTTTTACCCATGTCATCTATTCTGTGTCCTCCTATCTCTTTGTCTCTTTTCTTTTGGTTCTTTCACGTTTTGTTGTTTTACCATGTTGCGTGTTACAATTCGCTTCCAGGTGGCAATTTGCATCAATGGTCACAATGGACCACTTTGTTAACCTTTTTTCTTCCCTGTCGAACATCATAAACGTGGAGTCCACTGTGAGTTTGTCTGTTACAAAGTACTGTTGATAGTAAAATAGTAGTACAAGTTGTAACTTTGTTGTATACATTCAACAACGACAACAAGGAAGAGAAAAAAAAAATACATGCTATTGACACGGTCACCATCAATGGTATCAAATCATTTTATCATGACATCCTTTACCTTTTGATCCTTTTTCCGTTTTCACTTTTTCCCTGGGTTTCCTGTTGACACACCTCTCTGTTTTCCTCTTCTTCTTCTCCCAATGTGTATGTCAATGTGAATTTGTGTGTGTGTGTGAATGATTCACTTCTTTTCCTACTTTTGATCGTCAAAAGTAGCCAAAAGTTGACTTTAACTTGGTTGACTTGAATGTTCAATGTGTATTTTATTTTTTTTCTTCTTCTCTTTTTTCTCTTCACTCTTTTTCTTCTTTTTTTTGTATTTCTTCCTTCATTTTTACCCCGCAGGCATAGGTACAACAGATGAATAGGAAAGGATGTCAAGGCGATCGAAGTAAGTGCAGCACACAGAGGAACAAGAGTGCGCCTTGATTTTGTATACGAAATGGAAATAAGCAACCAAGAGAGAAATCACTTGGCCAAGTCGAATGCCGCATCCGCCTACGACCCCCATCGAGAAAAAGGAAAAGAGAAAAAGAGGAACAGACCAAATCAACAGCCAACAACAGAACAGTTCACTAAAGTTCAAAGAGAAAGACATATTTTGCACTAAACTTATAAATTTTAAAGATGAACTTGAAATGCAGTCACATTTTATAAAGTGCAAAGGGCAGCTGCATCAACAGTAAGATCAACTCGGACCTATCAACCAATTCATCCATTTTCAGTTGAAATCCTCTTCTGTATTTCGTTTTTTTTATTATTATTACTATTCCATTATTTTTTTTTCTTTCCTCTTTCCTGCCTGCTTTTGTGTACTTTGGTGAATTATTCTGTCTTATTTGATGCAATGTAAAGTACAAAACATTCAAATGGTTAAATGTTCATCTAGTCACATGGTCAAATAGTCAAATGGTTGGAAAATTGTTCTGTCGACTATGGTTGAACACGCTGGTAATTGTCATGTCAAAGAAAAGAATTTGTCAGTAAGTTGACAAAGCTGACAATCGTCATCACTGGTCACCATCTACATCTCAACTTTTGTCGTGCTCGTGTGTGTCATGGTATTTAGAGAGAGAGAGAGAGGGAGACAAGTAAAAGCGTACAGAACAATGACGATAGAAGAAGCAAAAGCCATTTGGGTGACTCAAAGATACCAGAAATAGAGAAAAAGAGAAAAAGAGAAAAAGAGAAACAAGGATAGAGACTGCAGGGACTCAATTCGAGTATGCATGGAACAACAGACCTAACAGTAGATACAATAGAAGACGGGATTACGCACAACTGTCAAGAACTCGAAAAATCATCAGTCTTGAGGCTTAATTGTTATCCGTCGGGGAGGCTGAGATGGTCACTGGACATGTCTATTCACCATGGTCACACAATTATCTGGTAAATGGTGCAGGTGATACAAACAACTCACCCGGCAAAATAATACAGACAGACAGGTACATCAATCAAGCATATTTTTATTCTCAACCTTTTTCATCATCTTCAAATAGAACAGACAGTGACAGTGAGAGGGCAATTTTAATTTTCACCGTTTCTTTCAAAGAGTTCACACACATCCACACATATACACACGATATTGCTTTTGGTGCAATTGTCCTCCTCCAGAGACGAGGAAAATGAGACAGAACTTTTTACGCATTGACAAAGAACCCAAGTGTTCACAGTGCTCACAGTGTTCATACTGTTCTGCCAGGTAGAGAAAGGAGAGAAAAAGAGAGAAAGAAAGAACGAGAGAGAGTCTTTTCACGCTTTTCACTGATCTGATCTGAGAAGTCTCGAATGTCTCTACACTCTAACTTGACTGTACTTGCACTTTGCCCGAATAACAGAGAACAGAACAGAAAGAAAAAGTGAGAGAGTAAAAAAAAAGTCTCTACACTTGGAACATTCTATACTCTAACTCGTCGTCCTCGTCGATGTCGTCAGTAGTGAGGACATTTTTTCCTGATGAGCAGGCAACTTCTTTAACTCTGCCTGTTGTGAGAGAGAGAGGTGAGTGACGGTAAAATGTTTTACCTAACACTAGTGTCAGTCACCAATGAAAGTGATTTGGTTATTCATTGATCACAATTTCCTATCAGTTTGACATTGGTGGCCAGGCAAGTAAATTGCATTCATTGGCATGCCGTTGAACAACTTTCGCCCTTTTCATATGGTCATGCAATACCTTGTGTGTTGCTTGTATTGGACGAATTCACTGTAAGGTATTCTCTTGTATTCTCTTGTATTTTCTCTTGTATACTCTTTCTTTCTTTCTTTCTTTCTTTCTTCCTTTCTATCATGTGCCTGTATACTTGAGCCAATCAGACCGTGTCAGTGATGTCTTTGTCGGTGTGTCGAACTGTTGATCGAATTTAACGGCGGAAATAGCGGCAGCAGTCTCCTGATGTACCGTCAAGTTGCGATAAAAAAAAATAAAAGAAGAAAACAATGAGCCTGTCGAGTCGATTGAATTGTTCCAACACCAGACTTGAGAGTATAATTGTCAGTGTATATGGGCCAAGCTGAAAATTGGATTAAACAAAGCAAGAAGCAAGATGAGTCACTTTGTATTACAAGCTGTATCTCGGCTGCTGTTCTTGTGGTTCACTCGAGTGAACAAGTTCTAGTGAAAGTTCTACTTACAGTAGTGAGTTGCACTGAGTGTTTTTCCAATCTACAGGGCATCCAAAAAAAAGGCATAGTATAAAGAGAGTTAAAGAGAGTTAAAGAGAGAGAAAGAAGGAAAAAGAAGAAGAAACAGACAAGGCACAACCAAGTGGTCTTTTAAGTGAAAGGAGTTATTTTTTTCTCTTCTTCTCTATTGTACTTGGCATTTTTTTCTTCTTTGCTTCTTGCTTGCTTCTTCTTCTTCTTCATTTGCCCATTTTCATGGTGAATGTTGCAGTATTAAAGGAATTAATTGACTGACATTAGTGTAACTGTTTCATCTGTGTGTACCGTTGGTTGTCTACGTCAAAGCAATATTAGCTGTATTTGATCGGGTGTTGCATTGACTTTTTTTCTCTCTCCCTCTTTCTCCTCATCTTCCATAGAACCTGTTTGGGCTGTGTAATCGTCGAATAGTCGAATAGTCCAATAGTCCAATAGTCTGTAGGACTTCAATAGTAGTACTGGCGATCAGGCAAACAAATGATAATAGCTGCATCATTGAGAGGCCGCTCTTGGATGTCTCATGATAAAAATCACCCTGCTTCAACTGTTCCGACTGTTCTGACTGTTCTGTCTGGTGCTACTACTGCTTCAACTGTCTGGATAATGGAAGTGGCAGCCTGTGATGGAAATCTTTCTGTTCTTTCCTTCTCTCTTATTTTCTCTCTCTCTCTTATTTTCTCTTTCATTTTGTTACTGCCTTCTTCTTTCCTCACAGTCAGGTGCACGGATCACACATGCACTTGCTCACCCTGTTAAATCATACACTAAGTAGGAGAAAGAGAGAGAAGAAAAAACGGACCAAAATAGAGAAAAGAAAAGGTCACTTGGACACAGGATGCGGCAAACCTGCATTCATTCATCCATCGGTCACACTCCATCGCCTCTGCAAACTCGCTTAGAATTGCATCACTGGAGGAACTTGAGAAGTACAACTACCTCTGACTGCTATTTGGCGACTGAAAAATTGACTGCATTTCATTTGACTCTCTCTCTTTTACTCGCTTTTCTTTCTTTAGTTTTTTTTGTCTATCACTTTCTCTTTTCTCGTCTTTTTCTTTCATTCTTTCATTCTTTCTTACTGAACGTCTCCATTTCTCGTTTCACTTGTTCCCTTTGCCTTTTCCTTGTGTCTTTAGTTTAGAACTCAACTGTTGTGCCGCTCAACTGAATTTGACAGTAGATGCAGACTGATCGATTTGACCGCATCTTCTTCACTTTTACTTTTACTTCTGCTTTAGCTTCTTCGTTTTTTCTTCTTCTTCTTTACTTTTACTTGGTTTTTTTTTCTTATTCTTTTCATCTTTTTTTTCTCTTTCTTTCTGACTGACTTCTCAGATGCTGCTGCTGCAACTTGCGGCACACAAGATGTCAATTTTACTAGTGAGACACAGTACACGTAAAGAACAAACGTCATACAATCGAATCTTCGACGAATAGTATGTTCAAGGTGGATACCCGAGATCGAGATGGCCGATGATTTTCACTGTATTATAAATGGCCTGAAGGAGGTGAAAAAAGAAAGAGAAAGAAAAAAAAGGCAAAGGACAAAACTCACAAGTATAAAAAAAGATAAAAAAGAGAAAAAACAACCAGATAAAGTATAAAAGAAGAACAAACAGCATCAATAGAACATTCGACTGCAACTCTGTCAAATACAGTCAGGTTCATCTGCCACACACACATATACAAAGACAAACTTGGACCAAGACAAAGACACACCAAAGCAAGTCACATGGTAAACAAAGTACAGGACACTTTTGGTCACCGTTTAAGTCCAGCTTCCAACTGAGACAAGTGAATTTATCACCAAAAAATCTTCCTCAAGATTCACGAAAAGAAGAAGAAGACAAATAAAATTGAAATACAGAATCAGTTGTAAAATGTTCTTCCCCATTTTACTTTTTATACTTCTTTGTACTTTGTCCTTTGTACTTGTACATGTATTTTTTTTGTCCTTCCTTGTCAGTCGTCTTGTTCTTGTTCTTACAACAGTGTCCAACTTTACTCAGGGACCAGGTGGTTTGAACTTTTTCAACAAAATGTACCCTTCAACTTGTATGTTGAACTTGTGTTCAATGGTTCTTTCAATTGCATCCAACATTTCAATCCACTGTCAGTGTATGTAAACTTAGACAGAGAGATACTGATGTAAGTTGTTCTTTTTTTCTTTTACTAAGGAAAATCATGTAAAAAACAAAAGTTACAATTTGACTTTTTTTCCTTATTTAAATGTCACAAACCACTGAGTAACTGGCTCACTTTACTTTGTACTCAACAGATAAATTGACCAGTTCATTGGTGCAATATTTCTTTTTTGCTCCATAGAAAAGTCCAAAGTTGAATCGAGTACACACAAGTGCCATTTATAGCTGCTTCTTGTATGTATGAACAACTGGTAAGAACAAGTGTACAATTGAACAAGTGAAGAACCCAACTGCTCGATCCATTGTAATAAGTCACCTTGAGACTTGGACCTTTCAATCTTTATATCTTTACATCTAACTCTCAACTCAACTGAACTCAACTGACCTTTATTGCTTTTGTTATTACTCTTGGTCAAGTGACAAGGTTGAATAAGAACTTGGGTGTTAAGTCAACCTACTGCTTACAATTTAATGTTGTGTATCGAATTTCCTGTTCTATTCTAAGTGTATTTTGCTTACTCTCTTGTCCTGGAAGAAAGAGAGAAAAAATAAAAACAACATATAATTACTGCCCCACAGACTGTGTCAATGTGAAAGTAAAGAAAAGAGAATACAGATGATTGCTCACTTAAAGAAAATTTGTCGATTGCATGGACGAGGTACTTTGTGTGCAATCTCTTTTGTGTACTCTGTTAATTCGAACAAAAGTGCAATTATACTCATCTTCTCAATGGCAGGGAAACCCGTAAACATGACTTAAGAGGCAATTAATTGGCTTGTTCACTTGGGATGAGTCAATGGAACACAAAGAGAAAGAGAAAGACCTTGAGGAGTTTTCCTTTTGTTGTCTTCTTCTTCTTCTTCTTTCACTGTGCTACTTGTTCTACTTTTTCCTTTTGTCTTTCTTCCTGTTCTTTTACTTTAATCGTAATTGGTCTTTTGTTTCTTTGCGTTTTTCTTTCTGTTCACTTGGTTCTTGTTTATTGATCAATTGTGTGACAGTGAAGATTCTCTCTCTTCCTTTCTTTCCTTCTTCCTTCCTTCTCATCCGCCCCTCAAGTAGAACAGTTGTGGTAAATACCAACAACCAGCAACTGAATCAATGTGCAAACAATGTTACCCTTGACAATGTTGATTCAAGTATGAAATTTTCTTTCTATCGATATTTTGACCAATAGTCTGGTTTTTTATTTACTACAACGTCTATGTTTGTCCAAAGTTGTCTCGTCTCGTCTAGGTTTTTGTCTAGTCTGAACCTTAATTGGTAGAACAAGTTCTATCCTTCGATCTTGAACATAAGTAACAACGAGGGGAAAAAATAAAATAAAAATGACCATAAAATGGTGAAAAATGTCTGGAAAATGTAATAAAAATCATCTTTTCATCTTATTTTGTCTAGGATTGTTCAATTGTTCAATTGTTCAATTGGTAAAGTTCAATTGAAAAAAAAGTCTTGACTCTTTCCTATTACACTTTGTGTCTTTCTCTCTCTCTCTTGTTTTGCTCATCCAATTTGATTCTTCTCCTTTCTCCTCGTTGTTTCTCCTCTTACAACTCATGCTACGTTGATCTTGGCTTTTCTTTTTACTTGTATGTAATTGAATTCAACGCCCAAACTGTCTGATCCTCCTTTAAATATAAGTCCTTTTAGTTTGCTCTTCCGCATGGTTGGATGTTCCTTTTTTACTTGCCTTTTCTTTCAGATGACTGATCAATGATGGCCAACATCATCGTCATCCACATCACCATCACCATCACCATCACCATCCACATCACTATCACACTCACATTTACTATCAACATGAAAATTCTTCTTTACATCTAACATTTATGTGTCTTTTACTTTAACTAAAATATAATGTTATAATAACAATTGACACCATTGACTTTAACTTGTTACAATTGCCCTTGGTGTACACATTTTTACTTGACAAGTTTAACATTGAAATCTTCTTAGATAAGAAGTTTACAAGAAAAAACTTACACACACACACACACTTTTACAACCTGTAAAATGTCTTGTGTGTGACATGATGAAGAGGTTTTTAAAAGTAACTTTCCCTTCTTTTCTCTATCCTACAGCAGCAACAATAAACAGAACACATCACTGTTTGTTGTGTGTGTGTTGTTGTTATTTTCTTCCTGACGGATTGAATAGACAAGAAAGTGAAGAAGAAAATAAAGATGCTCACATTCAACATATCTTTTTACTTGTTCAGTCTGTAGATGAGATTGAATGCATGGATAAAGTTAATTTTTAGGTAAATCATTAAAATCACCGATGCATACTGAATAAGCTTTGTCTTGGTAAATGAGTCAGAGAGGAAGCAATTTATTCAATGAGTTGCCAGGCAAGATGGAATAAAAGAATAGAAGAATTCGAAGAATCTTAGTTTTCTTCTTTCTTTCCTAAATTAGTTAAATGCGCGTAACAATTGACTCATATTATCTATTTGCTTTGGGTACTCGTCATTAATTGATCTGACCAGGTAATGTACATACATACAGATGCATTCTATTGGTATGGTAGTTAATTGGTATGATAGTGAAAAAGAATTTCATCCTCACTTGTATTCAAACAATATACACACAAGGAGTAAAGTGTGAATGGCAGGAAAGGAAAGATCATTCATGAGTAAGGTGAAAAAGGAAGAAGATGGAAGAAAATTCAATTGACCTGAGTGAAAGAAACAGTTAACACTTGCTGTATCAGCCTGTTAATGGCACATTGACTATGTTGTTCAATTGTTATCAGTATGTTAAGCATGTGTGCATGTAACTTACACAATGACTCATCGCATTGTGCACCGGTGATGATGGTGTGTGTGTGTGAATGGTGTCGAGTGTACCATGTATGATATGGCAAGAACTTTGGTCAAATGGTACCAGGGAATAACTGTCACTGGACAAGTGTCTTTAGTACGTTAGAACTTTTTTTTTGTCTTCTTCTTCTTCTTACATGTTCAATGATGATTCGAGTCAAGAGTATCATCGATCTCACTTTGTGTGACCTTATATGTTTGTACCAATTGTGTCTTTTTCTTTTCTGTGTATTTCTTTCACTTTAACTTTAACTTTTTCCTTTCAAGCAACTTTCAACACACACACAGATAAAAAAGAGACAGACAGACAAATGTAAAAACACACAGACAGAGAAAATAAAGAAAAAAAGAGGGAATTTACTTTAATTTGGCTCAGTGTTTCTTGCCATTTATATCGAAATTGCAAAGTGAATGTATGTAATTTTGTTTTTTTCTTTGTCTTCTTCTTCTTTTTGCCCAGTGAAATTGATTAACTTTCTTTCGATGAATTGAGACTACAAACTTACTCAGTTTGTCTCTTATTGCACTTTTTTCTCTTTCATTCTCTATGTGTGTGTGTTATGTTATGTTATGTTTTCCTTTTGTCGTCAAGTAAAAATTTCATCATCAAAGAGAGAAGAAAAAGACAGAACAGAATACAAGTCAAAGAGAACAAATTCGAAGAAAGAGCGACAAAAAGACATCTTCAGAGCCCAGTAAGATTTTCATCAGCATCAGTATCATTTGACGCTCATTCCACAAGAGCAATTTTTCTTTCTTCTCCTCTTTGTATTGTTTCAACTATATTTACACGGATGTACAGATGAATTGGTTTCTTTTTTTATTATTCGCTTGTCGTTCATTGTTGATTGAACGATTGACATTTTCTATTTGGCCAATGAAAAAAGGGAAAAAAAAGGAAGAAGAAGAAGACACCGAGTCAAGGGGCAAACAGGCTGTACAAAAAGGAAAAGGGTACACACCAATGTACAATGTACAAGATAAGAAGTGTACACGTTGATATGAAGAATTTTTGCATTTGACTTGTTCTTTGAGTTTTCTTTTTCATCCTTTTTTTCTTCTCTCTTCAGGTCGGGCGATGAGTGACTGATGCCATCTCAAAAGCTGCATCTGCAAGTGAAACAAGCAAAACGGAGTCAAGCAAGAGCAAGAGCAAAAGGAAAGATGAAGAAGAAGATGAAAAGAGCAAAGACCATTCTCATCAGTATACTCTCAAGAACACATCTCACTTTTATTCCAGACTGGCAACAATCAATTCCCTATGACGTTCAATTTTCTTTCACTCGCATCAAGCACAAGGCACACACACAACTCACAACTCACAACTCACAACTCACAATGTACAACGTATACAACATACACAATTCAACATTACCCTGCCTACTAGTAAAAGAGAAAGAGAGGAAGCAAAAGAATAAAGATGAAAAAATATAAGAAAAGAAAAAAAAAGAGAGAGAGAAAGAGAAGAGAAGTAAAATGCTGTAGCCAGAAATCGAGGGCCAAGAAAATTGATGACAAATGATTTTTAAGGATGACGAGTACCGGAATGGAACAAAAGGTTTTTTTTCTTCTTCTCTCTCTCTCTTTTTCCAAGGTAAACGTAAAAATACAGGAACAAAGAAGAAAGAAGGAAAAAAGAATAAAAAGAAGAAGTGAAAGGAAATGGATCAGTTACTTCATCACTAAAAGAAAATACAAAGACAAAGACAAGTTTACTCTTCTTCTGTCAGTCCATCTAGTTGGTTGTTTCATTGCTTTTTTCCCGTCACTATTTCATTGTCTTTCCCTTTATCTTTAGCCTTTTACACATTCTTTGTTACTACTGTTAATGTGTACACCGCATTCGATCCATTTGCTGAGTAAAGAAAAAAAAAGGAAAAATCTTTATCTAGCGACACTTACAACTCATCAGTAAAGCATTTCGTATATTCATCAGGTTTTTACTCAACTTTTCTCTTGGTAACTGTGACCTGAGTAAGTACTTTGTTGAGTAAAGTGGACTTCATCATACATCCTTCAATTACTCTGGTGCGATTTGCTTGGAGACAGGAAAATGAAAAAAAGGAGAACAAGGGGAAAAACAGAGAGGAAAGAAGAGAAGAAGAAGAAAAGGAAGTGAAGAAAGTAAAGACAAGACAAAGAAAGACAAAAAGGTGTCACCGGGCCAGAGGCACAGGGGTAATCGGTGAGTCGATGAACAGCCCGTTCTCAACACGTTTTCAAGGGTCTGAAAGTACCAAGTTCTAACTTTTAAGTCACCTGGCAGCCTTGCCCATGGAAATCAATCAGAAAAAGCATGTTTCAAAATGAACTCAAGTCACTCTTTCACTCTTTTACTCTTTAACTTTTTTTCCTCTCGTTCTATCTTGCTTTTGCTTTTTCACTCTCTACTTGTTCTAGTTCTACCAGTTCAACGAGTTGTCTTGGTCGCTCTTCTTGTTTCGATTTTACATTCTTTGCTTTGGTCAGACTTTCATGCATACTTGCATGACAACCACCTCGTCTACCATTGGATGCAATGTAAAATGGATTCCTCAAGGTTTGAAGTTAATTTTTTGACTACTTCTTTGCCCAATCGATCGAACAGCGACAGAAAAGTAGAAGTAGAGAAAGAAGTAGAGAAAGAAGAAGAGAAGTAAAAAGGAAGAAAGCACAGGAGGCAAAGAGTGGCGAGGAACGAGGAGGATTCGAACCAAGTGAAGGTAAAATGGATCAAGAGCTCTGTCTAAAGCACTTTAAAAAAAGAAGAGAGGCGGCCCAATCCCTGTCATGATGATTCTTCCAATCCGATCACCGAGTCACTCAAGAGTAGAACTTTTCTCCTCTTTTTTTTACGTTTTTTTTCTTCCTTTTGCTACTTTTTACTTTGTACTACACTGTGTACCGTATCTTTCATCCACCTCTGCATCCAGTTGAACAAACGGTCAGTGGTTACCCTCACCTGCTGTGTATGTTGTATATGTTGTGTGTATTCCTTTGTATCATCTTCATCGTCATCTTGCTGTTATCTTTTTACTCATTTCATTCAGTTATTTTTTTACTTCTTTTTCTTCTTCTTTCCTTTCCTTTACATTTCAATCCAAGTCGCCAGGGAAGCTTTTCAAATTTGCTGAGGAAGAAATTTTAATTAAGTACCGAAGACCATTAAGAACAAGTGACATACCTTTGTATGTAAAAAGTGATCTCTTCATAGAACACATTTTATTCCCTCCTCCTGTGACTTGTGCGTTAGATGAGTTGGATGAAGATGAAGAATGCATCTGCTTGAATTATAGTAAGAGAAAGAAAAGAGAGAGAGAGAGAGAAAAAGGTAAGAAAAGACAAGAATAAGAACAAGGATGAGGATGAAAAACAGGCAAAAATATAGAAAAGCACACACATTGATACAAAAAACAGGGGCAAAAAGGAAAGAAAAGTTGATTGAGTAAGTTGCAGTCAGTCGTGAGGTAAGGAAAGAAGGATAAGTCGAAGTAGAAGTCGAAGGAATCAACAAAGATTCCAACATCGACTGAAGAGAAAGTAAGTAAATGCAAAAAGTTACCCAAGAACCAGTGGGACAAAAGGAAAAGAGTATAAGAAGGTATAAGAAGGTAAAAGAAAGCAAAGAAAAGGGAATAAAGAAAGAAAAGGAAAAAAAAATACAGGCAAAACAAACACAGAAGAACAAGAGCACACACTTGTACACAAGTTGTGAAGGGATAAAAGAACTCCTCGAATTGCACCAGTGGCCAAAGGAAGAGAAAATAACTCGTCACAGGGAAAAACGTTCAAGTAATCATGTATATGTTACAACACAAGGAGAGTCACAATGTTACAATGTTACAGTGTCAGAAATGTTACAATGCGAAAAGGTTAAAAGGCTGTTACTTTCAACACAAAGGTTACAACAGGGCAAGTCAAGCAGGAAAGAGGAATAGAAGGGGGAAAAAGAGAGAAAGTGAGAGATGGAGAAAGAAAATGAAGAAGGAAAGCAAGAAGAAGGAAAAATGAAGAGCAAAGTAAATGATTTATGGGCAATTATTTGATGAAACAGATTACACTCTCGTGGCACATTTAATTTAACTCACCTGATGAAGTGAGGTCGAATGAGGTGGAGCAAAGTCAATATTAGTTCGAATAGTTCGAGAATTTAATTTTTGCGTTGGTCTAAAATTGTCTGCACCATGTGAATTCTCACTGGACATGGCAGTTCTCAACGAATGAAATAGGTGGCTCGTCATGTAAACAGGTTTGTTGAGAAGAATCCACTGAACTGTCTCTTGGCAGGAGGGCTGAGTAAGTGAACCTTCGTAAGTGAGAAACTGTCTTCGTGCTTCACTTGGTATTAGTTCTTGCATGGAAAATCCTGTGAGTGGTTCTGAACTTCCTGTGTGTATACGGACAATTGCAATGTGGTGCGGCTAGTTAATCAGCTGCTCAGTCAGCACCTCGAATGAAGGCAAAAAAAAGGAAGAAAAAGAAAAAGCAAGAAAGAAGAGAAGAGAAAAAAGAAAGATCAACGGAAGGAAGCGAGAACTGACCTTTGACGGTAATATTCTTCAGGGTCTGCGTCATCCTCCTCAGGGATGGGTTGGACCTTTTACCATCCGAATTTAGCTGGATCAGCAATGCTATGGCAGCGATTCCATGTGCACGCACCACTGATTCGTCCCAGTTGGTGTACAGTTGCGAATTGAAGAAGTACGCTTGAACCTCTGTATGTGTGTATGTTCAAATGACATCAAAATATTCCAACCATCAATATCAAAAAGTATCACCAGGACAAACAACACACATGCATATATACAATGATACACATACACACAAAAGTGTCAAAGGCTATGACACAATATGCACAAAATACAAAATAATACAAACACATACACATTGTCACACACACATACACACATACATAGTGAAAATTGTCTATTGTCAATTGTCAATTGTCAATTGTCAAAGTCACACTCTGCAATTGAAAGACAATTGTTACCTTTGTTCGGTTCAATGATTTACAGTCATCAATGAAGTTCACAAGTTAAACATTTACCGTGTAACACAGTATAACAATGTTACAATGTTACTATCATGACATGAAGAGAAAAGTTTGCACTTTTACTACATTATTTTTACTATGTACAAAGTGACAAGAAAGAGTAAAAGTGACTGAGTAAAAGACAATGTAAGTGACTCACCTCCTGGATAACGAAATGAATCAATAGAATGTTCTGATCCTCTGCTGATGTCTCGACCAAAATGAAGTTCCAGATGATGTAAAGTATAACGATAAGACAAAGGACCAGCTGAGATGGTTACTTCAGCATCTGACTCAGTCAATTTGGGAGCAACTTTGAAAACAATGCCACGACCTGTGTTGGTCAAATTACCCGAGACCTGAGGACATAGAGAGAGAAAGTATATATATATATATAAAAAAAAGTAAAACGTGTGCATCGAATAAAGTGAGACAAGGAAATTCGGTGTACTTTTTAAAAGGAAATTGCAGTTGATGCTGGTCTTACCTCATTTCCTACGAAGTCCAGAGGACCAAGAGAAGGATCAAAGAGCAGGTGTGCCGGATTCACATCAATTGGACTTTGCTTTTTACCTTTAGAACACAAATTCCATTTGGGGTTGAGTCTGCCCCAGAAGGAAGGACCTGCACAAAGTACAGACAGACAAGGGAAGACAAAGGAAGACAAGAGAATAGACAGTGAGAGAAAGTAAAAGAGTGAGAAAAAGAAAGAACACACAAGACAAGCAAGATGAACAAGATGAACAAGATGACGAAGAAGAAGAAGAACTCGAGTAAAATAAGAGTAAAAGGGGCAAAAAATAAGCGGCAAAATAAGGCGACTTCCGAAAAGAGGGGCGGACAAATGGACCAAATGGTTCTTCACTGTACTTTCGGGTGATTATAGTAATCATCTGCAGTGTCAAAGTGAAATGTGACTCATAGGCACAGACTAAGACGTGAATGATGACCAATGACACCATGTTCTTGGTTCGAAGAAATTGGATCTTTGGATGTGAAGATAGAGAAGATGTGAGGACACACACACACACACACATCAAGTGAAACACACTGTGTGGCCGTACAACTCATCACAATTTGCTATTGCAAGGTCGAATTAACATCCACAACTGAGTACGAGGAATAAAGTGTAATCCGGATCAACTAACCATACTGATGACTAGTATGTGCTACACTATTCACCCTACACTAGTACAGTGATACATTGATACATTGATACATTGATACACTGATAGTCATGGTGTGCTATATATACTTGTCTACAACTTGAGACTTGACTACCGGCTTCATTACAACTTACCTGAAATACCATCATAAGTCCACCACTGGTCCCAACTTGCTTCACACACTTGTCGACAAAGAACAAGAATCATCACACACAAGAGACCCGTCAAAGTGACCATGTACTCATGTCTTGATCTTCTTCGAGTTCTATTCTTACTAGCAGTATTATTGGCTGAATTCACTGCCAAAGGAATTAAATGGTCACATGAGCACAACTGACCATTCCAATGGTTACACTTGTAATTAAAATTAACTTGCAATTGTTTTTCATGGTCACTCGAATGATGTTGATGTTGATGATGTTCATGATGATGTAGATGATGTAGATGATGTAGATGATGTAGATGATGTAGATGATGATGATGATGATTATGCTTGTCGTTGTACGTATAATGTTCACCATGATAATTATTCATGATGACACGTGTCTTCCTAATTGTTGTCATGACGATGATTTTCTTACAGATTCAATGTGAAAAATAAGTTTAAATCATTTCATCATTTGACACTTTGACAAATATATGTTTACAAAATGGACAACAATGGCGAATGATTGTTGTTTGACTATGTTATCAAACATACATCTACTTGTGATACATTTAGATATGTTGATTTCAATGATATGGTGAATAAGTGTATCATTATTTATTGATAAGTGGACACACAAATTATAAATGATATGTTGAAAAGTTCTTTAATGTATTTTTATTTCAATGTTAGTTGAAAATGTCAAATGAGACAGAGAATACACCGAGTGAGAGGTAAGAGGTAAAGAGTAAAAAAAAGGCAAAGAGACAAATGCGTCAAGTTGCACTTGCAGCTGGATGTTCACTGTTGAAGAGAGTGAATGTTGTTCGCGCGTTCGAATAGGACTAAAATGTTCTGAAAGAACTTGCGCGCAAAGGCAAAGAGACAAAGAAGAAGGAAAAAGAATAGGAAAAAAAAGGAAAGAAGAACACATAGTGAAAGAAAGAAAGGAAAAAAAATACACAAAAACAGACAAGGAAAGACAGAATGACCATTGAGGAAGACAAGGATGTCCTTGTTGGTGACTTCCATGTTGAAGATGGCCATCTTCATGCACTCATCCACGTGAACTTCCGTGGTTCTTCATGTAACACGATTAAGCAAAAGAAGAAGAAGAAGAAGAAGAAGAAGAAGAAGAAGAAGAAGAAGAAAAAGAAGGATCCTAGAAGTGCTTTTTTCTTTCTTTAGACAGGAAGTCAAAGATAGAGATTTACTGCTATCAAGACAAAGGAAGAAAAACAACCTCAACATTGTATTTGACCAACTGTCTTCAACTTGACCAGTTAATGTTTAACTATACGGTGATTGTTCAAATGAAGTGAACTTTCATTTTAAATTTTCAACGATAACTTCCTGTGTTTTACTTACAATTAAACAAATACATTTACAGTTCAAGTATAAAATTGTCAAGTGAAGACTTTCAACCTCACACTGAAGGGTGAATTTTATTTTTTTTATTTTTTACTCTTTTCTCATGTGTATTTGTTCAATCAACCAATACATAGGTTAATGACACACACACACGAGTCAATAAAGTTTTATAAATTTCAACTGCCATTTGAACTTTTTGATTAAAATATTCATTCATTTACTTGGTTAAAGTTTAAATAACATTCCAGGTAAATATAAATATCACCCGTGTGTAAGTTCAAAGTAAAATCAACACTGTCAAGTATCATCAGTATTATTAGTACCATCATGATAACATTCATTAATAGCAAGTAATTTCATCTTATTGTAGGTATTTACATTGATCTGTGTGTTATTCTTTTGTCCATGTTTAATGATTTAAACTTTGCTAAGAAGAAAGAAAGAAAGAAAAACAGTAAAAAGTAAAAGTAAACTTGATAATATATTATGTCGGGTGATGAACTTTCTTCATCTCTGACCACCATCACCAGTGATGATGAGTATGTTAATAAATAACTTTTGATCAGGTTGTTATTTGAATTTCTTAAACTTACCGAAAAGAACAGCAACAACAACAAGTAAAGGATGAAATGGTGAGAGACAAGACACGCCTAAAGTTGAAGAGATAGATCAGTTCGATAAATCAACGCACTTGAGGGTGGATGACAGATGGAATAAATTACATTTGCAGATGCTACCATGTTTACCTGGATAATAGAGAAGTAGAAGAAGCGCAAGTAGAAATGGAAGTAGAAGACAAAGTATAGAGAGAGAGAGAGAGAAAAATAATATAAAAGAGAGAAAAGAAATAATATAATGGAAAAGAAGAAGAAGAAGAAAAATAGACAAGACAGGTTGAAATGAACCCAAAATAAAGGAGAGAAAAATACAAGTACACCAAAGTGGTCAAGTTTCATTGAAGGTATTATTTTCACGCATAAATTACTTTTGGATTAATCCATAAAACTATGAAAATGAAAGTGAATGTGAAAGTGAAAATGAAAGTAAAAAGGGTTGTATCGGGTAATAATCTACCGTAAAATAAGCTAAAAGGTTTAAAGGGTCTAAAGGGTCAATGGCTGAATAGAATGATCAGGATGAAAGAAGAAGAAGATGAAGATGAAGATGAGAGAGGATGAACGGCCGTTGTAACCCGCATCCTTTACTCCTTGTTTCTTCTTGTGCATCTTACATCTTTGTACACCTTTACAATCAAAGTAACCGCACAAGAAACTCACACTGGTACACTCACTTGAAAAACTCTTCACAAGTCTCACATGAGTGTAATTACAAATGGGTGAGGTTGTGACGAGGTGAAAGAAACAATCACTGTAGATTTATATATACAAAAAAACATAACAACAACGGCAACACCTGTAACATGCTTATGACCTTTGTGCCACTTGAAAAACTAGTTTTAACATTCACCATCATCATCCTTTCCTAATAAAAGGACCATCTTGACCATCTTTCATTTGACTTTACTCTCACCAACTTGACTCAACTGAACATATTCAACAGTAGTATTAACAGTTTACACATAACACATTTGTTACACATTGAAGACAAAGTATGATTTTATTCTTCATCATCATTAGTTTAGTTGTTACTTTACCAGTCTGTCACACTTTTCCTGATACAACGGGTGAGTAATTTGATTGATCAAAATTGAATTTGTCATTTGATTAACTGAATTTTCATATCAATGTGTCAATATCAATATCATATCAATTGATTCATCATTTTTTCTAATCAATTCTTATTGCTCATCAATCTGGATGGAATAAATGTGGATTTGACAAAGAAGGTGACAAAGCATCTCTCAAGTTACAACAAAGTGATGTAAATGGGCATCATTTTCATTTAATCGAAGGAGACATTGCCATTTTAGATGATGATGATGATGATGATGAAAAGCGAGAAAATACAACAACAAACGTAAACAATTTAAAATATCAATGGACATCATCAAGCGAAGGTCAAAAGGTAAAGAAAACTTTTAAAAGTTAATTCAGTAAACTTGAGTGGTTTCAAAGTGTGTACTAAAGTGTCATGTTGTTATATTTTCTTTTTCTCATTCTCATGGTTATACGTTTTTTTTGTGTCTTTTCTTTTTACACCCATTTTTGGTGGATCAAGACTGTCACCGTGGGTAAAAGTATTTCTAAATCAAAGGAAATACTTGATGATGCTTCATGGCGTGGACATGGACAGGATTCTTTTAATGGTACTTCACAAAGTCTTTACGATGAGAACAAGTTAAAAGAAAAACTGAGTAAAAAAATATTACCGAAAAGTGAGATGACCAAAAAGAAATTGGAAAAATACGCGGTCAATGATAATTTCCTTCGATGGCCAAATGGTGAAATTCCATTTACTATTGATTCATCTTTGTGGTCAGTGAGGAATAAAATTGTCAAAGCAATGCGACATATAGAATCTAAAACTTGTATACGATTCGTTGATCGTTCTCACGGACAACGTAATTACATACGAATTTATCAAGGAGCCGAGTAAGTGGTCACTAAGTTTTACTGTCATTGCATTTACTATATACTTACACTGTTAAGTTGAAAGTTACACTGTAGACGACTTCCTGTCATTTAATCCTATTATTCAGCTCATCTTTATCCTTTGCTTAGTGATTTTCTTTCTTTCCTTTTTTTTTATCGTTCAACAGTGTACAACACAATGTATATAAATGTTCACCCAACTTACTGACTTTCATCTTGTCCTGATATTTCTTTCTTTCTTTTTTTATCACCAAAGTCGAAGTTGTTTCTCTATGATCGGTCGAACTGGTGGTTCACAAGCCATATCATTGGGTCGTTCTTGTATCATCCATGGTGTAATTGTTCACGAATTAATGCATGCCATTGGATTTTATCATATGCATTCACGAAGTGATCGTGACTCTTACCTTCGAATTTTATGGTCCAACATTGATGATTCAATGATTTCACAGTTCCGGTAAATAGTTTTTTATCATTTTTGTACCTTGTAACATGACGATGATGATGATGATGATGATACATACGACAGGCAAGCAGGTAAAAGGATGTAACAGAGAAAAAGGTACAAGTAGAAAAGATACATCATGATGAATGATGAATTCATTTGCAAGTATTTAATGTGATTTAAGTACAGGTATACATGTGTTGTAAATGTTTAATATAATAAGTGAACTGTCAACTTATCCTTAAAAGTATTTTTCCTCACATTTCTATTTCATACAACACTATTTTATGTCGGTCAATGTAAAAGTACATTCATAGTGAATTAACAAAATTTTTATCCTTCCAGTCAAAGTGAAAAATTTACTTTCCAATAACAAAAAGAACAAGCAAGTGAATGAGTTAAAAGTTAAAGAGAAACAAAATGAAAATTCACATTGAAAAATATATATCAAGTCAATTTAACTTTTTATACATTTTTTCATTTCTTTGGTCATTTTTTTTTCTCTCCTTCTTCTCATGCATATATTTGACAGTCGAAAAATGGCCAACCAAAATCGTATTACAGGTCCATTTGACTATAATTCAATAATGTTATATGGACCAAAGTTATTTTCACGAAATGGTTTAGATACTATGGTACCAACTAAAAAAGGTATACAATTGTTAGATACGGGTGTGAAGAAAGGTTTATCAGATGAAGATGCAGCAAGTATTAACCAATTGTATGGATGTAATATGAAAAAAGATATTGATAATGACATTGAAAGAGAAGAAGATAACCAAGTATATCATCATAAAGATCAACCATTTGAAAATGAAATAGACGAAGGACCTAAAGTATCTAAAAAAGGAAAAAGAAAAAGTAGAAACAAACCTGTCAATCCAATTGGATCTAAAAGACCAACATCAACATCAACATCAACTAGAAAAAGAACAAGAACAAGAACAAGAACAGAAACAAGTACACCAATGGCATCAACATCAACTGTTAAATGGACAAGTGAAACAAGTGTACAAAGTGTTACAAAAAAAAGTACTGGTAAAAAAATGGTCTAAAGGGAAAAAGACATTCAACTGGTCACCCAGTAAATCAAGTCAATCGAATGAATCAACAGCATCAGTTAGTTCGGGAGGAACGATGAGTTCTTTTGTTTCAACAACCATTGATAAAGAGGAAAGATCAAAGAAAGGTCAAAAAAGAAAACATATCACAAGTAGCTCAGTAAAAGGAGAAGAAGAAGAAGAAGGAGGAGGAAAAGGAGGATCGGATGAATTGGAAAAAAAATTATTCGGCCGTAAAGTGTGGCACAAGTATGAACAAAATGGTCGGCAAAGGGCAAAGAGTACGTGACCACGCGTAAGGTCAGGTTGGGTACAAATAGTTCTTAGTACCACTTGACTCAACTGGATGATTTCAATTGAAGCGTGACCTGAGGAGAGGGAAAAAATTGCCCAAAAAAAAGTGGAGAAAAAGAAGAGAACAAATTCAACGTGTAGTAGTGAAAGAGAAACAAAGAAGAAGACAAAGAAGAACAAAATAAAGAAGAAGAAGAAGAAGAAGAAGGATGGAAGAAAAAAATGTATCCAAGAGACCCATGAGAAAAAGGAAAACCACCCGCTTTGTTATGATATTTATGTGTATTGTGCCGACTGTCCGTGTACATACGTTCTGATGGCAAAGAAATTCGAAATAAAGAACTTTTCTCATTGCCCAAAGATTTTGCTATTCTTCTTATTCTTCTTCTTCTTCCTCCTGTTATACCATATGAAGATACCATGAGGATAATCATAACAAATGATCCACTTTGGTGTGTGTACACTTGCATATTGGTTGATTGTTCTATCAAAGTTGATTGCACTACGACTGTTGACTGTGAATTGTGAATAGTGAACTGTTGACTGTTGACTGTTGACTGTTGACTGTTGACTGGTGCATTGAATTTGTTTTGAACAAAACTGTCTGCCATAAGAGTAGCCTTTGACAGTATTTGCCATTTAATTCAGTAGAAAGAGTGGAAAGAGTAGAAAGAGATGAGCTGTCGTTTTATTTTTTTTTCCTCTTCTTCTTCTTCTTCTTCATCGTCTTGCTCTTCACTTTTCTTCCATGAAAAACGTGTTCGGCATCACCAATTTCACGTGAATAAAAATACACACACAGACACACATACACACATACACAATGAACAATTGATCCAACAAAACTTTTATTCTATGATGAAAGTTTCCTATGCAATGGACAAAAAGAATAAGAGGAAGAACTTTCCTTCCTTCATTCATTCATCTAGGTAAAGTTGACAAATATCATTGTCATCATTGATTTTATTGTTGCTATTGCTGTTATTATTGTTATTGTTGTTGTTGTTGTACTTGATGGAACATTTAATTGAGAAAAAATCGTTTAATTTATCGTTGGATGAAAAATTAATTTATCTCATGTTGTTGTTGATTGAACAGAATAACAATGAACATGTCATTTGTATTGTAATAAAAGAAAAGGAAAAAAAAGTATGATCGGTGAAGATGAAGTAAAGTGAGACAAGTAAAGACAAAATAAGTAAATTCAAGTGGACAAAGTGCACCTGTTCTAATATCATTTCATTGAGAAAGAGAGAAGAATAAGAAGAAACAAAAAGGAAAAAAAAGTCAAAGAGAAAAAGAGAATGATATTCATCGGCCATTTGACCTGAACACGTAGGAAGGAACATTTTATTCGTATGAAAAATTCCATTGGACACATGGATACATTTCACTGTGTAAAATAGCATATGGTACAGCCATTTGGAGCGAAAGCTAAAGTTAAAGCGTCCTCGTCCAGTTGTTGAAGAAGAGGGGAAAAGTTTTTTTTTCTTTTCTTTTTTTCTTTGGCCGTTTTTTTCGTCTTTCCTTTCTATGAGTTGTGAGTTGTGAGTGTCTTTTTTTTCTCTATGGTCTTTTATTCTGTCACAACGAAAACCATTGGAATTTGTCGGGTGGAAAGGACAGGAGGAGGAAATCGTCACGACGTCGTCGAGCTGTTGTCGGTCCATTGCGTGAACTGATGACTGATCTTAACCAGAGGACTTTTTCACCAAAAGCAAAGAAAGAGAAGAACAAGAAGACAGAGAAGAAGAGAAGGCAAAGTGATGAAAAAAAAGTAAGAGAAAGAGAAAGATTGAGCTAAGTTGTCGCTTGTGTCGAATATTCGGTTGCATCTTTCACACTCAAGCAAACACCAAAAGGATAAAAAAGGCACAAACAGTACAAATAGTAATACAATAGGAACTCTTTGCCACACACACACACAATGTGTGTGACATGAGAAGAGTCACTTATTGGTTGGTGCTGTTGTTTCTTTCTTTCCCTTTAATTCGGTTGACTGATTAAATCAACACGCAACCAGTGCAACAGCTGGCAGGTTAAGTATTTAATTGTCACTCAATTTGGGTACAAATCAATTGACAACTTATCACGTTAAAACACTCATTGTAATTGATATACAATATTTTTTCCTAATTTTTATCTCAAACTCAATAATTTATCGTTAAAGTTAAATAACTTTTCAAATCACCATAAACAGTAGGTTAAACTTTTTCTTCTAATCGGTCAAACAAATCAGTTAACAAATTTCAATATAATAATTCAACAGTAAGTTATAACGATATCTAAGTGACTTTCTTATTAACGACAATTAAAAGAAAGTTCAATTAATTTACTTATATTTATTGGTTGATATTTTATTTGAATGAAAAATAGTGAATGAATAGAATAAGTCAAATGGAAGAAAGAAAGGAAGAAAATAAAGAAATAACAAAAGAATGAACAAACGGGTATTGGTGGACAGGGTGACAGTTATTTTTGCAATTTAGCGAAACTGGATCCGCAAGAGACACAACACATAATGACGATGAAGTCATTGAGTGTCACCTGAACACAAGTGCAAATGAATGAAAGTTGACTCCAAAAAAGCCATCGTCAACAGTATGAAGGAGAAGAAAAAGGAAAGAAAAGAAAAAGGCAGTAGCACAGTGTAGAAAGGAAGGAAGAGGAGGAAGAGACAAACCAAAGGAAAAAGAGGAAAAGACGACGATAGAAAAGGACGACCGAGACGAAAAGACGAAAAGGCGAAAAGACGAGGTGCCTAATGTACTGGTGATGCCAGTGAAATGGCCTCATCAAGCGCTTCTTATACTTAATGACTTTCGACACAACCAGCCACTGCCATTACACTTGCTTTTTACATCGTTGATGTGGTCACAAGGTGACACACGAGTAATAATGGGCTGAGTGACAATCAGTATGTCTTCACTGTTCGCTGTTAACTGTTCAAATGTACTTGGTCGTTAACTAGTTAAAGTTGTACCATTGGCCGGTGACTTTTGCTTTTTTTCTTTTTTTTCCTTTTTTTCCTTTTGATCTTTCTTCGTCATTTTTTCTTTCAAAGGTAAAGAAGATATACCACCAAAGGAAGTGACATTGACAGTTGTCTCAGTTGAATTTACCAACTTGGTAGTACTGTTAACCGATGTATTACCATTACCAATGTTCAATGCATCACTATTAACCGCCTTGGAAGATCTCTTCATACTCGTCAAACTCAAGGACGAAGGTGAAAATTGTATTGATTTTTCTGCTTCATTGACTGTTTCATTTGTTAGAATATTTTTATCTGGTGATAAGGTAGAATTCAAGGTATTTGATTGACTCGTCCTCACAAGCAATTTGGCCTGAGGATCTACTTTGGCAGATGAAGAAGAAGAAGAAGATGCAGCTGCTGAAATGGGAATTGCATCCAATCCAGGAATCGGTCCATTTATAGCAGGAATGTTCAGGTTATGTAAATTTTCATCTACCTGGTCTTCAATGTCCTCTAAGCCATGGCCATCATAATGATGATGATGATGCTTTGGATGAGGTTCAGGTTCTGCATGAGGTTCTGGTTCTGGTTCTGCATGAGGTTCTGGATGAGGTCTATGTCCATGGCCGTGTGAAATGTCACCATGTCCGATGTAGCCGTGAGACAAACCATTGTAACCATGAGGTAAAGGTTGGTGATGATGCTCACTGATGGGATGATGATGATGATGATGATGATGTCCGAACTCACTTACTGGTTCATTGATTGCGACATGAGCTGGGTTCTGTGGTGCAACTCCAGGTTCATTGGATTCAATCGATGCTCGAAATCCATGTTTGTCGGCAACATAATTCACAATTCTGAATCTACCATCGCGGTCTCTGATCCCATATGAGCCCCATTTGTTGTTTGCGTGATCACCAGATTCTTTTTGAAAAGATTCAGATCCATGGCCATCTTTTATTCCATAACCGAAATGATAGTTTCCATTGCCCTGGTGAATAAAAGTTCAAAGGTGAGTAAGATGAATTCTGAGGAAGTTGAAGAATGAATGTGCTGAAATTCACTGGCCAGTAAAATACTGGTCAAGACTACAATCTGAATCTAGTTTTCCCAAAATCTGAACAAGCAAGTAGACTTACTCTCAATACAACTAAAAGGATAAGTTTAATTAATACTTGATAACTGGGCAGGCAGAAGGACTAAATATCACTGTGTAAAATCTCGGTAGATGCTGGACAGAGAAAAAAGTATGGCTGTTGCTTTAAACTTTAACTTTCCCTCTGTGAATGATTCAACCTGAGCGCAAGAGAAATAAAGTTGATGACCCTTTATCTACCAAGACTAAATTTCACAAGAGAAGAAGAAAGAAAAGAAGACCAAAGAAAAATAAAAGGGGAAACTTGACTGAAATAACAACAACAACAACAACAATAACAGAAAGAAGATGTCACAATCACAATTTCACGAGGCAATATTTTGTTGCATGCTTACATCCTGTTTCCTGTGAATTTCACTGTATCCAGCTGAATTTGCCGTAGGGACAAAATAAACTACCACCACGACCAAAGTTACCATTAACACTGTACTTTTAGGTTGAAAAGTTGACTTTGTCACATATACACACTTTGCCATGGTTCACTTGATCTTGAGTAAACTTGTAAAGGGGTCGAATCTTTTTTTTTTCACCAGTCAAATTCAGTTATAACTTGTCAATGGCAAGAGAGAGATGCCTGAGATGAAATGTATTTACTTTGTGTATTTGACTCTTATCGCAGTGACTGGTGGTTGTTGTAATACGATAAACGATTGTGATTGGAATGATCGATTGACTGATGCACCTTGGATGTGAATGCTAATGGGATAAAAATTGAAGCAATTGGTTAAAAGGTGGTGAAAGACCTTTCAGCATAACAAGTATGTAAGTGATGAAGAAGATGAAAATAGTGAAAGAGAATGAAAGAAAAAGAAAGAAAAAGAAAAGGATGGACCATATGTCGACCAGGTAGTAGTAATGAGCATCAATGGCATTTGTAGAAGATGGTGAAGACACCAGACAGTGTTAACCTTCAGTGTGACAGTTGAATGGGGTGATCAATTGGCCACTTACCGGTATGTCAAGATGAAAGTACGAAGAAAAGCAGGTGTTGTAAGTCTCACAAGCGAAAAGTTAGTGTGCGAATGTTTGCAGGTGTAGACAATTCAGAGGTAAAAAAAATAAAAGAGTGAAATAAAGTCACTTGAAAGACAAGAAAGTGACAATCAAGTGGACCCAAACCCACTTTACTTTGGAAACGAGGTAAATTGGTCCATTCGACATCATTTGCTGCAATGAATCAACCTGCGTGACTAACCAATTGACGTGTTCAATCTTCACCCTCTTTGAATCTTACAATCACAATCGCAATTACACTGACAGAATGACTAGAAATCACTAAAATCACTAAAATCACTAAAAATCACTGCTTGGGTTGAAATTTTTTTTGTCTTTTGACTTTTCACTCAATCAGTAAAAGTTTCAATCATGCAAATTAGTTGAACAACTATTAGTGCTTTTTCTTTGCAACAGTTGAAGTACACTCTTTACCGCTTGACTGGATTCAAATGACAAAGTCAACTTGTAAAACAGTAAATGTCACCGAATAGAAAAAGTAAAAGGTCCAATTGTGACATACGGATGTTAAATGTGGCCCAGTGCACTTTATACTCTTTCATGTCATTCATTTCATTTTGCCCTTTCGCCCCTGCCAATCAATTGCAAAGTCACTGGTACTTCACAACTTGACAACTTTACTTCTTCTCCTTCTTCCTCTTCTTCACTTGTATTATATTCCTATGACTTGTATGATATGTTAAAATTATGTGTGAACAGAATAGGTATAAACTTTTAACCCCACGAGCGAGTCAAAGACAAATCACTTGATTTAAAGAGAAAAAAGAAAGATGTCTCCGTAGTGAATTGAGTGGTCAATTGAATTGCTATCGATCACAAAGTACTTTTGATCAGTGATTGAACAACCAAAGTAGAATTTTTTGTCCATTCTTTTTTTTATCATTCTTATTTTTAAGACTTGCTGTGCATCATTTACTTTTTCCTTTTTTTCTCTTTTCTTGTTCTTTCTATTCTATTCTTTCCTTCCACTGGATTAACTATCCTGTCACGTACTTCGTTGCCCTCAAGGTACTTTTATTTCATTTGGATCTTTGGCACATGGGTGCCAAGTGGTCGTATCGTCTCTATCGATTGCACTTTCAATCAACTACTGTCAACTGGTGCGATAATCAAAATACCTCAAAAGAACTATTTCCTTTTTGGATGATGAAAGGAAGAATGAGAAAAAGCGGCATAAACAATTGACAATTGGTGCATGAGTAGCATTAAAAAGCATCCATACTTGTCAATTGTGGTACAAAGGACAAACAAAATTGCAAGCATGAAGGGCTTCATCGTCATCATCGTCATCTGTGTACGAAGTAATCATTTGATGAAATCGACGTTGACACACACACACACAAACTCATACATACACACAAGTTAAATGATAAAAGCGAGTCCAAAAAGCCAATCAATTTGTCTTTTCACTAGAACAGAGATGTTTGCTGATTAAAAAAGTAAACATGCACAGTTCAATTGACTTTTACGAGCAGATGAAAAGCATCACCGACAAGTAAAAAGAATAAAAAAAAAATAAAAGGAAGAACCAGACGGGTGGGCAAAGATGATGCAATCAAAGTCGCATGAATGCACAGTTGATGGAATTAATTTTAATTAGTATTTTCTTTCATCTGCATCATCCTCATCATCATCGTCATCATCATCATAAGATGGAAGGAAGTATCATCGTATACATAAAAAAAGAGCAAAAATTTCCACATCCAACTGCGAGTGACAAAGAAGGTAAACTATTGTAAACATTACAGAAAGAAATAGTATAAAATAGCATAAAAGTTGTAACTTTGCATGAAAATCGTTTTGGTCAAAAAAAAGGAGAAGAAAAAAAACGAAGTTGAGATTTAGGATTTGGATGAGGACAAAGCAGAACCTACAAAGTAGAGGTAATTCATGTTCTAGGGTAAAGATAGACACACCAAGTGAGTGTGAAAGGGGAAAAAAGAAGAAGAAAAGTCCAAGTTACATGCAAGAATCGAGATGAAGAGTGATGCTCACTGCCTGAGAGAAATAAAATGAGAGACAGTCCTTTGAGAAGTAAAGTGCCTGCCATTTCATCGAGTGTGAAAAGTGTCACTGACTTTCACCAGGTACCATTATCGCTGAGGACACAGTTGAGCAAAGTAGGAAAAATGTTACTCACACACAGAAAAAAAGGAAGAAAGAAAGAAAGAAAGAAAGATACACATACATACATATATACACACATATACACACAGACGTACATAGATTGAGGGTGAGAAAAGCTTAATGGCATTCATAAAGAAGTACAAAGAGTAGCAAAAGAGAAAAGAGCCGAAAGAACAGAGTAACAAGAAGATACAAGTATCGCTTTTACACTGAAATAAATACCCAAGATGACTTTGATCTACCAGTTAATACGAGCGTGATTTGAATTGTGAATTTGATAAAATTCACCAGTCACCAGTCAGTGAAGAGTGAACAGTCACCATCCGGTCAAAGGATGTCACCATTTACATCTTTGATACTTATTTTTATTTTCTTTCATTCTTTCATACTTTCATACTTTTTGTTGGCCTCTTTTTTTCACGGCATGTGAATTCATGTGTGCGAAATGAAGTACAATGTACCCAAAGAACTTTCTTCAATGCAAGGCAAATCAAGTGAACTCCTGTCAGTCAATTGAAGAAGTTTCTCATCCCTTCCTCAAGGGATATCGAAGAAAAGAACTGTTCACTCTTGTGTTGAGTTTGTGTTCAGTCGGCTGTTCCAATCAACCAGTTGTGCTAGAACATTCACAATAGTCAAGGCAACTATTGCTGTTGCAAAGTGAGCCCTCGTATATAAGGGTATACTTTTAGTCGGCATGGAATAGAGAAGTTACAAGTGACTTGACTTTACTGTTGACTTTGCCGCCTTGTTTCTTGCCTTTTCATAGGCCGAGGTAAACAGTTATCGAGTACTGAATGATTTGCAGAAGTATACAAGTTCGCAGTAGAAGTAGAACTCTCGGTACATTCTCATCTTGGCAACTGTTCACTGGTTGGTTAGTTGGTCAGTTCATTTACTTGGAGATTCAGAGTGACAAATCAGTCGGGTCTCACTCACTCGGTCAGTCAGTAATGATCTTTTTTCTCTATTTCTTCTTTTCCTCGGTGTGCACCTGAACTAACCACTGTGAGAGAGGGAGAAGAAGGAAAAAGGTCCAACTGTGCTGCCGTTACATTCACTGTAGAGAAGGGCAAGTGATTTATGTGTGGATGTCTGTGATTTCAGTGATGCCAAGTCACCCTGTGTCTGTCCATGTCTCTCTCTCTCTCTCTCTCTCTCTCTCTCTCTCTCTCTCTCTCTCTCTCTCTCTCTCTCTCTCTCTCTCTCTCTCTCTCTCTCTCTCTGTGATTTGGTGATTCGGTCAACTCGACTGTCCTAACATCAGCTGTCATTAGGTTTGGCTTATCCATTGATACTTGTCTTTACTCTTGGTGCCTACAGTTCGTTACTCACTGACGAGGTTCAACTTAACACTCTAGGTTAAAGGTCGCACCAGCTGACGAGGGCAGTAAATCGATTTTTTCTTCCTTCTTCTTCTTTATTCGTCAGTCTGTTTCACTTGTATTTTTTTCTTCTCCTTTTTCTTCCTTTGCTTTTTCCTTGTCTGATTCCTTCTTCCTTCACCCACTTACAGGAAAACAATTTCATTCTTTATTCTTTACTTCTAGGTTATTGTTTGACTGTCAGCGACTACCATTCAATAGAACCTTTTTCATCGAATAATCGCACACAGGCTACTTGTTCAAACAATAAAACAGAACAAACTTTTATTTTTTCTTGTCTTCTCTTTTTATTTCTATCTTTTTTTCTCTTCTTTTCTCTTCTTTTCTCTTCTTTTCTCTTCTTTTCTCTTCTTTTCTCTCCTTTCGCTCAATTGAAACATCCCTCGAGTGGACAAACTGAGTGGAAATTATTGACCAGAACAAATAATCTATCGAGTTCAAAATTGCACTAAATTTACTTTTGTCACATCACTCATTAGAAAAGATGAAGGGAAAAAAATGAAAAGCGAAAGAAACAGCGATCAATGGAATATCAGTTGAAAGTGTTAAAGTGTATATTTTGCATTTGGTGTGAATTGGTTTTTATTGAAGCATGAAATGAAATTACCAGCTTTGGACAAATTGACATCACAGACAAGTAGACAAGTCGACAAGCAGATGGGCAGAGAGAAGGAGGTAATAAAGTTCACACATTTATCGATGTGACGTTAAATCTAAAAAAGTTCACACACACTCAAATCACCAGTGATGATGAGAACATTTTTTTCATGTGATGAACTTTCATAGATGATCACAAGCGAGAGAGTTCTTTGAGAGTTCTTTTTACTTGGTCATATGTGATCATTTGCTTTTTTTTTTCTTCTCGTGACCACAAAAGCGAGTGTGTTAATTAATTATACCCTTTTGACTAAACAAGGTATATATAGTTGAAGACAGTTGTACAACTGTTATCCTTTGAAGGTGTTGATGATGGTGAAAGATGCTGTGACGGCATCATTAGCAATGCTCTTTACTTCAGTACAAGTTGATTCATTAAACAATTTAACAATTTATTCGGACAAAATTGCTTCAATTATCAGACACATACACACACATAAACCAAGGTGAAACCAATTAAGGGTCACGAAAGCGAGTCACCTTTGTAACGATACTAACTGTATAATTGTCCTGACTGTATGAACAAGTGACATCGGTTGATAATGTATACATTTTCAATGATGCGTGTACTTGAAAAGATTTTTTTACCCTCATTCGTAGTACGTATGATTAATGAAAGTAGTCACTTTCAGTTACTTTACATGAGAATCAAAATGGAAACTCGATATTTTTTGTATAAAATAAATGTAACTCCATGTAACTGTGTTGGTTGACTTTGACTTTTTCTTTCCTTTCCTTTACTTCATACTGTTGTTGCCTGTACTGTATGTCACAATCAATTTGTCGGATTGAAACGAAATTGTCGTTTGAAAGGTCAATTTGTTTGTTCATTGTTTTCCTGATAAGTTAACTTGATACAAAAATAAGCAAAAGAAAAGAAGAAAAGAAAACACAAGCATTCTTTGTGGTCTTGAAGGTTCATTGTGTTGCAAGTAATCCATATAACAAAGGAAAATATACACACAGAGTAAAATTATCTATCCGTTCGAGTTGATCAAGTTGATCAAGTTGATCGAGGAGGGGATCTATTTCATTTGATTTTTCTTCTTGTGTGACTTGTTGTGACATTTACACTCCAAAACAACCTGTCCAACAACAACAACAACGAGGCCAAGTGGATGATGATGATGACCATGCAAATAAATTGGAAATACATCCACATCAATATCATTCTATTAATATGTTTGATGACCTACAACTTGTCCTTGGCAAGTAAAATTCAATCCAAGTTGAATTCAACGGTAAGAACAGACCAACCAAAGTATACATACAGATGAAAAAAGAGAAAAAAGGAGAAAAGTATATTACGTAAGATGCTGGAACATTCTTATATTTTTTCTTCATTGTAAGATGACTGTATTTTCTGGTCATTTCCTTTTCAGTTACATTTCAATGCAAGTGGATTTCGCGTAGAGTCATTCAGATGGTCTGAATGTACTGATAAAAAAAATCCGTTAGGAAGTATTGAATCAATTTCTTTATTTCCTGATCCTCTGAATGTTCCAGGAAATGTATCTTTACACTTTTCGGGTAAACTTGACCGTTCCATATCATCGCCAACGCCTGTAAGTTACATCAGTTTACTTTTTTTCCCTTTTTCCTCGAAAAGAAAGAAAAAGAGAAGCAAAACAAAAAAATAATACATCAGTAACAAGAGCGAACTCTTGTGGATGATAAAGATACTGAACTTGTGGATTACTTTTTTTTCTTCTTATATCATGATACATGTTTTTTTTTGTCAGTTACATCTTCGAATTAAAAAAAAAGTAACTTGGGTTTGGATAACTATTCCATGTACAAGTCCAGACACAATTGGTTCATGTGATTATGAAGATCTTTGTTCAAAGTGGCCACTTCCTGGTCCAGGATGTCCAGAAGCGTACATGAGACATGGAATTCCTTGTGTGTGTCCTTTCGAAGCTAAACAATATGACTTACCAATGTCACCAATCGGTGAATTGCAACTTGGTTCTTTACCCAAATGGTTGGAAAAAGGAGAGTACGATATGACCGCTTGGCTGTCTGAAAAAGATAATGAAAAAGCTTTGTGCTTTCAATTAAATTTTAAAATTCACACAGTTTGATCGAACAAACTTCTCATCGATCGTTCTAAAATACTTCAACTGCTTTGACCAGTGAAATAATTATTTTTTTTAAATCAAATAAAAGAGCGACAATAACCTTCGACAAATTCTCCGAAAAGAGCGACAATAACCTTCGACAAATTCTCCGTCACCAATAGAATTTATCAGAGTATTATCTGGTCTTGTATTGAATAAATTCCTTTTTTTTGTGATCTTGCTAGAGGTAATTGAAGGTCTTTCTCCTCGCATAATTCACTAGCGTGATTTTTGTATGCAACAAATGGATGCTCCTCCACATATTTATCGTAGCAGTAGCATATCTCTGTTTTTTTGTGATGATAGGTGAATCATTCACCTTAGATGTAATGTGTACGCTGCCGTGGAATTTTCATCCTCCGATCTGCAGTTGAAATTGTGAGCAATGGCGAACGCACATTTTATTCGTGCGTCTCTCTATGAGTAACGAGGTTTTCATTGGATCACATTGGTCGCCGGCTTTGAAGAACGATCGTCCTAAAATACTTTGACTGCTTTGACCAGTGAAATAATTATTTTTTTTAAATCAAATAAAAGAGCGACAGTAACCATCGACAAATTCTCCGTCACCAAAGTGAAAGTTTACTATTTTTGCAACTTGCATTGCTCACCAGATTGTGCCTGAATCGGTTTTTACTTGTGCAGGTTGTGCTGGTAGTTGTAAGGACACACAAGGTGTAATAGGACTAGAGATGCCTAATTTAACCAATGTTAAACGAGAAAGTGAATCATTGTCAGTTTTTCCATCATTCAATTTGCCTCATAATATAATGGGTATACAAATTCCATTGGAATCGAATTTTCAGTGTCGAGGTGTACAAACCGAATCGACAAATGAACAACAACAAGGATCATCTTTTGTTGAAAATTGGGTCAATGGACATGGGTCAATGAGTGAAATGACCAATAAAGGCGAAGAAGAACAGGAAGAAGAAGAGATGAACCAGGAGACTCCTTCAAAGTCATTGTTCTCATCATCTGATCATTCGTCTCAGTCTGTCAAGAATTCAACACCTCAACTAGCCTTGACTCGAAGACCTGAGAAAGGAGAAACAGATCTTTTAGAAGTTCTCAACGATGCCAAATCACTGATTGAAATGAAGATTGAAATGTTAAAACGTAACGTCAATAATTTACAACAAAGTCAGGGACGATTGGTTAACCTTATGGATGGGATAAAAGAACGTTTTGTAACATATCCAGATGACGAATTAGCACAGAACCGTCTGGATAAATTAGATCATATGACACGAGTATTTGATAATATTGAAACAGAAATTGAAGAATCATCTCGAGAGATAATCTCAAATAGTAGGAAACTCATTCTGTTAAAAGTTGACATTGCCAAGACAAAAATGGCGTTAAGATCATCATTAGTAAGGAAATAAATTAGAGTACGGGTGATATTTATCAAGCGAATGATGACAAGTTTAGTTGACACGCGAATTTTCTTCACTTCTTAACGACTGATGTTGATGCTGATGTTGAGATGCGCGCGAGGGAGTGAAACTTCCAAAAAAAGATTCCAAATGTTCTTTCAAATTTCACGCGGTACATTCAAATACTATCATTGTACGGCAAAAATCAGTTAAACACTATCAATGTTTGTCTTTGAATGAAATAGACATCGATTGTTACTGTTCTCCTAATTATCGATAATCATTGTATCTTCAGTTGGTGAGAATCAATTTTGCTGCTGATCGGGTTAATCTACAAAATGCCTTCTCATTGATTAATGAAAGAAAAGAAATTATCAACTCGAGTTATTCGTGTCAAAATTTGCACAAAGATTTGTTCGAAGGAAAAATTTGCCAACTTTTCAACGGAATAATTGAAGTATACTTTAGTGTTTCAATTTGTCTGATCAAGTGCTCACGTCAAACGCATAATCATTCAAGTGTCACTGTAGAAGAAGTTGTATTGTTTTGAGAGGTAACAACTGAATAATTGACCAGGTAAAAAGGATTATTTGTGTCTAAATCAAATAAACAAGCAATGACGATCTTTGCGGCAATTGTTATTGACACAGGCAAGTAAAGTATTGACAGGAAAATGTCATTGAGCAGCAACAACTACTCAGCAAGTACTCTGAGTAAATCATCCTTGTAAAATGACTATATGGTTAAAGTTGCTTCAACTAGAAAAGTCTGATGATGGAAAGACAGACAATGAAGCGAGTTGTAAAAGAAAATATTGGCCAGACTGAAGATGAGGGAGAGAGAGAGAGAGAGAGAGAGATGGATGATGAAGTTGCAGATGATGACCAGTAGCAAGTGGGCTGGCATTAAAAAATAATACTTTTAGACATGTAGAGTGAATGAAATGGCCCGGTCAGACGAGAAGATGATAAGAAAAGTCGAATCACAAGATGGTTGGTGGGTTGGTGAATGTGTCTTTGTGTATGTCAGTTTGTCGGTTTGAGGTTACCTGGCCTTGCTAACTTTGCTTGCTGGTCTTTCATACACGGTTCGGCTGCTATTGCGTAAAGGCTTCTTGGTCACTAGTGGAAAATTGAGTGAGTGAGAAGAAAGAGGAGAGAAGAGAGAGAGAGAGAGAGAGAGAGAGCACACCATACAACATACAAAGACAAAGTCAAGTGAAAAGTCTGCAAAAGGAAGAGTGCACACTGTGAGTATACACCATGGCTAATAAGTAAAGGTGTCAGTGGTAAAAGGCAAATTGGTCAAAGAACCTTTGACACAAGGTGAAGGGAGAAGTAGGGAGAGAATAAGAAAAAGAGGAAAAAGAGGAAAAAAAGGGCAAAGAAAAGAGAAGAGAAGTGAGAGAGAGAGATTGTGTGGATTTTCTTTGCGACACACACAGCACAGTGGTCAACTTATATGAACTCATGGCTCATGAAGAGCTGAGCTTGAACCCACCATTCTCCACCATTCGGATTTCTCCTGTTCTCCTGTGCACGACGACAGCTGGTGCTAGCTGTAACAGGCATTCAGTTTGGTTCAATCCTCCATTTTCCATTTCATGTAAAGAATCGCCAATTGTCCTTTTGGCCAATCTTCTTCATCATTTGGTCACTTTTGCCACATGAATTTGTGACAGTCGTGAAGTAAATTTATCAAAACGTCGGCGACAACAACAATTAACTAATTTCTTCGTACTTTGTCAAGTACATCTTCCTTCTTTATTCATACATTTTGGAAGAAAGGACAAGTCACAAATTCAACTAGTAATTGTTGGTTCTATTGAAATACCTTAATCATCTTTGTGATTGTTTAGCTTATAGAAATCAAGTACTAAATTCAATTTGAATCTTCATCACACTGGCTAAACTGAGGTGAATATCACTTGATTAGGCTTGACAAAGGCCACCGCAAGTGAACCACTGTCACTCCTAGCCTACCATCATTGTTTGTCAAGGTAGATCGTTACATTGACACATCAAAATTGTCAACCATGAACAACAAGCAACATGAATTATATTGTCTTAATATTGACCCTCGACGACAAGAATATCTAGAGGCCAGAATTGCTGGTCAAACGATTGTGTCCGAAACTCGAAAACGAAAGGCAATGTCTGATCAATCAAATGATCCTACTGATGGGTCTGGTTCATTGCCTTCTATGTCCAATAATACAGGTAGTGGGGGTACTCAAGGTGCAACAGGACCTAAAATGCCTAATTTAATGAATGCTGGACCCAATAGTACGCCAGTATTAGCTTCTTCATCTGGTCCTCATGGCATCATGGGTGTCGTCACATCTCGAACTTCACAACCATCTCACCATCCACTTTCATTGCCTCCATCATCCCTTTCATCGTCGACACCTTCTTCACCCAAAGTTGTCGGTTCTCATAATTATTACCAACAAACAGTAGGTGTAACCAATGCTTCAAGTGTCGGCGTTGCTGTTAATCTTACCGCTGGTCCTCATTCACATCTTGTGACAAATACATCATCTCATGTATCTTCACTTTTACCTCAACAAGGGTTGAATGTGCAAGTACCCCCACAGTTAAATCTCCAGTGTCGTGGTGTACAAACTGATTTAACGATAAGACACCTTAAAGATGGCGAAACGAAATCAGTACAAGATTTAGAAATAAGAGACGGTAAAATTGACGAGTTGCAACGTGCGGCAGATGAATTAAGAAGACAACTCGCAGCTCAACAAAAAATAATCGATCGGCAAAAAGAACAATTGGCTAAGTCAGTCGAAGTAACAAAACAGCTTTTAGTAGAAAAAAGTCAAATGGAGAAAAAAGCAGCCAGACAAAAGTGTATGCAAAATCGACTGCGATTAGGACAATTTGTTACTCAACGACAAGGTGCATCCTTTGTTGAAAATTGGGTCGATGGACATGCCTTTACTGAAATAACTAAAAAACAAGAAATGACCACAGCAGAGCGTGATGAAATTGAAAGACAAAGAAAAATTCTTGCCAAGAGAAAACCGAGCTCTGTAGGTCCAAAGAAAGGTCAAGCGGCAGCTGACAGGTCAAGTTATTTATCAACTGTCGTTGGGCCTGGTGTACCTTCTTCTTCATCTGCATTAGGATCAAATCAAGGTCCAGGTGCCTCATCACCTTCCGGCTCATCCGGTGGTGGTTCTGGTGGTGCTGGTACAGGTCTTCCTGGGTCAGATGGTCGACCTAGTGGTAATTCAGTTGTCAATACGTCCGGTGTACCTAATGTTGCCCTATCTAATGGAGCATCGTGTATGGGTTCATCTGGATTTTCAGACTTTACTAAACCAAAGGAACCATCCAACTCATCATCAGCTTCATCTGCAAACAAAGAACTCTCCTGGTACGAATACTATGAAATGGATGAAATATTGAAATTAAGACAAGCAGCCCTTAAAAAGGAAGATGCCGACTTAACCCTTGAAGTTGAAAAGTTAGAACGCGAACGCAATCTACATATTCGAGAACTCAAACGAATCCATAATGAAGATCAATCAAGATTCAATAATCATGTCGTACTCAGTGATCGTTACCTTCTTCTCACTCTTTTAGGCAAAGGTGGCTTCTCAGAAGTACATAAAGCATTTGATTTAAAAGAACAACGTTATGTTGCCTGTAAAATTCACCAACTAAACAAGGATTGGAAGGATGATAAGAAAGCCAACTATATTAAGCATGCTCTTCGAGAGTATAACATTCACAAGCAACTTGATCATCCTAGAATTGTACGTCTTTTTGACGTTTTCGAAATTGATCCCAACTCCTTCTGTACTGTATTAGAATATTGTGATGGACATGATTTAGATTTCTACCTGAAGCAACACAAATTCATACCTGAACGTGAAGCAAGATCCATTATAATGCAAGTTGTTCACGCGTTAAAGTATTTAAATGAAATTAAACCAGCCATCATTCACTATGACCTTAAGCCTGGTAAGTGCTAGTTAATTATATTAACCTTTTGTTTTGTTTTGTTTTTTCTTTTATTGCTAAATTTTATGTTTAATCTTCATTTTCTTTATCTTTCTCTTTTTACTTCTCCTTCTCTGTATATTTGTTCATTCGTCAATTCATCCATTTGTAGGAAACATTCTATTGGGAAATGGTAGCCGTGCTGGTGAAATTAAAATAACTGATTTCGGTCTAAGTAAAATAATGGATGATGATAACTACTCTCCCGATCATGGGATGGATTTAACTTCTCAAGGAGCTGGAACGTATTGGTATTTACCTCCTGAATGTTTTGTCGTTGGCAAAACTCCGCCCAAAATAAGCTCTAAAGTCGATGTCTGGTCTGTAGGAGTAATATTCTACCAGTGTTTATACGGTAAAAAGGTAAGTTAACCTTCTACTAAGAACGTCAGTAATAGACTTTCTTCCTATCTGACCACCTAAAATGGAAAACTGGTGAAGATGTTTCATCTTTCCTTCACACAACCTGCTCTGTATCTAACTTTACTCCTCTTTGTCCAACACAGCCTTTTGGTCACAACCAGTCACAGGCGACGATTCTAGAGGAAAATACCATCCTCAAAGCCACTGAGGTTGAATTCCAACCTAAACCTACTGTTTCCAATGAAGCAAAGGTAAGTCTTGTTCACGCACCTTGACCTTAAACCCCTCATTCAATTTAAATAGACTCGCCCAACTTGCATGTGTTTCATTCACGTGTATGTGAGTCTGGACATTCTCGTTGTAAGCAATGTTGTTATGTCTTACATAGTGTTACTTACTTTTAATACACTTGATATATTAATTTTACTCTTTCACTCATACCAACTTGTACTCTTATCTTTCTCTCCACGTCTACTCTTTTCAGCTCTTTGTCCGCAGATGCCTTCAATATCGAAAAGAAGACCGCATCGATGTTCTTCAATTATCTAGTGATGAATACTTGAAACCAAGCACGAAACATGGAAGGGGTAACGCTGATCGTGACAAAAATTCTTAGCTTGTACTATCTTGTCTTAGTACAATACATAAAATGATTCATTTGCATCCTCTCAATGGAAGTTTCAACCAGAGATGAAGCGATTATGCTACTCAGCGATGTCATATGTCCTCTGTCATATTTCTTCGCATATCGAAAGACCACTTGATGAACTTGATGGCCAACAGTCTCAAGTTTTTTTACATTCTTTTCACCCACTGAACAAGGTGACTCGGCTGGTACCAACTAACCTTAAGAGACAAATAAAACAAATATTAGTATCATTTTGAAGTGCAACTTGAGCTCATCACTAATAATTTATTAGTCAGTCATTCGTGCTGCTCATCTACTACGGCCACCTCAAAAAGTAACTAATAATGTCCTTTCAATGATGTCCTTCAAACGACACCAGGGTGAAAGATGTCACTTCTACTGATGATTCATGACTATTCGATTCATTCAAGACGAAGTCGGCCAACTTGCTTGCAAAACTTAGCGAGCTACTAACGGCTGGTAACTCCATCTTCATTCTGGCAAATCAAGTTTAAGTGGAGAGAATAAAATCATCAAGATTTTTTCGTCATCAATTCGCGCATCCCTACATCCATTATGATTCTCATTCGATGCAACATCGCCATCAATATTTAAATTGTCAGTCTGTTGTCGCTCAACTTACTCATCCAAATACAGGCAAAATTGACTCAACTTGACAACTTGTGAATTTGTTATGATGAAAAGCATCTTCAACTTTTCACCATTGACTACAAGTAAAATTACTTCTTTTATTTAATTTTACTTTTATGTCAAACTATTGATAACTAAATCAACTAAATCAATTGAATCAACATTAAGGATGAATGTCAATTTTTTGCCTCAAATGAAGAGAAAATGAAGACGAGAAAAAAAACAAACAAGAAGAAAAAAGATGATTGAACGAACAGACTGAGACCACTGGAGATGCCTTGATAGGCTTAAAAGTTTTAAATAATAACAATAATGATATATAATTTACTATTTATACCTGAGATAAAAAATCGCGTGAGATTTCTTCCTCTCAGTGTGTTCATTGGTAAATTAAATTAAATTGAAACCTTAATGGTTAAAAATATTTCCTTTTTCTTTTTACTTTGAATAAATAAAATGTTGAGTCGACAAAAGGACTCAGAATGGTCAAAGAAAACAAAAAATAAGAGAGTAAGAAATAAAAATATTGACGTCGTAAAGACAAGGAACCACGCAAAGGAGATGAAAGACAACTAACCAGGTTCTAAATATACTACTATGACAGGTATTTCAGTTGTAACTTGGGTGAAAAGAAGAAATTCACCTGAATCAAATGAGGAAGGAAAAAAAAAGATGCAAACAACTATTATACAAGAAACTACAACAAACTGAACAAACTACAAGAAAAATTGACCCGTCATTGAAAATGTAATGGGCTACTCAGTGACTCATTCAGTCAAATTTGTCCCAAGTAAAATAATTGCACAAGGAAGAAGAAGATGAAGTACTCTTTTGCATTTTTCCTTGGTTAGAATTTTATCTGTTAAATTTGTTATCTCATTTCATCAGTTCAATGGTAAGATTGAAATTTGTTTAGTTAATTTCTTTCTTTGAAGGTAAAAAATTTTACCCTCAAATAAATGTCAAAGGTTTGGTTGTTCAATGGTTCTTCTCTTTCTATTCATCATGATGAGAGAAGATGCAGATGCAGATGTAGATGGAAGATTGCTTATTTTGACCTGATGGTTGATTGATACCTGTCCATTTATAATGAAAGTGAATGGCTATGTTTATATGTGTATATGATGAACAGGTAACAGCATGATTCAGGCAACAAAATTTACTGACACTGACAGGAAGGAAGAGAGTGTATCAAGTGATAGAGTAGCAGTTCATGTTAACCGATGAATCGATGCTTAGTGACTGGTTTTCCTTTTTGGTGTAAGTGAATAGTTAATCTAGTTGAGTGAATTAACCAGGCTGCACTGTTGCTGTCATTGTGTGTGGATGAAGATTACTCCATGCCTGAAGGAATATTCAATGAACCATCTAAACATTGAGCATTGAACATTGAACATTGATGAGGATGCAGGTTGCAGGTTGCAAGTTGCTAGGATACAGAGAATGCCCGTTCATCGGACTAACCCTGTACGTGTATTGGTCATTAGAGTTGAATTTGCAACATTTGATTGATGGTAGCCCTGTGGCACCCTGGCCACTGTGTATATGTGTATGTATGTGCAAACAGATTGTGCAAACCCAACAAGTCCAGTGTGCAAGCAGATTGTGTAAAGTGAAGGTTGATTCTTTCTTTTCTTAGTTAAACACATTAATGACAGGGTCAAATATAACCTCACCTGTCTTAGGTGATACAGTGATGTAGTTGATTGTACAGATGCTTCTGATGCTGCTGATGCTACTGATGCGGCAAATGAGCCTTTTACCCCGAAAGAGAGGAGAATAAGAAAGAATAATCATTTGTCGCAAGTGAAAAAAGCAAACTAGTTGTAGTCTGTGCACGAACAGATGAGAAAGTGAATTTGGTAAATTGGTAAATTGGTGAATTTTTCCCACTACCTGTTACTTGTATAACTTGGAAACTTCTTCTTGTTCATCTCCTTCTCCTTCTTCTTGTTCATCTTCATCTTTACTTAGGTTAACAGGTAACTCAGGATTCGATCATCACCGAATGATCTGCTTTGCAAAGTATCAGTAGTATTTGTCGATGAGCCAAGTGATTACTGGTTTTACTTTACCTTATTATGACGACCGCAAACTTAACAAAGTCTAAACCTTGCACATTGACTAAAGATTGAAGTGAGAGAGAGAGAGAGAAAGAAAGAATAATCACCAAAATGCATCTTCCTGCCTTAGACAGGTGTAATTTTAGTGAAAGAAAGAAAGAAAGAACATTTGGGTGGTTACAATTGCTACCAAATAACAAATTTCAAAATAACCTTTTTACCATTCATTCTCACCCTCCAAGGGCAAGGAAGAAAAAGATTAAATAATACCTGGTAAATTGGTAAATTTGATCAAAATGTTCTCCTGTCAAAAGGGTAAATAATGAAATACTTACAACAACAAAACAAACTCAAGTTTGTCCCTGTAAGTTTGTTCTATTGATGATGAGAAAAAAAAATGTTCTATTCAATGCTTCAATGTGTTGGTTCATCTTTTTCCCTTCAAATGAAACAACTGTTGTTACTGCAATAACATTGATCAAAGTCGATTGATCAATTGAAATCCTCTTCAATTGATAACCAGCGAATTAAATGTTAAACAGCGTCAATGAAATTTCAGCGCAGCAAATAATTGACAATAAGTTTTTTCTCTTTTTTTTTGGCTTTTTCAACGAGATTTAACTCGTCTTCATATTACTTTACACTGGTTTACGATTGTTGAAGCCACAAGTGAGAACAAAAGAAATGAAAAGAAAAAAAAGAAGAAGTTTTTTGTTTTCAATTTATCTAAGCACAGGAACTACTGAATTGGATTAATTTACAAAGTTGTGTACATGAAACAGAAATAATACTTCATGATCAATGATGAAATTGTTAAGTTTGTTGTTGTTTTTGTGTCCATTGTTGTCTATTGTTGTAGGATAAAACAGTCATTAATTGAGAGTGCACGATAGTTGTTGTTGTTTTTATGACTTCGGTTGTTGCTTTAACTTGCACTTGAGTTTGTTTGTTGTGCAAATTAGTTGAAGCCAATTTGATTGCATTGGTCAAAAGAGGAACACAGATTGACCAAGAGTAAAGTTTGAGTTTGAGTATTGTGACAGCAGCAATTGGTTTGTCTCTTTTATCTTGCAAGTGATTTGTGTACTTTGTGTTTAATGGATTGGGACAGCGCATTGGTTAGAAGGTGGTTGTTGTTTGCTTGTTTCATTGTGATGTTTGTGTGACAAAGTGTCGTAAGTTGTAAGTTGTAAGCTCCTCGAAGGTTGTCGGTTCAATGTAGGTTCAATGTGTGATGACCAACTGGACAAAAGGTCAATGGGATGCCTCTAATTGCACGGTGAGTTGGTAATAGAGAGAGAGAAGGAAAGCAGGAGAAAAAGGAGGAGGAGGATGATGAGGGGGAGGAGAAGAAGGTGAAAGAGGAACACAGGAATAGAAGAATAAAAAGAGTAAAAGCAGAGGACACTGTGATCATCCCTGACCAAAAGTAACGCCAGCTGGAATACAGTAGAATACATTGTGACCGACAAAAGGTACCACCAAAAGTTCTATCCATTGTTCATTCGGTGGATTCAGTGTGTAATGTTGCTGTTGCAGTTGCTCTTGCTGATGTTGTTTGCCCTCTCTTTGCTGTTTCTCTTATTCTTGATACTTTTTTTATGCTCTGTATGCTGTTGATGTGTATTTTCTTTAATGTAATGTTACTTTGTGAATGTGAGTATTTGATTTACCCTGCATGATCCTTCGGTCAAGTGTCCATTTGGTGATTGGTGTTAAAATGATCACTGGGTGCGGTATTTGTTTCCATTTGTATTTTACTCAATCTGTATGTATTAACTGAAAGAAAGAGAGAGAGAGAAAGAGAAAGAACAAGTAGAACATTTTTTTTTCTTCTCCTTCTCTTCATATCTATGTATGTATGTATGTATGTTATGTCATTTTGACAATATGTGAAAATGTACTTGATGTGAATTTATCCAATTGGTTGGTGAGAATTATCTGTATGATGTCAAATAAAAAGGATGGCACGCACCGTTGGCAGGAGACTTGAAGAGAAAAAAAAGAGGAAAAGATTGACACTGACATTTGTCGACAGTTGATGTTAATAATAGTTGGTTGTGTATTGATGAGTAGGATGAGCGTGAGGATGGTAAGGATGATCAGGGTAATAGGAGCCCAATGCTCGATAGTGTAAAAATGAATCTGGTGCGAGAAATGATCTTGCAGCTGCATGGTTATGATAGTCCATGGCAGTCAAAAAATTCGATGGAATAGCTGCTGCATATGCTGCATTAAGTGCTGCCATTGCTGGACCAGGTGGACTAGCTGGTGATAATACGGATGTACCACCACTTCCTGATCCACCCGATGGTGATAATTGATCTGAATTAACACTTGTACCTACACTAGATGCAGATATTATACCACCAATAACACTTGCTGATGTTCCATTTGATGAACTATTTGAACCATTTACTACACCACTCATTGTATGACCTGTCGATGGTGATGTCATCGATCCAGGTGATCCTCCTGAATGACTTAGATTGTGATACATCGAGTTACTCAAATGATGAGCACCATGATGACTTGGTAAGGTAGTTGAATTTATATGATGACCACCGTATTGTGTATGATGACCATGATGATGATGATGTAGTTGATGATGAGTTGAATGATGATGACCAAAATTAATTGCTGCTGCAGCTGCTGCTGCTGCTGCTTCTGCAGTTAATCCAGTTAAAGCATATGGATCAGTACAAGATGGTGCACTTGCCGATGACATAGAAGTAGCTGATAGTGGATGTTGATGATGAATTGGATCAACTGATGCTTTTCTCTTGTTACCTCTCATACTGTTGAGCTGATTAGCAACAACAAGTCCACTATTGTGACTGCTTCCATTATTGTTGTTGTGGTTGTTGTTGTTGTTGTTGTTGTTAGTGTTGGTGGTAGTGGTAGTGTTGTTGTTGTTGTTGTTGTTGTTGTTGTTACTATTGTTGCTATTGTTATTATTGACTAATACGCCATTGGCGCTATTATTATTATTATTATTCGTATTATTAACTGTTGATCCGTTTAACAAAGTTACATCTGCCATATGTTGTGAACTTTTATGGCTACTAGAACAATTAGATCCAGGTGAAGCAGATGCAGAACCAGGACCAGCTGAACCATCTTTTGATCCTTTGTACCGTCGATTTCGTTGACATCTCATAACAAATTCAGAATCAGACATAAGAGATGCACTAGAGGAAGATCTTTCTGTCATGGCACCTAATCCACCATCTAAATAGGTTACCTTAAAGTCCATAGTTCTTTTACCTAATAAATCTCGTCCTTCTTCTTCCATAAGAGGTCGATGTGAACACAATATAAAGTCAGGTTTAGAATTTTTATACACTAATCGAGCTGACGATTGTAACCATTGCCATTTGTTATTGTCTTTTACGAGCAATCGATAAGCAATGAGTCCAGATGCACCAGTCTTGAGGACTAGAATAATAAAAGTGGGTACAGGGAAAAAAATGGAAGAAAGAAAGAAAGAAAGAAAGAAACAATACAGTTCGCTGACGATTATTCACATGTGCATAAACGTGACCAGGTGAATTGACTTGATTTATCTCCCCTAAAACTTTTCGGTGCAAACCTTCTCTTCTCTTGCACTTTTTTTGGCCCTCTTTCGCTCGAGTGGTTATTTTCATTGTTTCTCTCTATTCTCTTTTCTCTTTATGTTACTATGTATATACATACTATGTGTATGTGTGCTGTATACTTCTCAAGTGAAAAACTGACTGGTGGTCAACTAACTGACGAGTCAATGAATGAATGAATGAATGAACGAGTAACTTACGCTCCTGGTGGGCTGAAGCGACGTATGCGAGGTCATCGTAATGGACTAGGTCGTAGCCACTTCTATTGATAATATCTGAATCTGAGTAAGCAAGTAACTGTCGTCCTCGACTGTCCATAGATAAAAATGAAAAATCAAGCTTATGTTTGGACTTAAAGGTTGAATCCTTATTTGGAGTTTCCATGAGCGATGGTGGACCAAATGGCGTACATACGGCAAATAAGGCTAAAGGTGGATCTTCCGATTTATGATTTTGTCCATGTAAAACTTTAACTCGACCTCGAATATCTAATCGAAGAAAACCAGATGTATTATCAAGTAGACAACGAAAACGGACGGTGAAATTTCGTTCTAAAAAAGGCCAATTTTCTGGTGAAAGTCCTTCTTGAACACTGATATTTGCTCGATCAGTTGGTAAATGTGAATTCCACATAAGATGCCTTTGCAATTCTTCCCGATCTTCAGAATGTACTAATTCGTACACACTTTGGTGACAAATGTCAGACTGGACAACGATGAAGGTCAATGGGAAAGAATAAGAAGAAGAATAAGAAGAAAGAAGAAACAAGGATAAAGTAAGGACCAGAACACTTAGGAAAGGATGTTCAGTCTCTCAGTTTTCTGCCAACTGAGCAGGCAACAAATCGCCTGTGTTCAAATGAACTCAGGTCACGAAAGGACCACTCGTCAATGGCTTCTCTTTTTTTTCTCCGTTTTTTCCTCTTTGCTCTTTCTCTCTCTTCCTCTCCCTCTATGTATGCCTTTGCCTCTTCCTGCTGCTGCTGTTTTCTTCTTTTTTTCTTTTTACTTGCTTGCTCTTGGTTACAAGCAGCAAGAGTGGGTGCACTTGGCCACCAGGTAGAAAAATGATGATGAATAAGAAGGTAAAAGAAGGTAAAAAGAAGGTAAAAAGAAGGTAAAAAGATTGCCGCTTACCTGGTGAAACCCAAGGTATGTTTCCACTGTGTGCGATGTGTAAAAGACTTCTCCATCACAGGTAAGGATGAGTAAGAATCCACTCAGAGCCTGAGTAAGAGAGAAAAAAAGTGAAGGAAGACAAGTAAAGAAGATTAATTCACTTTCATCGACCTCAAGTTAGTGTGTGAATTCAGTGTGTTGTCTTTTATTCGACTGATGGATCGAGTCCACTGCTCTTGCAACGTTGAAGGTTGAGCAGGTGGGCCAAAAGTGACTTTTTAGTCTTTTAAGTCTTCTTATTCTTCTTAACAGCAGTTGTCTTAAGTTTTAAAGTCTTCTTAGCTTTTACACATCTTTAGATTCTTACCTGAAGAATGAGATCTCCTTCTATTTCACTGCTTATTGTACATGGTATCCTGTCCCGTTCCTTGCCTAGGACAGCTGAAAGTGAGAAGAGAAAACATTTCAAATTGAAAAGACAAAATATAAATTGAAAAAAATAGTTACACCAGTAAGAAATAGAAAGAAATATACATGATGATACTAAGAAGAAAAGAAATTGAAATTAACTATCTTCACCTGTACTGCTGTCAACTGATTTGACTGTTGACCGCAAAGTTGAAGATGAAATAAGATGAAATGAGATGAAATGCAAGACAACAAGGTCGTCATGTTTTTTAATTTTAACCAGTGTATTAGCTACTGGTGTGAAAATTGAATTGGCAAGTAACAAAGAAGAAGGAGAAGAAGAAACAAAATAACATTCACACAGACAGAGAGTGTAAAAGATTACCAAGTCCTTGGGCGTTCGAATGATGTTGGTGTACAATGTTTTTTAGGATGTAACTGAGTGTAAGATTGTCAGAGAGAGAAAGAGAGAAAGAGAGTATAACAAAGTGTAAAAAAAAGTATAAGAGAGTGTAAGAGACCTTGTGATGAAGATGAACTACCTGCACACACAGAGACAAGTAATAGAAAAAAAATAAAAGTACAAAGGAAACACAAAAGAGAAGGTAACACTTCTTCCATCCTCATCGATCATACTTATTATTAGGATGAGAAAGAGAACAACAGACTATGACCCGGCCTCACTTTCAATTGCTTTTCTTCTTGTCGACCACGAGGTATACTCTATAATACACACACATACACACATAAGCTAGTAGAATACAGATGAACAGATGAAGGTATAGACAGAATGAAAGTATGAACACATTGAATGAGTGTCGCTAACAAGGGCTGAACAAAAGGTCATCGAGTGACATGGACAAAAGAGCAAAAGGGCAGAGAGACAAAGGTAAAAATGGTAAAAATGGTAAAAATGGGAGACAAGGAGAAAAGCAGAAAGAGAAAAAGCATGCAAGTGCACTTCCAAGGGAACCACCAACAAAGCAAACACCACCTCCCTGAGTCCTACAACTGTACAATAGCACAATAGGACAATTGGTCGAAGGGAGAAGAGTCAAGTCTGTCCAATAGACACAGTACAACAATAATAGACACACAGACACACTGAAACCACTAATATGAAGGCTGCTTTTTGCCTACTCTGCAGTCTTTTTACCTTTATATATGTTCTCTCTTTTTTGTTTGTTGCTGCCTTTTCACCTACCTTGACTGACTGTGTGTCTGTCTTTCCCACCAAAGCAGGATGCACTTTCTTATCAAGGAGAGAGGAAGCGAAAAAAAATTACACTACAGTCGCCTTCATTTTGTCTGACTGGTCCAAAGTGCAATTAAAGGCCCATTCAACTCATTATCATGACACTAACACACACTTACACTGTACACATACATACACTATACACCAAGTCTTGCTAGTTTTTGTACTTGCAATTGCAACAGCAGGGCAAATGTATCATGAGTCACAGGTGTCCTAGTCATTTACTGACCAACTAACCTAACCGACCAATCTACTTAACTTACTTCAATTTACCCATGGTCAAGAGGTGATTTATCACCACTGACCAGGTTGCCTGTTGGGTTATTATTGTTGTTGCTTAGTCACGGTCATTCGCCTTGCTAACTTTAGTCAAGGTTGGCAGCAATTCAACTCAATATCAACTGACAATCAACCGAAACACAAAAGTTCTAATGGCATCATCGACATTGCAGTGAACATTTATTATGTCAGGTGATCTTTGTTCTGCTTCCGGTGCAAGGAGAGAAAGAGAAAAAAAAGGCACACCGTATAGTTAGAATAAGTGAGAATAGGTAAAAGGAAAGAGAAAGAGAGACACAGAGAAAAAAAAAGGAACACCAACACACTAAATACAAAACAGAGGCACAGGCAGGAAGCAAAGACAAAGGAAAATTGCAAACAAGCACCGTTAACAAGAACAGTTCTAGGATGGGTGGGTGACCAGAGTGGGAGAAACGGAGAAACATAGAGACGGACAAATTGAGAATGGCGAACGAAATTTCCAAAAAAAAGGCTGAGAAAGAAACAAGAAGAAGAGAAAAGAGGCAAAGAGAAAAAGAGAGTAAAGCGTAATGAGACCCTGGCAATTGAGGTGAGGCAGTACTGATTGCTGCCTGAAATCCAAAGTTGGATCATTTATTCATCGAATGTCTGTCTGTGTCTACCTGCCTTTTTCTCCTCATTGTGTTTGCCTCTTTTTCTCGTTTTGCTCGTTTTACTCTGCTTCATTTCACATCTCAGTTTGTGCAGTTGTGCAGTTGTGTCTATTTGCCTGAGTGACTGTTTCTTTCTATCTCTTTCTCTCTTTCTCTCTCCTTTATACTTGGCTAAGGTTTACTCTGAGTTCACTCAATTGCATCGGATCGATCATTATACTGCTCGTGTCCTTTTTGCCGTGTGACATTTCCTCTGGTTGAGCTCTCCATCAAAGTGATGTGTGTACACTTAGTAGACGGAGACAACAGAATAAGAGAATAGAAGAGAAAAGAAGAAAAAAGAACAGGAGAACAGTATAACAGGATAACTGTAAGTACACTGAGATACACACAGAATGTGGCAAATTAAAGAGCAGCAGCATGTGCATCATTAACCTGAGGAGGAGGAGGCCAATGACAGGAGAGATGAAGAGATCCACCGGCCAATTCGCCTCTCACAATATTCCACTATTTTACCATTTGGACATCCTTTCTCATCTTCCTCTTCTTCTTTTTCTTTTACCTTATCCTTCTCCCTCTCTCTCTCTTCCTCTATCTCTATCTACCTCTATCCTTTGCTTAACCTACACTCACTCGTCAGACTGACGACTCAGGACACTTTGTGTAGCTGATACTTTACCTGATTTGTAGCTCAGTGGACAGAACATCTGGAGAGGTGAACTGTTCACCTTCAGCCTTCGATCGATTAATCTACAATCGGTAGAAAGAAAAAGAAGAAACAGCTTGGAAGAAAAGACTTGCAAAAGCAGAACCTTTACAGAACACCATTGACTACTCAGGTGCTCCCAGGTCGCAGGAGGGGCTGAGAGTGAATTCGATCGATCGAATTGTGACTCACAAAGAGCCGATTTTGCAAGCTCCTCGTTTCCTTCCGTCGACCAAATGCACGTATCCTGAGTCAAATGGGTGCATTTTTACACTGAGGTTCTTTCTCAGTTCACTCTTCCTCATTTTTTTTGCTTCTTTGCTCTTTGCCCTGTATACTTGTTTCCCTGTGCTTGTTCTCTCCTTTTATTCTTCTCTCTTTCTCTCTCTATTCTCAATGCTGTGAATGCTTTGAGTCTCCTTTTGTCTGTCGTTGCCACCCGAAACACAAAATACAGAACACAGAATAAAAGTCAGCCAAAGAGAACAAGAGACTATGAACCGCCCACTTGACAGAACAAACAAGGTATAGCAGAACAAAAATAAATGAATGACCATCTAAATACTACCTCACTTACCATGTACTTTGTGACTTGTGACCTCAACTGTGTTCTACTCATTAATGAAAAAATATAATAATAATTCGTAACATTATTCACACAAGCAACTTTGGTAACAATTAACCATTTGATTCATTGACTTGACTTGACTTGACTTGACTTTACCAGTTCAATTGAATGAGTAAGAGAAAAAAGGAAAGTCAAAAAGAACTCAGTACAGTGACATACAAGTGTCAACTGTAATCGACTTGAGTAGCAACAACTAATGGCAAGTAGGAAAAAATGGTTAATAGTGAATAGTGAATAGTGAATAGTGAATGGCGAATGGCAGAATGGCAGAATGTCAAATGTGTTTTTCCTATAAATTAATGTTAGGTAATAAAGGTTCTGTTGAATTGTTCACTTAATGTTCAAATGGTTTCAATGTCACATGGTGATCATTAGCAAGGCCGCCCAAGTCATCGATGTTGTAAGCTTTTTTACCTTTCTTTCTTTTACTGTATTTTCTCTTCCTCTTCTTCTTCTTTACCTGAGCAAAGTTAATATAATCACTGATTCACTGATGAGGTTAAAAGGTTCCGATAGCACCATTTGAAGAACCAATTAATAAAGAAAAATTCAATTCATTTTAACACATTGACATACGGTTAAATTGAATGGTTGTGAAGTAAGAGATAAAAATATATATACCTTATTTAAGAGTAGATTGAAAAGTCAAAAAAAAGGTAAAAGAAAAAATAAGGAAAAAAAAGTAACAAGTAAAACATTTAAACATTATAAATTGTAAATTTATATTGAATTGCAAAGGTAATTTGTGAGTACAGACACACAGTGGCAAGTGAAAATGACAGAAAATTTGCAATTGAATGATCAGAAAGCGACTGATTGATTGGAAAGTTAATAGTGAGAATCAAACTGATGAAGAGAAGAGAATGAGAAGGATGATGAGGAGGACTCAAGTGAGGAGGATGAAGAAGACTAAAGGAAAGAGAGGGAAGAAGAGAAGAAAAAAAAGAGAATGAGAAGAGGATGAAGAGGACATTTGAGGTAAAGTGGATTAATGAGTCCTGACAGAGGAGTCATCATTTACACACTCAGGATGTCAGGTATGAATGACCCACGCCCCTGACTTGACTGACTTCTCACTGAGTCCGGCAAGATCTGTGTAACTTGTGCCTACCTGGGTTCGAGCAAGTGAGCAAGGGAACAACTGAAAGACCTGAAAGAGCCTCATGACTGACTCGCTGTGATCGAGGAAGCAACGAAAGAAGAGCTAAAAGAGAATAGAGAGAGAATAGAGAGAATAAAGAGAAAACAGCCAACAAGAGAAAAGGAAAAAGCCGGCGGCAAACCTTTGAAGATGTGACCATAATAAACTGCTCATTAGTAGCCTTAGCGAGGCAATTAAAGGTAAAAAGAAGCAAAAAGGTAGAAAATGGTAGAAAAAGGAAGGGCAAGAAACCCGCAAGAAGCGGCAGATGTGTTTGCATCTTTCACCTTATTTTTTTCTCTCTTTCTTTTAACATCAAGTCAAGGAAACATCGAGCTACTGATGTCGGTTAAAGTCGATTTGTTCGATTTTCTCTGCCAACGAATTGCACCAGTTCTAGAGTGTGAGTGGGAGGAGCAGGTGACTCAGTCAGTTAGTCTTTTTTTCTCTTCTCTCTCTCTCACTCTCTCTCTATGTAGTCGTCTTTCACCATGTTCACCATTGCGCCTGCCATGAGTCACACTGGCAATTATGATATAGAGTCACAAGTTGGCCATCACCTGCATCACCGGGCAGGTGGTTCATTAAAGTCAAATTCGAGTACGGGGCGGGCTGGTTACCTGCTCTCACCTCATCTCACCTCTCTCTCTTTCTCTCTCTTCCTCTCTTCCTCTCTCCCTCAGCAAATACACACATCTTTTTTTTACCTTCCTCGGCCGAGACAATCTGCTTAATTTGTACCCACGCACAAAAAAAAGTACGAGTTACGATGTACCCAGGTACAATGTAGACGGGCAGACAGGCACAAAAAGGACCAAGAAAGAACTCACTTTTTTTTCATCTCTGTGTCAGACAAAAAGAGGAAGAAGACAGACAGACAGTAAGAGAGAAGGAAAAAAAGAGAGGGTGAGTGAGAGAGAATGTTTTTTTGCCGAATCTCCATTGAGAAAAGGAGAAAAAAAGAAAGCAAAGGCTGATCAAGTGCAGGGCGAGTGGGAAGAGACACACGTCAAAACGGGTGATGCATCGAACTCATTTGGAAGAGACCAGAGTCCAGATAACCCGCTTGGCCTGGTCTGGGTTACACTTGGCCAGGTAATGAGTGTCTCTTTTTCTCTTTCTTTCTTTCTCTTTTATTCTCTTCTCTTTTCTTCTCTCTCTACTTTCCTTGCCTTCTGCTTCTTCTTTTCTTCTTTTCTCTCCTGGCATCTCATTTATCCTGAGACAAAAGCCAACAGGCAACATAACCAACAACCAACTACCAACTACCAACAAGCAACAACCAACACACACACACACACAGTAGTCAGTGTGGTTAAAATAAGGAAAAAAGAAAAAAAAGAAAAAATATATTCTTTTCTACTGCCTGTGAATGTGACTCTGGTCACCAGGCCATCCCTGTCACCGTGAGACTGGACCTCAAGTTAGATCTGACCAGATTGGCCCGAGCCAACACAAGCACAAGGCAACACACAGTAACCGGCACAAGAGAGAGAGAAAAAAAGAGAGAAAAATGAAGAGGCCCAAAATATTTTTTCATACTCCGATGACTCGACGATAATGCAGTGATGGACCAGTCAATCTGACAGATCAGTCGGTGAAAATATTATGAACTGCCAGCCACAGTCAGCCCAGCAGGAGAGCCTGAGGCGAGGTAACAGGGTAACAGGCCTTTTGACACTGACGCAGAGACTCATTACACCATTGAAGAGGAAAGAGAGAGAGAGAGAGAGAGAGAATAAGAGAAAAAGAGAATAAGATAGAAAGAGAGAACAACGACAAATAAATAAATAAACCCGAGCAAATTGATTGACTCTATTGAGTCATCTTCTTGGCAGCATTTTAACCAAGTCGACGAATCGCCCATCAACCATCTTAGACCTTCGTAGACCATGATAGACCATGATAGACCAAGACAGACATCGGAAAAGGTCTATCCGTGTGGGCTGATTGTACTGACTAACGTATACCGACTTCATGACTGACTAACTGACTAACTGACTGACTGAATGGTGTGACTGTGTGACTTTTTTCCAACAACTCTTGTCAATGAAGAACTGAAGCCGCCCTCGTCGACTGTAAGTCGACCAAATGAAAGGGCAAATGAACATGAACACCGCTGTTGGCCGAATGATGATCGGCATCGCCAGTCAAGTTAACTCAATGAACATTCAGACCAACACTTATCCATGAACACCTTAATGGTCATTTGTAATTCACACGGAGGCACAGAAAGAAAGAAAGAGAAAAAGAGAGGGAGAGAATGAGACAGATCATTTGCCTAATGACTTATTGAATGATCTTCATGGACACAACAGGTAATTTGACTGTCTTCAAATGAAAGAGCGAAAAGAAGTGAAAAAAAGTGAAAAAAAACGAAACAACTGAAAAATTGTGAAAAATAAGTAAAAGAAGGATGCAAGTAGTACTTTGCAACTGACCAGGATGCAAAGACGGACACACGGACACATATAAACACATATATACACGGATAAAGATAGAAAGAAAGAGAAAAGACTTGTGTCCACTTCACCTGGAATTAAATTGCTGTCACCAGGAACTGTGAAAGGAGGTACAGAATGAGGAAAATGAGATGACAAATGTCACAACAAACAACTATAACAACAATGAACATGAGAGAGAGAGAGAGAACGAAAAAATGAGAATAAAAGAGGGAGAAAAAAAATGTTACCAGAGGCACAGGAAAGTAAAAGTAAAAGGAAAAAGTAAAAGGAAAAAAAAGGACAAAAAAGAACGAATTAGAAAGGAGACAAATATAAAAAGAGACCAACTGGCGTACAATTTAACCTGGGCCTTGTTAGGCTGTTTTGTCAATTGTTGAGTTGTGCTCTGCAATTTGAGTCAATCACACGTTGAGTGAGAAGGAGAAAACATTTAACGATTGAGACACATGTTCTCTAGCTCCTTTAGCTCCTTGTTACAAGAGGACAAATGATTCTTTGATGGACTCTCAAGTCTCTTGTTCTTTCCTGTTGCTTTCTCACTTTTTACCTTTTTTTCTCATTTTCTCTTTTCCTTTTTTCTCTCCTTTGGCCTCACAACTTTGCCCCTGTAATCACATACATACACTTTACACAAATTGAACTGTATGCTCATATGCAGTGGCAAAAGAGTCATCAGCAAGTTGCACTCTGAGAAACACAAGTGACAAAAAGAAGAGAAAGAATGATTTTCACTGTGCTCAGACTCACCCATGATTTTTTTCCTTTCCTTTCTTCTTCTTCTTTCATCTTCACCTCTGACCTGGCATTTGACAGAGTGAAAGAGAGAGAGAGAAAAGTACTACGGACACACAGGAAATTGTCGACGCACAAAAGAACGAGTGTAACCTAATGATTGTTCACTTAGCACTGAGGTTCCTTTTCAAGTGGTGTGATTCACTGTACCAGCGATGTAAGCAGCAATAATTAGTAAAGAGAAGGAAAAGCAGTTGTTGTAGTAGAAAGTACTAAGGGTAAAGTGAAATGTAACAGATTTCCAAGAAGGAGTCAAGTGAACAAGGTAACATATTTGTGAAGAAAAGTTAAAAGAGAAAAGAAGAAGACAAGTAGCAACAGTGACAAACTGGTAGACAGGATACACAACATTCAACATGACCAGTTCTTCAAGCTCAACTATTGCCTGTTCAGTGTCTTTCACTTGGTTGAGTAGAAGAAAATTTCACTCTTCACATTTACTACTATTCAAAGCTACTGGCCGTCGTAAAGAATGGGTTACACTCGTATCATCCAAAAGGTAGTAAAGGTAGTAAAAGTAAAAAAAAAGTCAAATTAAACTACACACAGTAGAAAAAAGTGTTTTTTCACTGAAGCGAGGTAAAGTGAAAAACTTATACGACTAAAGGAAAGAATAAAATAAACAGGAAAAACATCTGCATCACCTCTTTTGATGAAAAAAAAAAAAAAACCAAATGCTCTAGGTCAAAGTAACACAGGTGTGTATGTTTGTTGGATGGCAAAAAGTAATCTTTGCCACTTACAACACTTGTAACTTGTCAATGGTTGAAAATGGCAAAGAGAAGAAGATGATGATGATGATGATGATGATGATGATGAACATGAACTTGAAGAAAGAAAGGAAAAGGAAAAAAAAATTTACTTTCATACTCGACCAACGAAATCATCATTAGGTGTACCTTGTTCATTTAACAACACACTGTCTTTCTCTCAATCTGTAACCTGTGTACCTGTTTTAACTTGTGAATGACAAGTGAACTTTTAAAGAAAAAGAGGAAATGACTTATTACCTTCTCATGGTTATGATGAAAATGACAAGAATTTATGACATTTAAACGACAGTGTCAGCTCGTTTCATCCAAGCAGTTCAATTACAGGTAAGATGTAGGTAGCATCTATTCATGCGTTCCTAAAGACAGGGGCAAATGGCAAGAACTGACGATGACTGACGACTTGTAAAGACTCAACAAAAATTCAAAACTTACAACTAAACTCAACTTGACAACAACAACAACGACAACGACAACGATAACAACTAACATCATTAACTAAGTACAAGATTTACCTGGAAAAAATCTTCATTAACCCTTTCTCATTTTGTTTTTCTCCCTGTACTTTATTTCTCATTTGATGTTTGACATTTTTACAACATTCAAATATTCACTTGTAATGTCAAGGATGCGCTATGATGAACATACACTGGGGATAATCAAAAGGACATCTGTACCCGTCATTCACATGTTCATTCATACTTTAGCATTTCATCATTTCATACTTTCATACTTTCATACTTTTATACTTTCATACATGTATATATTGTTGTTGTATCTTTTTTGTTCATTTGTACCTGTCTCTTTCCTGTCAAAAGAAAACAACTATTCAATGACAAACAATTGTCTACCATTTTGCATAGTTAATATGTCTTAATGTGTATTCAGATCACATGACAAAAGTGCCACAGTGACAAATGTATCCACTTGGGTGGGTTAAAGGACCTCAGACAAAGAATACAAGATATAAGGAAGATACAATTGGTAAATTGTACTTGGAAAGAAGATACTTTCAATTGTACTTTGTACAAGAGACCAATGAGACAGGGGAAAAATAGTCCCTATCTTTCGAATGAACCTATTTAAACATGGAAGAATTATATTTTTTCTGGTACTTACCTTGAAAGTAGCTCTTGGTTCTTAAGTATGACACAGAAAGACGCAAAATGGACAATTTGTCCAACTTTGACAGGACAGACTGATCATAGGGCAGGAGAGTTGCGAGGTTGTCGAGTTCTTGATTCAATCGTTCTCGATGTCTCTTGGATGGATTGGACTTGGTCTGACCTTCCTTAGATTGAACACGATTACTACTTATACAAACAATAGTACAATTTCGCAAATATCATCATTGGTCATTGTGTGTGCGAGTAAAGCAGATAATATAACAGATGGATAAGTTGATTGAGCCGACGAATAAGAAGAAGAAGAAGAAGGAGAAAAAGTAATCATTTGGTTGAGTAAGACGAGGACAAAAAGAACAGGTCAATGGGATTAAGTGGATCATCGGTTGGTCGGTGGTTGGTGTCCATTGACGGTCGTTGTCGTTGACGTTGACGTTGTCGTCGTTGTCATTGTTACAGTTGTCATTGTAGTTGAATGTTACAAGGTTCGTCGTGTGTTCATCCGAGCAAGAAGAACATATGAAGAATATGAACAAGAGGAGAAAAGAAATAGAAAAAAAGAAGAGATAAGAGAACAAGAGAAAAGAGAAAAGAACAAGAAATAATATGAGAAATTGAAAGATGGACAAAAGGATGAAAACACGCAAGGACATGCCACATGATAATCCCAGTGCGTGATGAAGGTTGATTGTCCAGTTGCAATTCAATTTGCTTAGTTGATCACTGATCAGTCAGCAGTCAGTACAGAACGATACTAGTCGATACTAGTTAATCGTATACTTTGAGTATACTTGAAATATTTTGTACATCTCTGTGTCTCTGTTTACTTACCACTTAGAATTTCGTCGACGTCTTTTCGTCGCATACATCGGTATACTTAGATTGTTCATAATTCCGTACTCAGTAAGAGGTGTGTGACCTGAAGTAGCAGTAAGATTATTGCCACTACAGTTGAGATAATTATTTAAATGATGATTTTGTGTACTAGAATTGTAACTGTTGTGTCCTGTAGGTGTATGATGATGATGATGATGATGATGGTGATGAGGATGATGATGATGAATAGGATGAAATTGATGACCGTTGAATGAATGACTTGTTGGTTGTAGTGTAGTATGACTTGATGATGGTGGATGACCTGATAAATTAGTGTAACCGTTAACAGCACCAACAGATGAAGAGTTTATATGATGTGAAGTAGATGATGATAATGAAGTACAAGTCGACGGTGAGTCACTAAGGACAGGAGTTGTGGACACTGTGACAGCGGCTGCCGCTGCTGCAGGACCAAATGATGACAGCAAGTTCATCGTCGGTGTAACTTGACATGGACACTGCTTATATCAAATGCAAAGCTTACAGGCTTAAAATATACAACATCAACTAAATTACCACTAGTTGCGTAAAATGTGTTTCTCTGATCATATAAGTATATATGGTATAAGTATTTGTTTGTTTCTTTGTCAATTGATCAATTGGTCAATTAGTGTGTGTAAACTATCAGTTAATTAGACCACTCATTGGCCAATGGTAAGTGCCTTTGAGGTCAATTGGTCCATACAAGGTGAATTGTCGTTGACTGATGGTTGATGGTTGATGGCTGATGTTAAATGGTGAGTGGTGAATGGTGAGAAGGTTCACCTGAGGCAGGTATGAATGTTTGCCTTGCAGCTGCCGCAGATTCACTGACGGTACAAGAATACAAACCGGAGTGAGCAACTTTCAGTTCCCTCCTACTTATTCATCATCCAATGACCAAGTCCGCATGGCGCAAAAGTCGAATGGTTCTATCCGACCATCGGACAATTGGATCAATGACATGGGCTCACTCTTTCTTCTCTTATTTTTCTCTCTTTTTTTCTTTTCTTTTTTTCTTTTCTTTTCTTCTTTTTCTTTCTCTTTATCTTTATCTTCTTCTTCTTCTTCTTCTTCTTCTTTACTCTTCTTTTCATAAGTCTACAACTTCTACCACGAGAGGATGGCTAATGGCGACTCATCGCTTATTATGAATTATTGGCTGTTGTTGTTGTCCTTGGTAGAATTGTTGGCACCTCCATTAGCACGAAAAAATATTTACCCTGACCGTCAATTGAGTTAGACCAGCCTGCTAATTTTGAATCATTCAATGGGCTTTCCCTTTCTCTTAACGTGTTCTCCTTTTGACATCTTCATCAGTTCAAGCAAAACTGAGGAAAATCCTTTCAGCTGTGTACTTTCTTCCTCTTCTTCTTTTTTTTGCCTCTTCTTCTCTTCATCTGCTTTTCTAGTTGTATTGTGATGTTAAGAGTGAAGAATGAAAAAGAATTACTAGTTTGACCCTTTGGAGACAGCAGGGGTGAACATCTGGCAGAGAAATTCTCTTCATCATCCTTAATACTCTTCACTAACTCCTTACCTAACATTCTAACATTCTACAAAAGATTTTTACTGACACAATACAATTTACAACATACTCCAGTGGAAAGAAGAATAAAGGAAAGATAGAAAGAAGAGGAGAAAAAAAGTTAGACAAAACTTTTGGCCACAAAATGCACGTTGAACAAGAGAGACAGATCACTTGATGAGGTTGATGAGAGGTGTTTTTTATTTTTTTGTAAAACTTTTGTTCTTACATAAGGATGAGTCGATTGACTGTGAAGGGAAAAAGAGGAAGGGAAAAAACGAGAGAGAGTCCAGAACCAGGAACTGCTTTCTATATTAGATCGAAGTTTCATGACAGTTACATCCCACGTTTTAGCTGTCTGATGACTTTGGTCGTCCAAGTTGAGTGAAGTGAAATGACTGAAACCACAATCCACAATCCACAATCGCCAATCCACAATAAGAGTGGACTAAACAAGGAGGTGAACTTTGCCAACGTTCGTCGGCAATCGGCAATCGGCAGTCAAAGTTCACAGTTGACCGCGGGCTGATGAAGAGGACAGAAGGCGGCAACTCTCATGATCACAGGCTGGTAATTAGGCTCTTTTTCCTCTTTTTCCTCTTTTTTTCCACTTGGTTTGGAGCATTTTTTTTCTCGCTCGAATTTTGCCCGAAAAAAAAGATGAATTACCGACAAGGAGACTAATGATGATTTATTTGGTCGACTTGTAGCAAGTCACCTCTCTCACTCCTTCGGCCATTACATCAAAATGTAACATGTATTATAAAGTGAAAAAGGAAAAAAAAGTCCTGGGTGTCCCTGTCTGTTGCTGTCTACATTTGTGTGTGAATTTATATTAATATCAATGAAGTAGAAGAAAAAATGCCGACATTCAATTGATGTAGAAAGAAAGAAAGAATGAAAAAAAAATATGCATCGAACGTCAAGAAGGTTGTAACATTGCAATCAATAAATTTTTCTTTTTCATCTTTGAAAAGTAAGGTGATGGGCCGCTTTGTCCTGTGATTAATTGACTGGTTTCACATTCCAGTCCATTACATCATACACACATGCACATACACACACACACATTTGAAAGATGCACCAAAATGTACAATTTATGAAGTTGACTCACAGCGTGGGTTCTTATGTCATTCCTCAAGTACCTGTTAATGCTCTTGCTGATGAGAATGCACCATTTGACTATTTGAGATGAAAGATGAGAGATGTAAGATTGAGAAGAAATGTATAGTTGATGTAGTAGATTTTGTTAGATTTAGTAAAGATGCGGGAGATGAGCGAATGATTGACTGAGTGAATGAGTGAATAAGCGAATGAACGCGAAATCTATCTTCTTCTTCTTCTTTGTAAGTCATCCGTTAGTATAAGAATATATATATCAGAAGCATTGGGAAAGAAATAAAGAGAAATACTGACCAAACATTCGGGCTAAGATCAAACAATGGGCGATCAATGATGAAGCGGCATCAGCAGCAAATATATAGCAGTTTTTGTTTTGTATATGTGAATGTAAGTGAGTGTGTGAGTATGTAAGTTAAATCCTCATTCAATTGAGCATCCTGGAATGGATACTGCTTCATCGAAATCACGAAGTTCGTGCATTGCATCAGTCCACAGACTGCCGCAGATGGAGGAGGAGGAGGCTGTTTCACTTGAAACAACAACAGGCCTAATTGAAATGAAAGAAAAAAGCAACAAAACAGAGGAGAGAAGAATGAAACTAAGAAGAAAGGTAAAGAAGAGAAAGAAAGGAAAAAAAAATAAAGCCCTAATACAGTGGTCCTCATCATCCAAGCATCAAGGTAAAACTCGGCATGGTTGGACAAAGAATATCTACTATCTACTATGTACTATCTACTACCATCTGTCCTGTGGTCGGATACATCAAGGAGATCACTTGAACCACGCACGATCTTTGCTCAAGCTTCATTTGCACCCGCAGTGAATCGTAAATTGCACTTTTTCTATCGTTTTTACCTCTATTAACTTGCACCTTTTAACTTAGACCTGCCTCTTTTTTTTCTCGCTTCAATCGGTTCAATTGTTCTCTCCATCCATTGGATTGATCTTTGCTTGGACAGGTAAAGTGACTAATGACTCTTCTTCTTTGCCTTTACTTTCTCTCTTCCTTACCGAATAAGTGAAAAGAAAAAACAATGAACATAGAAAAGAAAATCAATGCAACACAGAACATCCAAGACACATGAAAATCTTTTGCCACACAAATTTCGTATAGTGAGTTTGTTAAAGATTGAACATTCATATGGTAAGAAAGAACAAGTAGAGGAAGAAAAAAGTGAGGGTGGTTCAGTCACTAAGTGTAATTAATTTGGTTCCGCATGAGATTTTTTTTCTCTCTTCTCTTTTTCTCAGATACACAGGGTCTAAATCACGCGCTCCTGCTGATTCTTATGTAACCTGTGAGTCCACCACGGGTGGCCAAGTCTTTTCCTTGCCATTAATTGAAACAACTGCCAGAATTGCTTTGGCCTTTTCTTACTTCATCCGACCATTTGAACATCCTTACATATATACACATCTACACACACACACACACAGACACACATGTACATCTTCACATCCTCAACATCCTCAACATCCTTATATCTTTTATACCTCAATCCTGTATTAAATCACAAAACACTGCCTTTTTATTTCTGATTCAGGTGTAATTGCTTTTACCTGTAATTAACCGCGGTTTGAGTGCCTCACACTCAGCAACCATCGCAATAACAAGTATACACATATATATATAAAAGTCTTATAAGTCTTTTAAACTCTCTCTCTCTCTCTCTCTCTCTCTCTTTCTTTCTTGTGTGTCCTTCATCCCATCGAACAGATGTTCATCATCTCACACACATACAAAGTCTTCAATATACAAATGATACAATTTACACTGAACCATATGTTGATATTGTTTACCTTGATAAATTGTAATTGACACACAGTGTATATTATTATAATTATCATAATCTTTATTACACTAGTGAACAAAGAAAAAGGGGTGGAATGGACAAATACACACAATAAAATATACACACATAGAAATAAAGTTAAGAAATAAAGAGTTAATGATACATAGAAGAAGACAACTGGTAGTGGTGATGATAATGATAATGATGATGACAATGATGATGTCCTCACACTCAAATACAATGTCACATCCGGCATGTCAAGCATGAAACAAAATACAGAGACAAGTTGAATGACGTTGAAAAATTACCTGTGGCAGAGATTAATTGTCACTCTTGTGACTTGTGAGTCATCTGTGTCACTGTGCTTTAAAGTCACCATTTTTTGTTGTTGTTGTCTCTTTTTCATTTTCTTCATTTACTTCTTTTTTTTCTAGTTTATCCTCTCTGTATCTTGTATCTTCTTCTTCTTCTCAAAAGTCACTGTGAATTCACTTGTTGGTGTTGGAGAAAAATTCAGTTGCACTCATTTGCACTGGAGCCAGTGATGTGAGGAAACTGTGCATCCTCTCTTGATTTTGACTCGACGGCGACGACCAGAGTGAGTCTTTGGCTCTTTTTACTTCATTTGTAAGCAGGATGAGCCTATCATTAAAAACCGATCACAGGACCAAGCTTATACTTTGTGTGACTCTTTTCTCAAGGTCGATTGTACCTCTCTCTTTCTCTATCTTTTTCCTCTTTTTCACTGTCTCATTCTTTTTAGTTTTACTTTGAGTTTCTCTCTTTCTCCTTTTACCTGTTTGTGCTTTTTCTCTCGCCTCTCACTTGAAAGACGGGTGATGCAGGTCCGGAAGAGAGAGAGAGAAAAAGAGAGAGCAAATCTGTGTCCAGTCCACACTCAATGAGGGAGAAAACTTGTGACTCAGTTCTGTTCTGTTTCTTTTCAACTTCGCTTGTCTCTGCTTCTTTCTTTCTCTTTTTCAAATTCAACAGCAGCAAACCTCCCTCACCTGGGTTGAATCCGCCTCTCGACAGGCTGTCGATTGGAAATTTAATGCGATTTTGATTACTACTCTTCTATAGGGTCCATTCGTTCCAGCAGCACTCATTCTCATCCTGCTGATTCTACCGAATGTTCAGTTTAAACCAGGAACCAGAAGTTCAATTGACTCTACCACTTGGTCACATTTTGCACTTTTTTTTTGTGTGTGTAGTTGTTGCTTTCTTTCTATCTACATATAATATATATTTTTTTGTATAAAATAATTTTTTACTCATTGCCAAAATACTTCCTGTGGACCGCCAAGAGTGATAGAGAAAGAGAGACAAAAAAAAATGTAAAATAATTCTGTAAATGGTTCATGTTAAGAGATTTGGATGTATTTTTGTTGTTGATGCTGTTGTTGTAAGTGCAGATGTTACAACAAGGTTGTTGGATGTTGATTAGGTTGAAGTATTTAGTTTGTCAGGAGAAAGAGAAGAGAAAGAGAAAGAGGAGTGATGTAGATGGAGAAATAAATTTGGAAGAGATGAAGGAAAAGCAAAAGTACAGATAAAGAAAGGACATTCTTTACCTGATTGAGCGGCGAGACAGAGACTAATGAATAACACGCAAAAGTGAGGGCGACTGTCAAATGTGAACAACTTAAATGTACTGCAATGTATGTGTGTTGTGTGTATGTGTGTGTGTGTGTCGTGCAAGGTGTATTTGCGTGCTTGTTAATTTGTTTGGACCGTTGACTACTGGCTGCTACTTAGCGATGCAGTTACCCGCCTTCCCTTGATGCATCTTCAGCTAATAACAATCATAAGAAAAGTACAAGAAGTACTGGGCTACTTTTGGCTCTTTTGGCTCTTTTACCTTATTTCGGCAGTTCTTTCGGGTACTGTGGCACTTTTTTACTTGTTCAGTTGTTAACTCTCTGTCTTTGGCTCTTTCTTCTCTTACACTTCTTCACCTTCTTCAAGTGGACAGGAGGAGGATGCGTGACACTCGATCAAGGAGGGGCCCAGGTCAATTCGCACCGTGTGGCGTACTTCGACCTCACATTTAGTTCACTTGGCCGCCTTATACTACTATACTTGGTAATGCAGTGTACAAAATAAGTACAAGAAGAAAATTCACCGACCAAAACAACTAAGCAAGTTGAAAACTATTGCTGCTCAAGTCGTCACTACCTTGTGTAGTTGTTGCACAGTAGTTTGTGCTTGTATTTCTTCCTTTCTGTTTGTCATATGAGTGAGTATTTCTTCTCGTGCAAATTCGACCACAGAACTCGAATACATCAACAAATGCAACAGAAGCAACAACAACAACACACATCATCATATTCACTGTCTGTACCTTGTGAGTCACTTTACCTGCTCTGCACGCATTTTTCCCATTTAATACAAACTTAGTTTTTTTTCTCTCTCCATTGGTCATTTGTTTTCCTTTGATCTTTTCTCCTGGTGCCACTTCACTCACATTGTGTTCTTGTTCTTTTACTTTATTTTTATTTTTTTATTTTTTCTCTTGTTATATCTTTTATTTTTCTTCCCTTCTTATATTTTTATACTTTTTTCCTTCTTCTTCATTTTTTATTCTTTATTTTCATTCGCTCTTTTTTTCATCTTCTTTTTCTTACTTGTTCTTCATTCACTGAACGCTTGTCAATAAATGAACTATAAAGCGTGCTGTCAAGTGCATCATCATCATCACCATTTTTTCTTAAAAAATGTATCTACAAAACCAGTTGATTCTTGTTGTTGTTGTTGTTGTTGTTGTTGTTGTTGTTGAATGTTGTGTTTACCTGTTTCACCTGTTCACAAATGTTCACTTGTTTTTCCTATTTCTCCAAGTTGTCCAGTTTGTTGTTTGTGTCCAACATCGGCTCGTGCTGCGTGTCAGTGTAAGTGTTTGAGAAGATATGTTTGTGAGTGTGTTGTGTGTTGTGTGTTGTGTGTAAGTTTGTTGTGTCTTGTGTTGTGTTGTGTGTGTGCGAGTAAGCGAGTGTGCGAGTCTTCGAGTGTGTTGTGTGACTTTGTAAAAGTGAACCTCGTGTGCATGTATTAGATTTCATGACACGGAAAAGAAATCACAGTCAGTAAGAGGAGTGAGAAAAAAAAATCCACTGAAATCAGAATGTAACATTGAGATTCGTGTTAAGACACACCACGAGTCGAGAGAGTGTGATTCATGCATCTCTGATGCAATCGACTTTAAGGATGCGCCAGGTGTCACGGAACCACTTTTATACACATATATATATATATTTTCTTATTCTCGTGCGATGACAAGTACCAGTGGCGTGGATCATGCAAGGTGTACAGTCACTTGGTCAGTGATAAAAGGTAAAAAAAGAGAAGAAGAAGAGGAAGAAGAAGACTCGGTCATCATCGCCTTGGCTAATACAATGAAGTACAGAGTAAAGCAAAGCAAAGGAAAAGCAAAGTGAGGGTGAGTATCTTTGAACACGCATCACTTGATGTACCATTCAATCGCATCACTTACATCACTTGACCACTTGGGCGGTCATTCATTACATAAACCACACAAGAAACACACACACACACACACACTCACACACGCAAAAGACAATAGAAAAAACATACACACAAACATAAACACTCACACTCACATTGGTTCAAAGTAAATATTATCAAGTGAGTTAATGGTAAAAGGCAATTAATGCAGCTCATCATTGACGGAGTAAATTGAATTTTCACCCGGTAAATGTGTTACCTCCCCATTTTTCTCTCCTTGTACTTTCTTGAGGAGTTAATATAAATGGAAATTAGATGAGAACCAAGTGACTATAAGTGTGAGGAGGAAAAAGGTGAGAAAGAGAGAAAGAGAAAGAAGAAGAAAGAGAAATAGCAAGATGGAAAGAGCACACAAAAAAAATGATTCAATGTGTCCTTGTCGCTTTTACACTGTGTCAACTAACTCGCTTCACCAGATTCAAATGAAAGAAAAAAAAGACCAGCTGATGCGTGATGCAAACTCGAATTAAAAAGGAAAAAGGTAGGAAAAAAAAGAGAACAGACAAGAAGGAGAAGGAGAAGAAGAAGAAAAAAAAGGTACAAGATAAAGGAGAGAATATTGAGCAATGAGTTTAAGCATAATTACATGTACGATGGAGGCCGGAAGAGAGAAAAACTCACAATACAGAGTCAATTCACAGGAGTGAATTAAACTGCTCTTTTTCTTTTTTTTCCTCTCTTTTCTTTTTCTCTTTTTTTCACGTTGTAATTAGTGCATTAGTTGTTCTTTGTTGCCATCCTATAACCAGGTGACCCTCTCTCTCCTCTTTTTCTCTTATTCTCTCTTTTTCTCTCTTTTTCTCTCTTTTTCTCCCACCCAGGACACGCAAAGTGGATTGAATAATGATCAATTCACTATGTGTTGGACTCGAGCTTTGGTCCACTACTCCCTCATTTGGTAGTCCGGGAGCACAGAGCGAGAGAAAAGAGAAAAGAGAAAAAGAGAAAAGGAAGGAGAAAAAAAGAAGGAGAGAAAAAGAATGAGAGACAAAGACAAGTTCAACTGTCGACTCTCTCAACTCTCTCAATGAAAGAGAGAAAAAGAGAAAAAGAGAAAAAGAAAGAGAAAGAGAAAAGACCCAGTGAAAACAAACACACAAGAAAGGAAAGACACGAACCTGGGCGAAGTTATTACCGCCAATTAGAGTAGACACAGAATAAGCCTGGGCGATTATGAAGGCCAGGCCCATCTGAAATTTGCGAATTTCCCAATTGTCAGCCCACAGAATCCACAAAATCCACAGAGTCCACACTCGCACTCACTCGCACAACGTTCTGAATCTTTAACCCTCAGCTTTGTCTATCTTTTCCTTTCTTTTCTTTTCTTTCTTTGACCAATTTACAAGCAGGTAAAAATCGTCCGCCTTTCCAATTCAGCTGCAGTTTCTATTTCATTTGCACAATTCAAGGACTGATCACACAGTTGACGAGGCCAATGTTAACATGTCTGGACAGAAGTTCATTTGTTCTATTTGTTCTGTATATTTTTTTTTTCTCTCTTTTCTTTTTGCGGCATTTTCTTTGTGTAACTTGTCTACTTCGGTGCAATTACTGAGGTAAAGAGAAGAAAGAAGAAAAAGAAACTGGATAAAAAGGTTGATTGTGTGTCCAATGAAATTACACTTGTATCAAGGGTGAGCCGAATTCAATGGACTGAGATATTGAGAGTGAGTAAAAGAGAAAGAAAACTAAACAAGATGAAAATAATAAGAAAAGAAGAAAATAAGATGAATAAGTGTACTTTTTATTCTATTCAATGTATAGAGGTGCCGATGAATTGACTTTTCGATGCTTCTGCAGTGTGCAAATGACTGCAATTACTAAATTTAAGTGAAAGACTCGACAGATGAAAGAATAGGAAAAAGAAAAAATACATTCAAACACTTGCAGTAATTTAAATTTATAGACTGGCCCTACATACAGGGTTTACTCATACATTCAATTGACTCAAGTGAACATATCTAAGTGTAAGTGAAGCGACAAAGTTAACTTCAACTCAAGTGAACTAAGTTGAATTTGAAGAATTTGCCAAATTTAAAAGTTTCAGACTTTGGTAAGATGAAGGAAGAGGAAGTCGCCAAATCAACTGACAAGGACATTCACAGAGTGACTAAAGTGGACACGCACTAAAGACCCTTCATTCGTGATATTGGTTCATTAGGAGAAGAGCAACGGCAGTTAGGTCATTGTATTGTGAAGTAGCCGTGTTCAATCCTGATTTACCGATCAATCAGCTTGGCCACTGATGACATCCGTGTCCAGAGACTGACGAACAGGAAGGAAAGATGAACAACACAGAACACAGACTTTGTCATTTCTTTCTTTCTTTTTTTGTTCATCTGTGTCACGCAAAATTACTTTTCGGTCAATTTCGACCAAGTTTCACTTTGGCAGACGTTGCAACTGAAGATCAAATTGCGTCCGGTCTTTGAGATTGAAAAAATTCATACATTCGAATAATAATAGTAAAAAAAAGAAGAAGAAGAGGAGAGAACATTTCAACGAACAGAACATTTAACCAATGAAACAACATAATCACTCGAGCGAAGAGAACAAGTAAAAAAAAAGAGTCCAAAAGTGAAGTGAGTTAGTTAAATTTCTTTTTATTTTTTCTCTAAGTGACTTTAATAAATCACTAAAAATTGTAATTGCAATTTCAATTACCACCAACTGACTATATTCGTTTGTTCAATTGAATTTAACTAACTTTTAACAGACACACAGACTTGACCAGATGTATTCATAGTTCAAAGTGTCAGTTGAATGTAATTAACATTAAAATGAACTGACTTTACTGGTACTCACAGTCGTCAGTCTGATGAAGTATATATACTTCATATATATATATATATGTTTGGCCTTTGGTAAGTTTAAGGCAGTTTAACTGACGGGCCACGAGTGTATAGGTCACAAAGCCCAAAGTAGAGAAAGGAGAATGAAAAGGTAAAAAAAATTATGTAGTAAATTTCACCAGAATCCACTGTTGACTATGACTCAAGAAAGAAAAGAGAAAAAGAAGGAAGTTTTCATTTTTTTCCTCTCTTTCACTCAGTCAGTATAAATATATTCTTTCTTTCTCTTCTTCTCTTTCTTTCAATATGTTCATTGTTAAGTACACTGAAGATAGTTTTCATTTAGACTCAAGTTAGAATGGTTTGCAGTCGTCAGTTAAAATGTTAGCTTTATGAGACGATAATTACCGTCTCGAAAAGAAGAAGAAGAAGGAAAAGAAGAAAAAGAAGTGGTCATAACTTACATAACACAGGTCCAGTAAGAATAGAGAGAAGAAGAGAAGAAAGAATAGAGGAGAGAAAAAGAAAATTGTACTCAATCGGCACACGCTCGAAAGGTGAGTACTTTAGTGAGTTGTCGAGTCAATTTATCTCGAGTAAGTTTTGACTTAAGGAGAAAAAAGCAAGACAAAAGCCCGTGAATCAAGTAGGATGAAGGACCGATGACACTGGCCCACGCCCGATCGACAGGCCAACTGACAAAGATGGGTGAGTTGTTCTTACCACTCAACTGATTTTCCTTCTTCTTCTTCATTCTTAACTGTGTGTTCTTCTTCATCTTATTCTTCCCTTTCAACCAAATCATCCGATTGCATTGCCTGTCAGCGAATTCATTTGGACTCTCCCAAAGCGGAACTAAACTTAACTGAACTGTTGTAACTGGTGCCAATGGACGAATGGTTGATCTCTTTTTTTCCGCAGTTTCAACTGCACAATCACCAATAGCACGCCTGTCGGTCCAATGTTTGTGTGGGTGTGTGTGAATGTGCCATTCCTTGATTCTTTTTTTTTCATTTTTTCCATTGCTTGAGCTTTGTTACTTTTACCATGTGTATATTCTTCTTGTTCTTGTGTAACCTTGTTACTTCTTCTCCTTCTCCTTCTTCTTACTCAATCCAATTGGTAATGAGACACCGAGTGATTTGGTCTTTTTTCAAACCTGATGAAGAGATCGTAAATCATCTTTTCTTAAAATTTTCTTTCACTCCCAACCTCATCCATCTCAATGTTGTATAAGTTATAAGTGATTCTTATGAAATGTAAGTTTCTTTTTATTCCTTGTCTCTTGAGTTGTTTTTTTTTCTTTCATTTAAGTTATTTCTTGTGATTGTAAAGTAAAAAGAGAAAGAGAGAAAGAGCGATGAAGTTTACAAGGAGTGTACAAATGATGTAAATTAACACTCAACAATCAGACAAAATACTTTTCATTGTAGGCTGGTCGAAAGGCGATGAGAGATGCCAATTTACATTTAAAGTATACTTTAAAGATGAAAGCAGGTGAGACACACACATACACACAAAGTAAAATAAAAAGTAAAAGAGAAAGAGCAGGAGGTCACTTTTTAACCATTTGTTAAAAGTGTACTATTTGTTCAATCACCAAGTCGTGATGGTCGTGATGGTGACTCTGCGTGAGGTTTGTTTTACAAACCATTCACTTACTTCACATTTAATTCAATTGGTGTCTTTCAATGGATCCTGAAAGAGATCCTGGTTACAATTGTTTTGTGTATGTATGTGTTTGTGACTGTACATATATATATATATATATGAATGTATGTTTGAGTTTTTACATCACACAGTTGTTCTTTTTCTCTTCAAATGTTCTTGATTTATTGTTGTAAATTGGACCCTCGTAATTGCATGTCTCTCTCTATGTTCTCTTCTGTTCAACTGGTAAGAGAATGAATTTCAGTTAAGTTGAAAAAGAAAGAAAGAAACTTTACAGGTAAAAAAAGTATCTTCAACAAGTTTAACTTGAGTCACTGTGTCGCTGATTTGATCGAAAAAGTAAAAACTCACCAAACACAATGATGAGAGAGGTCAGGTTACTTGAGCATCAGTGAAGTAGGCTATGAATAAGTAACAAGGTTGGTAATGAGGGTCCAACAAGAAGAGCAATAAGTAAAGAGAAAGAGAGAAGAAGAAGGAGAAGAAGGAGAAAAAGGAGCAAAGAGCAAACAACAACTACTTACCTGTTTGGGATGAGAGAGACACCAAATGGCCATTAGACAATCACGTCGGCCATCGCCACGATTTTTTCCTTGCTCGGTCATTGCAGGTACTTGTGTGTGTATTTATGTGTTGAGGAGTGTGTACTTAGTCCAAGTCTTTAACTCTATTGTCTCCCTCATCGGGCAAATGATAAGTTGAATGAATTTTCCATTTCTCCCATCCGGCAACTGTCTGGGTGTTCTTCTTCTTCTTCCTTCTCTTCTGTTTGGTGAAAAGATGCGGGTAGCGCCCTGACCTTTTCTCCAAGTTCGATTGACCAGTGGCCAGTTGTTGGTTGTTGCTTGTTGGTCATCCTGTGTGATGACAGGTGAAAGGCAAAGAAGAGAAGAAAGAAAATTCACTCATCTTGGACACAAACAGGACAAACAGCTGAAAAGAGGGAGTGGATGGCACTTTCAGCTACTGTCTGCAGTCTCTTCACTCTGTGCACAGTCTACCCTCGTCTACTGATGGTATTTTGAATGCGTAATCAATTAGCATCAAACACGAAAAGTCACTAGCATCACGCGACCAACGGCCAAAAGTAGCGGCCACCAGCAGTCAGCCAACCTGTGTCTGCCATGTTTTTTTCATTTCATCCTTTTTTTACCTTTATTCTTCATCTTCTTTTTGGTTTGTCTTTCACTTTGTTCACTTTGTTCAAACCATACTTCACTCTTTATTTACTTCTTTTATCATGCATGAAAGCACGAAATAATTTTTCTACTCGTCATCATTTTCATCCTTTTTTCCTCTCTCTCTTCCTCTCTCAGGTCAAATATAACTGGTCATTCAATTGGTACACATCAGTTACAATGTTTAAATCTCATTTGTAATGTAATCAAATATATGAAGAACAAACAGATAAAATAATATCAAATAGATGAAAAATTACCAAGTCAATTCAAATATACTCAGAGTAATTACAGTCACTGATTGCATCTTCAATTTGTTCTTTCTCTTGTGTTCTCTTTTTTCTTTGCACTAGAAATAATGAAGAAAGATAAAAGAAAGAAAGAAAGAAATACACAAACAAATTACACATCAAGTTGAACAGTTGAAAGTACACTCAACTTGTATATATACTGATGAAACTTCAAAGTGTAATTACATTTGTCTTGCCGGAGGATCAATTGCTGTGATCAATCTAAATCAATATTACAATGTTCACATTTGAGGTAATTGAGTATACGTTGTGAGTGTGATTTTGTATTTCATCTGCCAACAACATGGTAAGTAATTGAAACAACAGCCTTCATTAGTTAGTATTTGTTCTTTTGTCTGTTCAAAGTAAATGAAAACAATTTCACTTTGTCCAGTGCACAGTGCAATTAACTGCCAAGGAGAAGTAATGATGGAAAAGGTTCAATTGACCAGTTGATGTAATTGTAAGTGAGCTTGAGACAATCTTACGAATGTTTCCAAGGTAAATGAAGTAAGAGAAAGGATGAAATGAGTAAATGAGAATATATAAGAGAAAAATTGTTATCTTTACCAGGGATGGATAAAATTCATGTAGGCTAAGTTTGAACCAAGTTGGCCATTCGACCTGGGTTCACTTGAATGTAAATTCGGGGGTGAAATGTCTTTTTTCTATTGGACGAGGGCGTTCAAAATGGGCGTGTGACTGGTTCACGCAGGTCGACAGTTTCCTCCCACCAATCAATACAGCAGTGTGGATGTGAAGAGAAAGAACCAGCGGGATATGAGTCAACGTCAGGTGCAAAGGAGAAGGATACGAAGAGAAAGAGAGAGAGAGAGAGAAAGAAGAAAAAAAAGGACAAGAAGAGAAAGAGAAAGAGAGATCAATACAATTCAATTTGGGTTCATCTGTGTAAGAGACAGAGGAAAAGAGAAAAAGATAGAATGAAAGAAACACAGTATCGTTGGATTGCGTGATGTAGTCGTACCGAGTGTCACCTTCACGCATTCGGAGAAGAAATGTCCAGTTCACCCTCCCACGCGACACAAGGGAAGATGAATATAGGACTCAAGTTGAGTCGACAGTTGTCGTTCACATGTGTTCACTTGTGTTCACTTGTTCGCTCCACAGCTTTAACCATTCATTGTCTAAATTGTGTCCAGGGTACAAATTGAGAGACAAGCACTCGTACCATGTTAATGACTGTATTGCCTGATGTCCTTTTTCCTCACGAAATCTGATTACAAGCGTGGTTACCATTGACTCTGACCACTGGTTTAACTTGCTCTTACTTTTTCTCTTTCTCTTTCTTTCGGCTTTTGAGATCTCAAGTCTCAACTACATCATCCTCGTCACACACTCACACACTGACAGAAATTGTTCTGCCTTTTTTTTCCTTCTTCTTTCTACCTTCACCTTTTCACCTGTGTCACTGGCCTACTGTGTCTGTGTGACTGGTGAATAATACCTGCTATCTACTGTGTTACTCAAGTTTACACAAAAAGTGTAAAAAGTTAATTCACATCTTCTCCTCCTATCTCATCTCACTTTTCAAATTGAGTCATTACACTCGACTGTCTTTCTTCGTTTGAAGCCAAGTATGAATTTTTCTTCATTTTCAACAATCAAAGCAGAACAAAAGAATTCTTTTTTCCTTCTTCTTCTTCTCCTTCTTCTTTACCAAGAAAGTTACCTTTTCAATGGTAAATTTTTTTTTCTTCTCACCTGTACTGTCAATGAGATTGTCACACAGATTGTCACTGATGTCACTGATGCTTGGATCACATTTGACACATTTGACACATTTGACACATTGACTAGTTTCACCAGACTCATCAGACTCACAAGTCGTTACACCAACTTTTAAGCTGATTCACATCTTGTTTAAGTAAACTTTATTGCATTGACTCTTACAAGCGGTTGAAAGAAAAAGAGAATCCGTTTTCGCTGGCATTGCTGGTCTCATCAAGAATGTGAAGTCATCACAAGATGCCCGGAAGCTAAGTGATCCTTCTTCATCTTACTTTTCAGGGTTGTTAGGCATCAAGTACCTTGTTGTCTTTTCTTTGTTTCACGAAGTCTACTAAGGAGTTTTCCATTCGTTGTTTCTTGTTATCTTTTTCCATTTGTTGTGGCTACTGATCACACGTTGACCGCAACAAGAACAAGAGGATAGACGAGGAAAGAAGAAGAAGAAGAAGAAGAAGAAGAAGAAGAAGAAGAAGAAGAAGAAGAAGAAGAAGAAGAAAGAAACAAAGTCATTCATCACAATGAGACTTGGCAAATGAGCCTTTTTGCCCGGCGCCGGTCAAAACAGCAGACAAATTTGAAAAGACAGAGCCTGGGCCAATTGAATTTCCATATCATCTTACGTCCATAGGTCAAAAAAATAAGTTTGAAGAGATGTTTCCAGGTTATTCTAACTTTTTTTTTCTTTTTCAACGAAGATGAGTATAATATTCTTCGTCATAAATAAATTGGCAAGGAACTTACTTTCACTCAGTTGAGTCCGCGTAACTCACACTCACCCGCATCCACAGGCTGATGCACAAGCTCATCCTCATAAAACTCAAGGACACAAGGTACAACTTGCCAAATTGCATCTGAAAGAGGTCTGAGGTTACTTGTCTGTCTGTATGGCCTCTGGTTCAAGTGGAGAGAGAGAAAAAGAGAAGAAGAAAGAGAAAGAGAAGAGATGAAACTGACGAGAGGAGAAAAGAGCAGAGAGAAGAGGAAAAAAACCACCAAAGTAAAAAAAGAGGCAACTTTGACTCTGGACTTGAATTGCATCAAATTGAGAATGAAGAAGGCAGAGAATGAGAAAAAGGAAAACGAGAGAAAGGAAGAGAGAGAGGAAGTGGAAAAATTACCTGGCAGACAGAAGCAAGGATCCAGCTGTGCAATAAACTAATAGGATTTACGACTGACTACCAGACTGAGGAGAGAGAAGGAAAAATAAGAGAGAAGAAAAAGAGGAAAAGAAGAAAAAGAAGAAGAAGAAGGAAAAAAAGACAAGGTCCAAGGGATGCAGCTGCGGTCAGTTCTCTTTCAATCTTGTAATCTGGTATTAATTTGCAACTGGTCCTTGTTTGCTTATGTAAGTTGCATTTTCTCTGTATAACATTCGCTCATCTTGTCTCTTAGATTTTTTTCTCTTTCCTTTTCTCATCCTTCTTCTCACTCTCTCACTCTTTCACTCTCTGTCCTTTCGGCAATTTGGAAAAGGCGCCTTGAATTAATTACCATCAGTCAATGTCAATCACAGAGAAATAAGGAGCGAATGGTTTTTTCTTCTTCTTGTTCTTCTTCTTACTTGCATCTGAATGTCACGCCACAGGACTGAGAAAGAGAGAGAGGAAAATATACAAGCAAAGGAAAGATAGTAAAAGGAGAAAAAGGAGAAAAAGAAAACCAGGCTGTTGGTCCAACCAAATTTGACTATTTCTTCAACCTGCTCACACCTAATCACATTTACCTGTAAACCGCTCACTTTTTTTTTCATCTCAAAAATGGCAAATACTGACGACTGAGTTTTACATCGGCACGCAAAGAACAAACTTAAATCTGTTACAATTGGCCAGTGCATTTGGCCAATTTTTTCTCTGTGTCATTTCATCAAAAGCAAAGAAAGAGGGGAAAAAGTATTTTTCATCTTTACTTTGGTTCACCGCTCAATTTTTTTTCTCTTCTCTCTTCAATGGTTCTTTCTATTCTCTTTGATACCCAGTAAAAAGTTTGCAAGGAAGCGAAAAAGCATCAGCAACAGAGAAGAAATATCAACAGTGACATTCAGAACAAGTTACAGGGTCAAAGTGAGGTTCGCCAAAGAAGAAGAAGAAGAAGATGATGATGATGATGATGATGATGATGATGATGAAAAAACGTTTAAAATGAAAAAATAACCAGTGAAAGGAGTCTTTTCCTGTTCATTGGATCAAATAATCTCATGTGTCATAAGATTTACACACACTTTCACTTGAAGTTGTACTTTTTATGTTTAAAAATCTAACGAAATCCCGTGCATTGAACACATCACCAGCACGTACTTGAAGGCACATGATTTACATTGAAAAGTTTTGGTAAATTGTTTACGATCATCAAGTAAATACTTTTAAATCTTTGGATATATTTACTTACATTTGAGTGAAATTAAGTTGAAATTGTGTATACAGAAGCTGAAAGATAGAGAGAGAGACAAGAAGATGAAGGAAGAAAAAGAAGAGAAAAAGAAATTTAAAAAAATTCATTAAGTAAACGGAGGTTGAATTTGAAATGGCCAGATAAAATGATCATTTGGCCATTCAAATGGTCACATTATAGGGTCACCTTTGGTTCATCATTGTTTTCCATTTGGTCAAGTGTATGAAAGTGCTTTTGACTGATGAAGATGAAACTTTTTTTCCCCAACTTTCTTTCTTTCTCTCTTTCTCTCTCTCTCTCTCTCTCTCTCTCTTGTACTTTTTGTTGTCTTTCCTTTTGCTCTGTTTTTATGGCACTTTTAATCTGCTTGATTCGCGTGGTCAACTTCAAAGCAGCAGTCAATTGAGTTTATTGTCAAGTGAGTCCTATTCTCAACAAACACAAAGAAGGATAAAAATAGAAGAACAATCTTTTAACAAATGAATTTGTTTAGACGGTAACAGTTTGACAATACCATAGTGACTTTGAATGTTGGGTAAAAAGATGAAACAACCCAACCATTGGAGAGTTAAAGGCAATCAAACAATCCATTGTCATGGAAATGAGACCACAACACTTAAAAAAATACTTGATTCATGAATTTTCTATGCTAAAGTCACAAGTAATTTCATCGAAGGGGAAAAATAAGAAAGGAAAAAAGGAAAAAAGAACGTCAACTCGATGTGGATGGAAGGATGAAAACAAAGAACATGTCAAAGCGTAATGCTTTTAAAATTAATGACTCGTTCATTCAACAACAACAACAACAACACATAATGAATTGTTTTTATTCGACAATTGTTTGACATTCAAGTGCACAATTGACAGTTGTCAAGGTACAAAGTGTACACCGATAGAACTCGACCATCAATAGCGATAGGTCGTTGTTATTTTTTTTTATACTTTTTTCCCCGGGTAAAATCGATTACAGAGTAATGTTTGTGAACTGTCAAATAACGACATTTTTTTCAAAAGAACCAAAAGAACTATTTTACAACTGATTCATTCTAATGACATTTTTTCTCCCTCGATTCACGTCAAATCAAACCACAAGTTCTAAATCAACACAAGACCACAATTGAGAGAATTATTAGAACAGATCTAGAATGATAGAACAAATTTATACTTTTAATTTTACCTGATGAATTTATATTTCACTAAATGACTTAACTATGATTTACAGTGCAAATAAGGAAAGAAAGTTTACGATAAAACTTTTTCCATAGAAGTAAAATGTTTGTGTCAAGGATAAATCAGAAAGTAAATTCGATGTAATTAGATACAAAAAAATAAATCATTGATTCAATTTGCTTTAAATACATTTCAATGATTTTCAACCTCGTCATTTCCGTTTATCTTGAAGCGATATTAAATTTAAATTCAATCAGAAACTTGATGAGAGTAATTCAAGTGTAAAATTGATCAATTGAAGTTTAAAACCTAAGGTAATTTATATTATCGTTAACGTTGATATTTTTAACCTGATTAAAACGATTTAATCGTTGTGCATCGAGTTAAATTAGATAATTCCAAACTAATTGATAAATTTTGTCGTTCTTGTGTAAATTTAAATATTTGAATTAAAGTGAATTTTAAAAAACATCTTTTAAGGTTAAAGATAAAGATAAAGTTGGTTGGACATGATAAAGATACAAATTTGTGCTATTTTGATATATGTGATATCATCATTGTTCATTGATGGATTTGAAGCTCGTTTTGGAGATCAAATTGATCGAAGCAAAAGCGGACAACGTGTAAACCGGCAGAGCTATGGTTATCCTCCTAATAACTATCCTCCTAGCCATCAATATCCTAATATGCAATATCCTAATAATCAATATCCTAATAATCAATATCCTAATATTCAATATCCTAATCCTCAACCATCACAATACATGGATGTACTCACCAGCAGCGGAGGTATGAGTCATATTGTCTGCTTTTCAACAGGATGTTTTGTTTGTCAATTCGGCTACAATACAGAATGTTCATCAGCTGAAGCGGTCAGTTTGGTTATAAAAAATAAAAGACCATGGAGTTCAAATTATGGATCACAACCGAGACCAATGCCACAACCGATGCCAAGGCCACAACCGATGCCAATGCCACAACCATGGCCACAACCAGCATATTGGCAAAGAAGTTTAAAGAATAAGGGCGAAAATGGTAAAAAACCACTTACAACTTTTCAACCAGAACCACTACCATTACCAGGACCAGATTCTGGAGTCAATAAGACAGAATGGCAGAACGATACAGGTCATCCTTCACCCGCTTTCAATAGAACCAATCGATTCAATCGTTGAGTTTCCTTCTAAATTGTCATCGATTCATCTAAAACAGTGAAAAGAACTTTGCAAAGTATTCATTCTAAATTCTTACAATTAAAATTTTTTTTCAATTTAAAGAGAAGTGAAATTTCAACGAAAAATAAAACTACGGTATTGAAAAATAATTTTTATACAATCTGAACATTTAATTAGCTGAAGATGAGTGAGATGATTTGAGTAACGAATAAAGATAAATGTTTAACTCAATCAATTAAGAGGCTCAGTCAGTGTTCAAACTCTTTTAATTACTCTCAATTAAAATACGATTAAAATACAATGCATTGAAAGATACAGATAAAAGATTCTACCATTGTATAATAACTCGTTTTATGACAAATGCAAATGACAATAGTTCAAGGAAATTTAATATTGAAAATATACATTTTTTATTTGCCATTACCATTCGTCTTGGTATAATATTGAATTTCATCTTAATTCCCAAGTTCGATGTTAAAAAGATCTATGAAATTCGATTGCAAAGTTGATTAGTTTAACAAGTTTTTAAGGTAAAGTAATTGATATCATCGTTTACGTTGACACTTTTCACCTGATTGAGACAATTTAATCATGATGTATTGAGTTAAATTAAATGATTTTAAATTAATTAACAACTTCCGTTGTTCCGAGTCAACTTGAAAAATCAAATTAAAATATTCATTTAAAACATTCATCAAGTGAAGATCAAGTTGGTTGGATACGATGCGTGTTGAAATGTATACTATCACAATATGTGTGATATTATTAGTTTGTATCAATGGATTGGTTGCTCAAATGGGCTATCCCAATAATTACCCTCCCCAACCATATCCCCAACCACATCCCCAACCATATCCTCAACCATATCCTCAACCATATCCCCAACCACATCCCCAACAATATATACAAACTGAAGAACTAGTCACACGTTCTAAAAAGTTAAATCACCTCATCTGCTTTTCAACAATATGCGTACTTTGTACAAATGATTACGGTACAGAATGTTATACAGCTGGAGCGGTCAAATTGGTTGTAAAAAACCAAAGACCATGGGATATTGGATCATCAAATTACAATAGCCAACCTCGGTATGGATCGGGAGTTGCAAGAAATCTACAATCGCAACCATCACGCCCGACACTTTGGCCTCCTGGACATGATCCATTTGGACCAAACGCAACACGAAGGAGATCTGGGGGACAAGCAGGTTTAGAATGGCTATTGACGAGACCGACAGATCAGATGCGTGGCCGTATGCCAATTAGCATCAATGGATCACGAGGGACACATCCCCGCCCGAGGAGTATGCCAGTTGAACATTTCGAAGATGACGGACGTAAAGATTCTTTTGATGACCTCATGATTATGAAACCTTCAAGAGAAGAGTTCAACCAACATGATGATATAAAATCACCACAAGATAAATATCCTTCCTTCACCATTACTACTAAATATCCAAATAACATGGACACGAAAAATCATTACTGGACACCCGCAGGCCAAAAACAGGTCCAGCCTAATATTTACCCAGACTACCGGAACCATCCGAGCGTGGGCGTACCGGTTAAAAGAGGACCGATGCCTGTCTCTACCTAAATTGACATCGGTTAAGACGATCTAAAACGGTCAAGAAACCATTGCGAAACATTTCTTCAAAAATGTTTCATTCAATATTTGTCAATTAAAAATTTCGAAAGATAATTAAACTACGATATTAAAAATAAATGTCTGTGCAATTGATCATCTTTGCTTTTCTTCATTAAATTTACAATTAAACTTATTTCATAATAGCAAAATGTTTTTGCCAGATAAATCAAATTCCATGTAATTAGATACAAAAGACAACTGATTGATTCAATTTACTTTGAATAAATTTAAATCATTCTTAACTTGGTCATTTCCGTTTCTGTCGAATTCAATTGAATTCAAATTTATTCTGAAACTTGATGAGGGTAATTTAAGGGTAAAATTGATCAATTGAACAAGATTTAACGATAACGTTCTCACTTTTTATTCGGTTAAAACAATTTAACGGAGTTAAATGAGATAATTTCAAAATGATCGATATTGATGGTGATAAGTGGTTATTTCGACATCAAGAAAAGTCGTAAAAACATATGAGATGAAACTCGATATAACAAGAGAGGGAGAGACAATGATTATCGACTCGAACCATTAGAATACGAAGATCAGAATCTTTTGCTTTTCGAATGAAGAAGAAATTCAACAACAAATTCAGGCCTTAAAGTTTGAACCACACTTTCCAACCAATCAACTATTGTGAAAAATGTTTCAAGTATTTGAGTATTTAAATCCAATTGCAAATGTTGCGCAGATCTCAGTGAAAATTGATCCTTGAATTCAAGATTTCTCAATCAAACAAAGAATAAATAAAAGTTTATCAGATAATAAAACTTTATCATTTTTAATTTTACCTGAGTAAAATCAAATTTCAAAAACACTCCGAAATCCGATATTAAGACGATTCAAGTGTAAACATCAAACAAGCTGTTAAGTTAAAGTAATTAGATATTATCGTTCACGTTGACTCACCTGATTAAGTTTTCCAAATCAATGTTAAATTGAACAACTTACAAACTGTTGTTAACATTTGTCGTTTCAGGTGAAGTTGAAAGATCAAATTTAAGCAGATTTTCAAATTCATTCATCAGGTCAGGATTAAGTTGTTTGGATATGATGCGAATCAAAATTAGTATCCTTTCGATAGGTGTAATATTATCATTGTTCATTGACGGATTAATTGCTGGTATTCCAGTCAGAAGAAGTCGAATTCGTCAAAACATAAGGGACACAAATGGTTTTAACAATAGACGTCATCATCGATTTCGACCATTGGGAACTGAAGATTTGCTCGCCAATCCAAGAGGTTTTAATCATATCAGCTGCATTTCATCAAGATGTTTTGTTTGTACACATGATTACGGTTCACAATGTTATATAGCTGAAGCAACCAGTTTGGTTGTAAAAAACAAAAGATCATGGCCAGCAGAACATATTGTACCTGACCACTATGACTATGAACAATATGACTATAACTACGATTACCAAGACTACTATGACAACCATAACGACTATGACTACCATGATGGCCATGATCATCATCTTTCTCACCAAAGCCATTGGTAGTGGCAGAATGAAGCTCGTACTTGAGAACCCCTTTGAATTACCATTGATTGATGAGATCTGAAAATGGCCAGGAAACCCTTGCAAAAACATCTATTTGGATTCTTATAATTGATCATTTTCCTATTAAATGAGTAATAAAATTTCGACAATCAAACTACGATATTTAGAATTGATTTTAGTAAAAACTCAGCACTTAACCATCGCCATCACTGCAGACATGAAGATTAAAAAATGTACACATTTGAAAGTTGAGTGAGTTATCGCTTAACTCGAAAAAAGACAATAATTTATGGAGAGGAACGATGAATGATTGGCAGATGATAACTTGAAAGTCTATATAAAAACTTGAGATGATTCAATGTCGCTCGATGTGATTTAGAACAAGTTCGAAACAGGCAATTTCTCATCGTACGAAGACGCTGTAGATTTACCGTGTACAGATAAACTCACCGGCAAAATTAACAAAGTTTCTTTCATACAACTAAATTACTTGATGATTTCGAATTGAAAATTTATAAATGTTCAGTGTGTGAAAAATCTTCATGATGGTTAAAAAATCCGGTTAGATTGATATGAGGAGAAAATGATTAGACAAACGATAACCTGTTGCTTTTGTTGGTTCAGTGGTAATTTTTTTTTTTCGTGACGCCGCAACCAGCACCATCTGTCCATCTGTGGAGGCAGAATCAGCTGGTACTCTTAATACACGAGTACATTTTACCCATCATGATCCAAGTGACAGATCTTCAAAGTAAGTTACAATCAATTGATCTGTATAATATTTAACTATAATTTTAATTTTATTAGAAATTGGAATCGGTCTCTCTGGATTTGGAGTAGTATTTTTGTTTTTGGGGGTTCTATTATTATTCGATAAAGGATTGTTGGCAATTGGAAATATTTTTTTCATCGTCGGGCTGAGTTTAACAATTGGATATCAGCGAACTTTTTGGTTCTTTTTTCAAAAACATAAACTCAAAGGATCTGGCTTCTTTTTTATTGGTATATTTGTAGTACTATACGGTTGGCCATTAATAGGAATGGGTATAGAAATTTATGGATTTTATAAGCTTTTTGGCGGTTTTTTCCCTGCGGCCGTTTCATTCCTACGTCCCCTTCCGGTCATCGGATTAATACTTAATCTTCCGGTCATCAGTACGATTGTAAGCAAACTGGGTGGCGATATGTCTCGTTCTAATGTTTGATCAGCTCATTTTATAATAAATTCATCCCATTTACAGCCAAAAGTTTATTGTTATTACTTTTTATGTTTACCCTTATGCATGGCATTAGGATTTTTACCGATAGTTGCAAGTTGAGTTGCTTTAGAACCAGGTAAATAACGAAATGTCGAAGCTCTACTTGTAACATCGTTAACACTGAATGGATTGCTTCTTAATGAATAACTTGGATCGTCAAGGATTGTTGCCGCAATCATTTTCTTTTCTTTCAAAGCTGCTCTGGCTGCTCTCATCTGAGGAATTGGCTGATCAGCTACTAGAATTGGATCTTGTGAATGTTTGCCACCTTTAGGTGTTGGTATAGAGTACTTTTTCCCACGAATGTTAATTGGTCTTTTAAAGTTGATGTGAATTTGCTTGTTTCCTTCTGAATCGGTTGTAACACAAACTTTCTTGAGAGTTCCCAAATTACCACATTTGGGACAGAACTTTGCCGACATGTTAGGACACAATTTAGCACATGCATGACATCTAAGGATAAATTGTGAACATCTCTTGATTATTCTTCCTTCAATAGGTGAAACAACAGGCAATCCTAGTTGTAGGAGAACATTTTGCATGGCAAAATCAACGGTGACACAAGCCACTTCTGGTTGGGTCTCAACTTCTTCGTTGAAATTAAGATGAGACATTTTCTTTTTCATAATATTGACATTGCTAGGTGTGATCCATTCATCCTCAGAATTGTTGTCAGCTTCAGAGTTAGCATCCTCAGAATTTCCATCCCCAGAGTCTGACTGATTGTCATTCTCAACAGTTTTTTTAGTATCTTTACGAGTCTTACTGTCATCATAAAATCCAACCAAGTTGTTCGACACATTTGGTTTACCTTGATCGATGACTTCTACCCTTTTAGGTGTACGATTCTTGAAATCATCATTGACATGATTACGGTATAAATTAGCAGTCAATGCGATAACCTTCAAGTCAGTCAATGAAAGATGGGCAAAATCACCAGTTTTTCTACTGAATTCAGTAACAAATTGAAGATCTTCAGCTGATGGTTCCATTAATGTCCAAAAAGCAGGATATGATTTTAATCTCTGCCGGGTTGCTTTGTCTTTGATTTCATCTAGAACGCATTGAATTGTGTAAATATTTTTACCTTTGGATCTTAAAGTATCAAAAGATTCTGAAATAAAGGCTCCAGTGTCAAGGACCAGATGATCGATTTGAGGCATAGTTAGGAGACAAATTGTGAGTCCTGATTGCAAACCACGTTTTCAAGTCACCTGACAACCAAAGTTCGCAGCGCACTCTATCGTAGTATTTTTTCTAAATAAATGAATTGACCGCTAATTTGAGCAATACAAAAAAGCGTTTCTAGATTCTATTGTAATTTGAACGTGATTGTCAGTTGTAAAATTTTACCAATAAAGAATCTACAAACATTTGTCATGGAGTGAAATGCGGTTAAGAATGAGATTCTATTATCTGAAGCCAGGGACTTTCATGCCATTCAAGTTTCACAAGTTGATCTTCTAGGAATTGAATTGTCTTTCTTAGAAGATCGATTATAAAGCTTGTCGACATGTTCATGAAAAAAAGTTTAAACAATGAAAGAAATCAATTATACGAAACTGCAGGGAATGATGAGTGAAATAGTGAAATCATTCGAGAGCTGAAGGTCAGAATTCATTAAGTAGATGTAGCAGTAAAATCAATACCAACAAGTACACAGAGATTACCGTGCAAATCAATTAACGATAATTTATTCTCAAGTTTGGCTATCGGATTCACTGACTGTAGCTTGAGAATCATTGGTTGCCAGATTTGAAGTCGTTGAATCATCGTCAGCATCTTGTTGCCGAATACTCGGTCCGACGGAATCATCATCACATGTCCCATTATTGGAATTATGTTCATTTTTTTCATCACTCTCACCATCTGTCTCTTTCACAGGATTTTCTTCTTCAGATTTAACTTTTTTGGCAAGTTCACGCATTCTATATTCAACGGCTGAGTGTAATGTTTCAATATCTTTCTCTTTGCCTTTGATCGAGTAAAGTCCATCAGGATGTGTAAATCGAATAGTTGTTTCAGATGATTTGCTGAATGTCATACCAGAAACTAGGGAAGCATTTAAAATTAATTTGAGTGAACCAGAAGTTCGCATAACAAGTCTTGAAGTAAATTTTTCTGATGTCTCAGGAGACTTTTTGTCATTCAATTTAAGAAATCCACGACCTTTTTCTTTCCATGACATTGAAGTTGTTCCTTCATCTGTTTCCCAATGATACAAACGGCAATGAATTTGTAACACATTTGATTCATTTTCTTCACCAGTAATTGCTTCATACTTTCGCTTAACAGGATTAGATGATGAAGCAGAAGCTGCCGAATTATTAGAATTAGTAGTTGAATTTAGCGTATTGCTATTAGAATTGGATGATGATGGTGATGATGATGATGTTGATGATGATGAGAATGCAGGTTTTATTGTGACCGTGGTAGATTTGTCCAAGGAGTCTATTTTGGTTGCATCCGATGATGATATATCGACTGATTTAACTAATGGTTTGTCAATTTGCTGCTTTACTATTTCTACTTTGGAAATTGGTTCACTATTGTCTGAACTATTCTCCTTTGATGGAGATAAAATAACCCGTTCTTCTAGATTCTGACCAAATACAAATCCAGGTATGCTAGGAGCATCTTCAGAGGTCTGAGTAACGACCGTTGGTGCGGTTGTTGTTGAAGTAATTACTGTGTCACAAGGATTGACTTGGTGCTTCGTTGACTGTTGTAAGATTTCCTTTGACTTTTCTTGTTGCCGCTCAACTTGGGCAGCGAGAGCTGAAGGCCTTAATTTAAATTTCGAACCTTCCATGGCATTCAAAATGGAGTCTAGATGCAGGCCGAGTAGTCAAGAAGAGGTACAGCTGAGTACTCGCTGACAAAGTACTAAAAAAGGACTAAAGATGGCATTATTTCCAGTCGGTGCACGAGCGGTTCACTGGATTCGATTTGGACATCAATAGAAAATTTGGCTGATTAAATTTATGGTCGGAATGTATTCAAATCAATCAAAATGCCGAAAGTCAATCAATAAATTACATCATTTGGACTCATATTAAAAACATAGGGAGTTGAAAATTGGCCTGAGTTGGCACTTGATACTTTAGACCTGAGGGGCAATATTATTTGTTGCATGCTGTAAGTTAACGATTTTGATTTTTGCTATTGTTGTCTTAAATTTTAATCTTCTTAGAATTAAGATCGACGAATGACTAGGGTTCACCTATGACTAATTTTTTTTAATCCTTACCAGTGTTGTATTGTGATCATGAGGTGCCGTTGACCGAGTTTCAACCAACTTTGCTGGCTTTTGTTGAGAATGTGTGTCAAAGGATTAAGATGATTGTGACCTTTGCAAAGGGGCAACTTAATCCTTGGTACTGTCTTATAAAAGGCAAGACCCAACTGGTCAAAAGTATCCACTTGCAGTTCGGTCTTTCCTCTGTGTTCATCGAGTTCATCGAGTCATCTTGATCTTCATCTGCCTCGCTCATCACTATGAATTTCAAAGTTTTCCTTGTTGTTTTTATAGCTTCAACCATTCAGTGATGGAATGTACCACACCATACTATCATGCAGTCCAGTTTGGGCGAAATATTCGTCGAATGTTAACTCCAAGACTGTTGAGAGGACCAGGTTTGGCTGGTAAAGCTCTTCTTGGCGGAAAAGCTCTTCTTCTAGCTCCATTGGGTCTTCCATTGATTGCCGGAGCTAAAGCTGCAGCAGTTGAACAATTGCAGGTTCTTCAGCTGTCGGAGCTGTGATGGGTGCTCCAATTGGTGCGTTTGTTGGTGCTAAAGCTGGAGCAATTGCCGGTGCAGCTAAAGGTGCCTTGATTGGTAAGAAAATTCTTCTGAAGAAATTATTCTTGGCCAAGAAAGCATTGGAAATTAAAAAACTCATTCTTCTGAAACCTCTCATCTTGGGGGCAAAATTGAAAGCAGCTTTGATCGCCAAGAAAATCTTTATCGTAAGAAAGGAGCCAAACTTGTGGGTAAGAAAGCCATCCTTAAAGGAAAACTCAAATCAGCCATCACACCAGCTCAAAGAAACAACGATGTTCAAGTTAAAGAATCTTCACAATCACCACTTTTTGATACTCGATTAATGATCAACTCTCCAATCACTGGCCAACGATTTGGTCGAGTGCAATTGGAATCAGTTAATTAATTGATATTTAATTTCTTCTTCTTTGTTCTCCTTCTTGACAAACTTTGTAATTTGAGTTAATTTGGATTGTTTTTAAATTAGTAAATCTAACCGAGCTTCGGAAATTTCAAAAATTCTCATTTTGTTTCGATACAATTTACTCTCAACTTGTTACACAAAGTTGAAAAAGTGTCATACCATAATTATAGAGGGAGCTGGAGTCAGTCTGATGGCGACGACCCACTTGGCCATACGCCGAACGTCATTTTTACTCTTTTTACTTCTAAATTCATTTCTCAGATGATTAACTGAATGAATAACTCTTCATCCTCTTCCTGAAACCCTTTTCATATGATCAAATGGAGTTTCCACCGGCATCTTTGCCGCAATTTTTCGAAAACTAGCACAGTCAACGTTCGTAGCTGTTCTAGAAGAGGTTAGTGCTCTTTAAATCTCTTCCTGTCTTTTTTTTTCTTCTTTATTTACATCCTGTCAATCGACATCATACTGTTTATGCTTAACAATTGATCTATTGTTTTCATTTATTCCATAGGTTCCTGGAAATAAAGATTTACTCATCGATCAAACTCTTATATCAGCTCTTGATCTCGTTTGCGGCATTGGATTACTTCGAACAGCTGGAGTAGAAAAGATATTCAAATTAGAACCATGCACAATTACTCCAGGTAATTCACGATGTTGCTTTTTTGTTCGTAGTGAAAAATACATCACAAATACGATTAGCATCTGACTTAATATTGGCTGATATATCTGCCGGACGAACAAGAGAATATGTTTTCATTGTCACACCTCGATTGACAACGAGTTGTGAAATACTTTTAGAAGAATCAGGTGTCTATGGAAATGTAACAATTCTTGAGGTATGTTTTTTCTTGAAAAATCAATATATTATATTATTTATTAATAATATTTATTCTCATTCTCTTCGTCCATCAGTGCCCAATATTTTTCTTTCCACTTGATGTGGATATTTTATCATTGGAACGACCAAATCTTTGTACAGATCTATTTCTACACAAATTAAATGTATCATATTATGATATTGCCAAGTCTATTCAACAAATTATGAATATATTCGGGTGCAAAGTTAATATCTGGGGTCAAGGGACTGTTGCTCGAGAAACAATTCGATTGGTGAATACTCTTAATAATGAAAAAAATGAAGCAAATGATGATTATCCCGAAACAAATACTCGGGTTGATTTACTAGTTTTTGATCGAAATGTTGATATGGTCAGTATGTTACTCTCTCAAATGTGTTATCAAGGTGTTCTCGATGAAGAATTCGAAATTGAAGCAGGTAAGTTATCTCTCATCTCTAATTCCATCAATATATCATAGTAACCAGTTAAGTTTATGTAACCAGTCTCATCGAACTTTCCATCTCTTCTACAGGCAGAGTAACATTTCCCAAAGAGGTGATGGACAAGCCTCAAGCAATGAAACATATCCTTCATGGCAATGACCCAGTTTTTTCAGAATTTCGTGATTGTCACATCAGCGCTGTTTTTGGACGATTAAAAAGATCGCAGTGCAAGTTTAAAAAGAATGCAAAATACTCGACAAAGTATGGATATTGGTGAAATGAAAGATTTTGTCACTAATCAATTGAAAACTGTTCAAACACTCACCAAGTCACTTAATTTGCACATTTCAGCTTGTGAATATATTAAAGAACGTAAAGAAGAAAATCGTTTTGCAAATCAATTACAAATTGAAAGAGATCTAATTGAAGGACTTGCTATGAAAGATAGTGTTGGATTTATTGAAGATTGTATTTACAAACAAGTCAACCCATCTACTGCCTTACGACTTATGTGTCTATTGTGTGTAGTACAAGATGGTTTATCATCTAAGCAATATCGACATCTCAGTAGAATATTTTGTCAAAGTTATGGCCATGAACATATAGTTACACTGTTTAATTTGAAAAAAACTTCGACTTTTCTATGAAAGTAGTTTGACGTCACTTCTTGCTTCCAGTGGAATTACATCATCAACTGAATCTACTGCCAAACGTCGTTTAAAGAAATAAGTAAAAAATTAAACCTCATACCATCTTTTAGCCAAGAAAGTTCATGTGATCCTAAAGATCCTAAAAGTGAATCATTTGTCTTTGGTGGAATTTATACTCCTATTGTATGTGTACTTGCTGAACACATGGCCAATGGACAAAATGAATGGAAAGATGTTGCAAATTATCTTGCTGGAGATAAAAGTGAAAATGTATACTCAGCATCATCATCATCATCATCATCTGTTACATCTAATTCGATAGATCGAAAAGATGACAAAGGAAAAAATGAACGTATTATCTGTGTTTACTTTATTGGTGGATCAACTTATGCTGAAATCACTGCTCTTAGATTTTGGGCTAAACGTCGAGGATTTAAATTGGCTATTTTCACTAATTGTATCACAAATGGTAATCGCCTTATGAGAGAACTTATGCCCAATTAATAATAAAGTTCTTTCAACCATTTGTTTAACAATGATTGGCCTGTTTATTTTGTTATTGTAGTTACTTGATTTAATTGTAATTGGCTTGATCTGTCTTGGTAATTATCTTCATGGTTTATACGAATGATGTCAAGAGTTAACTCACCCTGAGATGTGATGATTGCCTTCCCCTTGTTTTTCAACATCTCCCACGTGTGTTTTAGGATGATGTGGTTCGAGGACCTCTTTGTTATTTTGGTAAATTTAACCATGTGCCAAGAAATGTCACAAGGATTTTTCAGATAACTTTGTTTCACTCTTTCTCTCTTTCTCATTCTCTTTCTTCGCCAAGTTTAACAATTTATTCATTTGTTGTTCATGTGCACTGTGTTAACTTCTTTAACTCATTCAAGTCATTTGCAAAAGTCCTTTTTACTCACTCTTGTCACTCTCATATGATGGTGATGGCAGTGATATTATCTTATAGCTACTGTTTTTTATTCTTGCTGTTGTTACTTTACATCCTTTACATCGATTAATCTACACTTTACATCCAATCAGTACGTTGTGTCCGCGAAAAAGTTACCAGTAACAACAACAACAACATTTATTACGCTTCAGGGTGATCATGTATCATTTATTTTCTTCACAAATTATCCACTCATTGTATCCACTGTCAATTTGTATGTATGTTTGTGTGTTTGTCTATTCAATATATTACTCAATGATTTCTATTGATGTTATAATAATATGACCATTGATAATCAAGTGGACATTTCCGTTTTTTACGAAACTTCATCCAAATGATCAAACGAACAAAAGTTTAGATGAGTCCAATGTCAAGGTTTAACTCTTTTCTTTACAATGACAATATTTGTCCTTCATTTTTTCGATATTTTATTTTATTTCATTCTTTTTATCAACTTTTTACTTTTTTTTTTTTTTGCACAAAATCACAAAGAAATTCTTTGTATTTTATTCAAGGACAAATCAGTTTTTTCACCAAATGAAAACTACTGCAATTGTTGCAATTGAACTGCAACAATTTTGTTGACAAGTAACAAAATTATCATTTTATTAACCAACTACATAGTTTATCAACCATTTTAAAATAAGCAGCCTCAGGGATTTTTTTCTTTACCACTTGGATGATGATGATCATTTGAACATACAATCATACAAACATATACATAGATATATTGATATACACGTGAGTTCCATTATTATCATCATCATCATCGTCATTTACAAGATTCTAGAGAACAAATCATGTGCATTCAATATGTATCTTTGTGTGTATGTGTGTATATTTACATACCTGCATGTTATTTGACACACACACACACATAAACGAAAAAAATGTCATCTAATTGCTTTCTCCCTCTCTTAATTGAACCCATCCTTTTTACTAGTCCTGAAAATCCCACTGTCATTAACAAGAAAAAATATTTCAATCAATTGTGGTAAGTTTACAAAAGTTTTTTATTTCTCTTATTTTTTTCCTTATTTCTTTCCATTTACCATCTAAATGATGATTCATACTCCTTGATGTTGTTGATGTTGTTGTTGTTGTTGCTGTTCTAATATCAATTGGTGGTCAAATGATTGCCTTTGGATCGTCTTTGATGGATCAATTGAATTTACACAAGTCCATCTTTAATGGCAAGACAAGGGCGAAAGAGTTAAATGAAAAGAAGAAAAAGTTATTGTAAACTTGTTAAAAGTTGTTGTAAAAAATAATTTTCAACTTCAAATGACCGTGACAATGAAGTCGGTTAAAAGAAATCAAATGAAAGTGAAAGAATGAATTATCTTTATATGCGATATCTTGTTCACCCTTGTACCAATTGAATCATCAATACTTTTTTTTTTTAATACTACTGTTTCTTTCTTTCTTTCTTTCCTTCCTTCCTTGTCAAATCCTTCCTGAAATAATTTTTTATTTTTCTTCTTGCTTTTTTCTCACATTTTACATCATCAGCAGGAAGTTGACTTTTACTTACAACAACTTACACTTTACTTGTTACTTCACTCGTCAAAGTTTCAGTTAAATCATCATCTTCAAATATCAACACGTGGTGTTATTAACCACCCGTAGTTTTTCTTTTGATAAATTGATCCATTTCAGCAATTTCCATCATTCATTTACATCTGTTTATTCATCATTTGTCAAGTCAATTAAATTGGTTTAAAGTATGACAACGAAAAGATCTTTTCACTTGAAATCAACTTTTCTTGTGTAATCCTTCAAAACATCAAACTTCAATTAGTAGGTGAGGGTGAGTTGAATTTGTGTTGTTTCATTTACACTTTTGTTTAACTTTTTTCAAAGTTCGTGATGATGAAAACTTTACACTGATTATGATGATGATTAAAAAATTGTGTGCATTGAATGATAATTCTCTTCCTCAACAATAACAAATAACATTTATTGTAGCAAAATTGATTAAAACAGTTAATTGAACTTGATTTTTTTTCTTCAACATCATTCACATGAATGAAATTTTAGTTGACTTTTACTTTCTTTCTTACGACAATGAAAATGATTCAATCAAATTAAATGGTAAACTATCCTTAACCAATTTAAATTCAGGTTGACAAGTTGACAACAATTTACACATTTTTTCATTTGACTGAAATGTTGTAACGTCAGTTTGAAAGAAAAACCAAAAACTACTTGGACAACACTTGTTTGTTGTTGTTGTGTTTGTTGTAACTTATTACACTGTAAGTAAAGTTAAAGTGTAAACTTTTAATTAACAATTTAAACTTTTTTTTATTCTCTCATTTGTTCGTTATTTTTGTTTTTGACACACATATCAAGGCAAATTTAACAAACTAAACAAAATACGATCTTTTAAAATTTAAACTTTTCTTAATTTGTTTGTTAAACTTTACTTGTCTTAATTTTTGATGATGTATTTTTATTTTTTCCTCACATTTTAACAAACTTTCACTTCAAGTTGAATATTTTCAATTTGACACGTGACATGAAAGTTTTTACTTTCTCTCTTGTTCACTTTATTCAAACTTTTAACAAGTGACAAAATTCTTACTAAAAAGTTATCTGGTCAACATTGGATATTCATTTATGTGTCGAGTGTCAGTGTCAACTTGAAATGTTGCTGTTGTTGTTAATTAATTAATTTATCATTAAATTGTGTTGGTGCCAAACTTGTGACCAATTTTGTCAACCATTCGGATCCATTGGTGACCTGACATTTGTCACCATTATCAAGTAACAAGTGACAAAAACTTTACCTCTCACATTAACCACACAACACACAACATACAACAAATTGACATAATAATACATTCAAGTCAATTTGCTCTCTGTACACATTTTCATACAATGTAATTTGTCTTGATGTGTGTTTGCTTCATTGATTTATTTAATCGAATTTTATTGTGATTGATAAAACATTTTAACTACTTTAACGACTACTTCAACATAGTTGTTAAATTGAATAATCATCATCTGATTCATTGATGAAAATTACTTTCATTCGTATATTTGACTGTTACTATTTACTTAAATACTTCACATCCATTAAACATTCATCATCATCATCGGGCTTGATCATCATCTTTTCTTTGTGTAAGTTTTTGATTGATTTTTTTTTATTTCATCACGTTGACTCATCATACAAAGATCAAGATGACCTTTCACACGGTGACACCTGTAGATGATGATGATGATGATGATGATGATGTAAAAATGTCTCTCATGTCATCGTGTTAATCGTCATTTACATCAATAATAATTGATTGTACATCCTTGAGGATGTAGCTAGTGAAAGTGAAATGTTTTTTCCATCAAAGCATCATCATTCAGTCAGTTTATTTGTTCCACTGACTGATTCTTGATTTGTTACTACACATGAAAATATTTCTTCCTAAAACATTTTGATGATTTAGTGAAAGAGGGAAAACGTCTTTCTTCATCTCGATTTACTCTGTTCTCAGTCTCAATGAAAATTCAAGTCTTTGTATTTCTCTTTTCTCTGTCATCTCTTCCTTTCTATGGGTGTAATATCGTGATGGTTCAGTTAAATATAATTACATTGCCAGTGTAAACAATTTTAAGGTTAATTGACGTCCATAAAAAATCCTAACATTGATGATGATGATGATAAGTTCTTTTTCATTTCTCTTTGTCGTGGTTTTCGAATTACACCTGTCTATGCAATGTATCGTCTCGATTTAAGTTTGTTTGTTTGCACTGACGCATTTTCACTAATGAATTCAAGTAAAATGATTCTGAAGAAATATGAACAACCAACGTCTTTCTCTTTCTCTCTCATTCAATCTCTTCCTACCAAATAAGTATTAACATCAAGTCAAGTCAATTCAATCATTAAATACTTACAAATTTTTTTCCTTCCCTTATAATAACATTTGTCCAAACAATCATCCCGATTATTGTAAAATCTGCAGCTGAATCAGTGTGATATTCATTCAAACAGTTTAAAATCTGCTTCAACAAAATTCTACCTTTTGATTACATTGACAACAGGTGTGCTTATATTGTTTTCCCTTTTTGTTACTCCTTTATTTCCGTTTATACATTTGTCATCATTATTTAAAATCGTACAAGTGAAAAATCTCGATAAAATGGTTGAATAAGTTGTGATTTATTTGCAACATATTCTATCATATTGAATGATTATTACACTTACACAGTTATACACACACATATACATTCAAATACACATGATACTTTCTTGTGATATTTGAACAGAGTCATCAAATAATGATTTAATAACAAGTTTTTTTTCACTTTCTTTCTTTCCATTGACTTCCATTTACTTCTCTTCCCCCATCAATTTTGAAATAATCATCTATGACGAAATCAAACAGGTGTATCCAATCGCTGATTCTTCAAAAAAAAAACTTTTTTTGTTGAAAGAAAAAAAAACCTCAAAGAGTACTTTTACTCTTTTTTATTCATCTCATTTGTCATTTCAACTAAAAAAGTTCTTACATCAACTTATAACTACAAATGGAAAATATTACATTGTTACTATTATAACATATGAAAAAAAAATTATCATCTATTCAATCAAATAATAATACACATTGACAAATATATTTGAATAGTCAAAATATTTCATCAATCATTTGATCCAATTGGTTGATTGATTTAACTTCAAGGATACATTTTGTTGTTAAAACAATTGAAACAGTTAACAATCTTGTTCACAGATCGTTTACTTGATCAACCATCATCATCAATCATCATTTATCATCATCATCATTATAATTGTTATTATGATTGATTCTGGTTACGCGTGGGTCATTCCATTTGCTTGTTTTTTCATTCAAGGAGCCCTTTTTGGTACTTATCGTTCATATAGTCTTTTGTATAAAGTAATTTTGGATAAATTTCAAATCAATCGAACTGATGCAACTTGGCCATTTTCATTATGTATGACAGTAATTCACTTAACTGGTCCTATTTCAGGTTGTCTTAACAAATATACAAGTGTTCGTGTGATAACATTTGTCGGATGTTGTTTAGCATCACTTGGAACTGCTCTTTGTTACTTTGCAACATCTGTTATACATATAACATTATCAATTGGTCTTGTTCAAGGATTTGGTATTGGTTTGACTTATGTACAAAATAGTGCCATCATCAATGAATACTTTGTTAAATATCGTGGTACAGCTAATGGAATTAGTTTATCTGGTGGAACAATTGGTGCATTTGTTATATCATGGATGCTTGATATACAATTAATCAATTACCATTAAAAGATTCATTCTTGATGTTGGCAGGTATAATCATACTTACCCTTCCTGTTTCATGTATGTTACTTCAACCTAAAAGTCATTCACAAAATAATCATCATGAAAGTCAAAATGATAAGAAAATATCATCCAATTGTTTGAATAACAATGATACATGTTTATCATCATCATCTATTAGTTTACCTAATGTTGTTAATACAACAAAAGGTAATAGCAAAGTTAATACAAAAAATTTGATGTATTTACTATATTTAAGGATAAAAATAACTGGTCAAATGTTCCCATTCGACATAAATTATCAATT